>JAOSBL010000004.1:12029928-12060926 GCA_027568915.1 Erythroxylum roraimae | reverse complement strand
TTGATCCGATTAGCGCTTTTGGTTTGTTCGTTTGTTTTCCGATTTGTGTTCGTTTCGGAAAGCTTTTGATTCGTTTTTCAGTTGGGGTCCGGTTCCGAGATCGGATCCCAACACTATCGATTTAATTAAAGACATTTGTAAACTATTTACAAAACATCATTCTACCTTGAACAAGGATTTTCCCAATCAATACTAATCGAGAACAACGAAACATTCTCCTTAATTAATTTAAGGTAATGAATCCTATCTTGATCACACAACTATCTCCATATAGCTCATGCTATATCCAATGACTAATGATTGAATAACCCATGATTAAATAGGTCATAACTAGTATCAAAACATAGCAATCCCTATGTAAGATAACTTTGAAGACTTCAAGTCAAAAGATCACTTATACAATCATCACAATGAGAATTCCATAGACATATAAGTAATGTTCCAAATGGATTTCTCATATCGGGTTAATTCAGTGAACTTGTTCTCTAACAATCACCTTCACGTTTATTTAAGTATCACCATATGTTTGTTTCGTCTATGAAATCAACTACTCCTTCATAAGGAAAAACAAAACATGTGCTAGTCCTTTAATGTTATATTAATGTCTAATCTTAATAGAACAATGAATAGGATGGATTTAAGGATAATACATAAATGCAATATGAATCTCATAATTATAATATCATTATAATTTTAATTACAATGTATAATTATCACATAGACTTTATCATATACATCTAAACATGTACAAGATAAAGAATTCCTTTAAATTATTTTATCAGTAAACTACAACCAATCAGTTGGCTGTAGGGCATAAACTAACAATGTCTCACTTGCACTAAGCCAATCGTTTAAGTATCTAATACCATATCACCATATGACAACTATACTACTACTGGGACAATGACTTAATGAGAGAATTTTACAAGATTCTCTATATTAAATCTTACAACGTCCATCTTAATTATCATCATAATTAAGAAAAATTGCCTAAATACTTCCTTGGATCTTTGACAAGACCTTAGCTCCTTTTGCATGCCCAATGGCTCTAATGTTCCACAATACATTACTGTCTTGAACAATGCAGGGAACTATATCAAGTTCACTAAAGAACTTATTGATCTAATTGATCATTTCCATTAAATGAAAAATGTATTATGGTTTAATTAGCAACCATTGTTACATTGGAACCTTTCTAATCTAAAATGATATTTTTCTAAGTAAAATAAAACTTAATTAGGATTTACTTTTAAAGTAATTATCCTTATCTCCTTGAACTTAAATATCAACTCATACATAGAATAACAAATATCTTTAATACTTCACAAGTATCTAATATCTCAAATACTAAACATCTTTAGGATATTATCTATATACCTGGATGTACTTGAACTTCAAATTGATGAACAAATTCCAATCTATATCTATAGATCTAATTTCCAGAATTAAGTTGTTACCTTTTCATATCAAACAAGAGTTGCTCTTGGACAATTATGTTTTTCAACAAAATTAGAATTATTGTTCTCTATGAGCAATATGTCTCTACATACTATACTCCCGCTAAAGAGTATAATTATAGTCCCTTTAACTTTCTTGTAGACATTATAAATTTACAATCATCTCTAAAACAAACTCCTTGAATTCATTATGAAAGTGAATCTTTCAATGTCTTGTAACCTTTCAACTATACATTCCAACCTCATCACATCCCTAAATAATTAACTTTGACTCTTTTAAAGACTTAGTGTTCCATATCTAAAATGAAATCTTGCTAATTGATTCAATTGGAACTATATAAGGTAAGTCATTGTACTAGGCATATCTATAAAAGAAATAATATTCCATCATACAATATCTCATATTGTGTTTTGCTCCTTACATAAATCCATACTCTTATAAATGCTGTTATAAAGGTATTCACTAGAGAATTTCATTCCCTATAGATAACCGAAAATTTAAAACTCACCACAACGATCTCATCGAAGTGCTTCAACATTCTCAATACTTAAATTCTACTTATATTTAAACTTTTCAAAATTTTAAATCATTATTTATTTAATACATATGACTATATCACATAAAGTCATTAGTAAACTAATAAAATATAAGTATTATCCTTTTATGAATTGTTATTCCTTCCAATACATCACTTGTATAAGATTTAACAATTTAATACAATCATTATCCTTTGACCAAAGGTTGATTTGTTTAGTCTTCAACTTAACAAGTTTCACACGATTCAAAATAAAAAAGATACACATATCCTTGTATGTAACTTTATGATTCTCGTTATCATGATTTAATCAACATGACATAAAAGGATAGTCTCAGTTATCCAACTTTATATTCTTGCCACTTATGTTAAGCATATCTCCTTTGATCCAACATATACAAACTATTTGTGTAAAATTGGACCAACTACTTTTACTTAACAACCTATTTATTATCATGCTTTGAACATTATATTACCGTTGAATCTAAATTTAGTATCAAATACTCATAAGCATGAACTAGAAATACATATTATCTCTATCATATCTCGTATGGGCAAGAAAAATCATGCAATCATTTTTCTTCTTATGACAACTATTACTATACTATAACTAAGCCTTTAATTGTAATCCATAATTATGCTTTTAGTAGGCTAAATTAAATGGAGCAATTCCAATAAGGTACTATCCCTTTCAGCTCTACTTTATACAACCTCTTGTATCTTGCTATTATGGTGTTGATGTACATTTTACACGTTGTCATGAAAGTTTATAAGACATTAGTCAACTCAAATGTCAATACATTTTTATATCTATATGCTTTTGACACATCTATAAAACTTTGTCATTGAATCCTCAAAAGGAATTATAGCAAAATTACATAACGAGTTGAGAACTCTTCTCAAACATAACCTATGTTTGAGAAATTGGGTGGTTCACTAACTTAGTAGCAACTACACTAAACAAGGTAAATTCCACTTAAAACAGAATATAAATGTAAGAAAAAAAAAAGTAATTAATTATATGCCGTGACTATCAAATGAGATTAGGACTTTAATAATGTATTTGGTTACTCCCACTATTTTATTTGAAATAATAACCCTTACTATTATTCAGAAAGATTACTTCAATCTTTCTAGTGGGCTAGGATCCTATTTAACTATTTTTTATCTTAGGTTTACTCAACAAACCAACTAAACTTAAATTAGGTAGATAACAACTTTATCACTCACATCTTATTTGAGTCCTAAATCTGTCAAGTGACAACTCTTGCCAAAATATATCTTATATTTTATTCCTAACCTTGCCTCTAAATTCATGTGATCATAAGTTTGCTCATCCAAATCACACAAATTTAGATAAGTAGAACCTGCTGTCATAAGACTAAATATGTTCGCACAAATTTAGTTAACTAGAACCTACTGTCATAAGACTAAATATGTTCAGGTTAAAGTGGCCTTGAGTTTGCTCAACAAATCAAACAATAAATAGAACTCTGGTTTATTCTTATAATAGTGGAAGGTAACAATCATGTTCTCAACATGTACTTAATATTTTTAAGAGAGATTTATTTTGTTTGTCTCATCAAACACAAAATTGCATGTAAAATATAACACATATAAAACGTACAATTTAACATACATCCAATATATATATCAAACATATAAATAACTTATTCAACTTATGCACTCATAATCAAATTATATGCATAAAACATCAAGCCTCGTTTGATTCAAGTTATTGATCTTCATAATCTAAAATAATATTTCCAATTCTTTGGAAAAATTAAATCATATTAAACCTATTGATTCCTAAATGAACTAAATTCCTATTTCAAATATAAATTTATTTTGATTTAAAAAAATTTCAAAACCAATTGGAAACCATTTCCAATTATCTTGACTCCTTAAAAAAATTAATTGAAAACAATTTTCAATAAATTATGCTTTCACTTATTATAATTTGGAAAACTCCTTTTTAAAAATTATATAAGCAACACATTCTAATCTAATTAGAAAACTATTTACTAATATTAAAGAAAACTACTGTCAAAATTAAATAAAACGCCTTTAATTTAATTAAGAAATTTATTTATATTATTTATTTAGAGATTGATTTCTTAATTAATTAGAAAATATTTTTTAATAAATTAGAAAACTATTTTCAAAATATCAAAGAAAGAATATTTTTCTTAATTAATAAATGAAAACTCTTTTCAAAATTTAACTAAGAAAAATACTTCTTTTATAAAAAATCAAGAAAATAACTATTCATAAATAATGAAGCAATTTTTAAATAAATCTAACAATAATTATCTAAACAAATAAAGTCATAAATTTAATTTAAATAAATCTAACAATAATTATCTAAACAAATAAAGTCATAAATTTAATTTATCTCAATCATATTGAAATAAATATATTTAATTAAGAAATATCTTTCTTAATTATTTAAGAAAAAACTTTTCTTAATTCTAAGGAGTCTAATTAATTAATTTCAATCTAATTGAAAATAATTAATTCTAATTTTAGAAACTATTTTTCTAAAATTAATTAGGAATAAATATAATTTTTAATCTTAATGATATTAAGAAAAATAATTACTTTAATTTTGTAATTGATTTCATAATTAATTTAATTTAATAATTCAACTCATTGAAAATTTAAACTAAATTCCAATACATTTCTAATAAAATTAACCATTTGAAAGCAATTTTCAAAAAATTAGAAAACATTTTGCAATTTTATTAGGAACATAAACCAATTTATTCTCCATTAAATTAATTTAAGGCTTGTAAAAAGATAAATAAATAATAAAAATAAAAAATATGAGACTATCACATTTTGTCTGGAGCTGCATTATGAATATCGTACCATTCCGGCTGGTGACCGGAACAGTACATATAACCATCAGTACCGGCCAGAAATACCGGCCGGTATCGGTGGTTTTCGGTCGATACCGGCCGGTACTGACAGTGCCGGTCGGTACTAGCCAGTACCGTAAAAAATAAAAAAACTAAGGACCTAAATGCAAAATTGAAAAATTTTAAACTTAAAAATTACTAACCCCCCCTGACTTTCACCGTCACTAGACTCACCATGCAACTCCTCCTCTCCCTCTTCTCTCATCTGTCGTCTTTGTGTCGCGCCGCCTCCTCCTCATCGCCGCCAGCAGCCTCTGCTTTTCTTACCGTCGCCGTCGCCTGCCTCCTTCGCAAGCTCTTCCAATTTCCAGGTCTTCTTCCTCCCTTGGTTGTTCTCCCTTCGGTCGAAACTTCGTCGTTCCTCCACATCCACGCAAACTCGACGCCACCATGTTGTCCATCTCCGCTCCTCGTCGCAGCACCGCACTACCTCAAGGAGGCCAGTAAGCCACTGAAGACGGGAGGAGGGGAAGAAGGCTATGAGGGTCCTCATCCATGTTTTTTGCTTCAGCTTTTGCCCATTGATACTTGTTTCATGGATTTAAACATGTTAATCTTGGAGATATTGAAATGAATGTTAAACTTTTTTGTTTTTCCGTGCTCTTCCATAAGTTAATTATTGTGTTGAGCTGAACCACAGTAGTAATTTTCTCAAAGAAATTTTGTTGTCTACTGCTAGTACTAATTTGTGTTGGGTACAATGGTAGTACTAATGCTCAAGAATTTCAGCAATTATGCTCAAGTATAATATACCCATATGGATTATTTTGTAATGTTTAAAAATTTTAAGGACTATTTTATAAATTTATAAAATTATCCGAAACGGTACCCGGTACCGACCGGTACTGAAACAGTTCCGTTCTAGAACTCAATTTGGTACCGAGTCTGGTACGGTATTTATAACATTGGCTAAGAGTAAGGATGGCCTAGATTAGTAGTGGCTAATTGGCTTATTCTCTGAATATATGGATGGTCACGAGCTTCTTCTTTGATTTTATCCCATATTGAAGTTTGAGATACAAATAGAGCATCAAGGTTTGGATTACCTACCACTCTTGATAAGGCATCTACTACATTTTCTATGGGCCTAGTTTATACATGATCTCATAGTGATAGTCAAGTAATTTAGACACCCATTTTTGTTGCTTTAGTGTCATAATGAGCTCCTGCAATAGATAGATAAGATTGTGTTGATCAGTTTTGATGAAGAATTTTCATCCCTATAAGTATGACCTCCATATTTTAATGGAGGTTAGAATAGCCAACATTTCCTTGGCATAAATTGACCATGATTGCTTGGTGGCACCCAAGGATTGACTCATGAATGCAATCGGTCTCCCTTTTTGTGTGAGAATTGCTCCGATACTGTCTCTAGATGCATCTGAATGAATGATAAAAGGCTTATTGAAGTTTGGCATAGCCAATGTAGGTGTTGTTGTCATAGCCTCCTTGAGAGTCTAAAAGGTTGTTTCTGCATCATCAAACCACCAAAATTGCCCCCTTTTTAGCATATTTGTGAGATGTCGAGCAATGATGTAATAGTTGCAAACGAACTTGAGATAGTAACCTATTAGGCCTAGAAATTCACATAACTCGGAGACATTAGTAGGTCGAGGCTATTGGAGCATAATTTTAATTTTCTTATAATCCACCTTAATGCCCAATGCATTCACAATATGTCCCAAGTATTCCAACTCTTGCTTTCCAAAATCACATTTATTTAGCTTAAGAAAAAATTGGTGATGCCTTAATATTTCAAAAGATTTTTGAACATGTTAAAGATGCGTGGTTCAACTGGGGCTATATATAAGAATGTCATCGAAAAAGACTAACATAAATTTTCTTAAGTAAGGCGAAACATAGAGTTCATAATTACTTAAAAAGTAGATGGTGCTTTACAAAGCCCAAAGAACATAACTAAATACTCATAATGATCATTGCAAGTTCGGAATGTAGTCTTATGAGTGTCTAGGGAGTGATTCGTACATGATGAAATCACATTTGAAAATCAAGTTTGATAAAGAAAGAAGCTTCATGAAGTTCGTCAATCATGTTATCGATCGTTGGAATTGGATATTGGTCTTTAATAATTACAACTTTAAGTGCTTGATAATCGGCGCAAAAACGTCAAATGTCATCTTTTTTTAAAACTAACAAAACAGATAAGGAAAATGGACTTTATTAGGTTTTCTTAGCCCCAATTTTAGCATGTCTTGTAATTGTTTTTCTATTTAATCTTTTTGAAAATAGGCATACCTGTGTGGGCAATCATTGACGGGCTCAGTCCCTTCATTCAAGTTGATATGGTGTTCAATCTCTCTTGGAGGTAATAGATGTGTGGGCTCTTGAAATAAATTATCAAATGCGGCTAGCAATTTTAATATCTCAGGATGATTTTCATGCAAATTTGAATTGTCTGTGGTTTGGAGACATACGACAAACATGGATCCTCTACATCGTGCTTCCTTGGTGATGGTTTGTATAGTCTCTGGTTGTATAACTGAAGAATTTATGCCTTGCAATTTTTGAGATTGATTACCCTATTGAAACTCCATAGTGAGTTGTTTCCAATTGTAAGTCACTATTCCCAACTGTTCTAACCAGTGTACTCCTAGTACCAAATCCAGCCGAATAAGTGGTAAGGCATAAAGGGTTAAGGACAAAAATATACCTTGGAGTAAGACTGGAACTTTTTTAAATCTCCCTTGACATCTTAAGGGTCCTCCATTTGCCACCTTCGCATTAAATGACTTATTGGAATCACAAGAAACTGCAGTAGATTAACTAATTTTTTGCTAATGAAATTATGTGTTGACCCACTATTAATCAACACCACCACTTCAGTTTGTCTAATGTTTTCTATTACCCGCATCATTTTGTAGGACGACCAGCCTGGGACTGCATGCAAAGAAATCTCAAGCTACTGTTCTAGGGAACATCAGTTGACTCCTTATCTAAACCTTTATTGTTGCCATCTAAGATTAAAAGTTGGGGTCCTCGACATCTATGACCTGTGCACAGTTAAAGCACAATCCTTCCGCCCTTCTCTTCTGCATTTCATCCTAGGAAAGCTTTTTCAATGGCATTGCTGATTTTGACTTTGTTGGAGTAGAAGATTCGTTAATAATGCGGTTGAAAGGCCGCTAAAATTTTCACTGATGGCCTAATTATTCATCACGCATCCTGGCAAGACCGATAGCTTCCTTTAAGGTTTTTGGCTTGAACAACCTTATCCCATCAGCGATTTCATTTTTCATACCTCCTATAAATGTTCCAACGAGAGCCTTTTGTGTCCATCCTTGAACTTGATTACCCAACAACTAGTTTGTTTGATTTTTGACAAGGCTTCATCAAAGTCCTCACAGTCGGTAGGGCCAAATTGAGCCCATAATTCCTCGACAAAAATCTCCCAAGTTATCTCCTTGTCATCCTTGTGCGTGCATTTCAGCTATCTCCACCATTGGTTGGCTTCACCTTCAAGATGGTAAGAGGAAAAATATACTTTCTGTGAATCCATGATGCCTTGGAATTCGAAGAATCGGTATACTCGTGTCAGTACGATCATCTCCCGAGTATTTAGGAAACTCTAATAAAGAGTGATTACTTTCTT
The DNA here is from genome assembly GCA_027568915.1 of Erythroxylum roraimae. NCBI lineage: Eukaryota > Viridiplantae > Streptophyta > Magnoliopsida > Malpighiales > Erythroxylaceae > Erythroxylum > Erythroxylum roraimae. The sequence continues at coordinate 12,052,402 of JAOSBL010000004.1, read as the reverse complement.
GTGAATCTTCAGTTATGTTTTGAGAGCAAGGTTCTTGCGCTGAAAGTAAGGCTTTAATTGTCTTGCTCAAGGTAATCTCCAGTTGTTGAAACCTTATATTTATGGCTTCTTCAAATTGACTTAGACGATCTTAGACAGAACCAAGACCAGCTTCTAAATTTTCTATCCGCTCAGTCATTTGGTGTGGCTCTGATACCCCTATTAAGTGGTCCTAGTCATAACAAGAAAGATTTCTCAAGTGAATAAACCACAGAAATTTATTATTGAAATAAGCTTACAGTCTCTATTGAATCACTGCTATTTAAATACAAAAAAGAAATGACAAACTACCTAATTATACGGGCCTATCCAATAATCAGGTTTCTTAAGTCTATAACATGGATATCTAGTTGCAACAAAATAGGAAATAACAATTCAAAACAAAAAACAACTACTTATCACCAAACTTTTAAGCTTTGTAAAACTGATACAATTGTTGGATCTGCTTAAAGACGGCCTCAAATTTATGTTGCGTAGCATGAGTCTGTTGACTAATTCTATCTAACTTAAAATCAAATCTTCGAAGAACTTTGTTCTGTACTACTGCATTTGATGTCTTCCAGTTAAGTACTTCATCAGAAGGATTTGAGACAAGTGTTCCTTGTGAAGTGATTCTTATGGCTCGAATGTAAGGGCTAGATATAACCCTAATTGTTTCATCAGTACTCTTATGTAAAGAAGAAAAGTCTTCCTTATATGGCTTAACCATCATACAAAGTATAAGAGTATGAGTTATAACAGGAACTGTTGGCTTAGATTGACAAGTAGAAGATTTCAGCATCTCACAAAGAGATCTTGGTCTGAATCTTTCTATTTGTAGACCAATAGATTTGTTGGAATCATCTGGATCTGGATCATCCTTATGTTGATGATACTGTTGAGAAGGCATACAATGAGATTTAGGTTTTTTCTTCTTCTTCCTTCTCCTTTTGGCATACTGCTCATCATCATCATCACTATCTGACTCAGGATTGAGATAGACTTCACAGTCGAGTTCGCACATAGATGGGTCAACATCCCATACAAAGTATCTACGATGATGAATGACATAGACTAAATCTCCATTAAATTAGAAATAACGGATAGGAGGACTAGATTTACCTTCCGTATGAGAAAATATGGACTGGATCAGAAATATAGACTCGAATGTAGAAGGTCCAAATGGATTTTCGTTGGGCTTTGCAAAAATGGACTTTACTATTCCATCTTTTAATGTCTTTAGAGTCAGAGGAGTTGTTGTATGAAAAGAGTGTTGATGAGGCTCGTGGAACACCTTTTGGTAATTAATGATCCATTCAGTAGGCATCAGCTTTTTAAGCTCTGTTGTTAGTAATTGCTTCGGGATTTGGATGATAGTAGTCTGATCATTAGAACAATCAGCAACCATGTAAAGAGCATCTGAAGTAAAATTTGGAAAGTTGAGGTCCAAAGTATGATTCTGTAAACAATAGATCATTTGGTGATGTAAGGTAGCCATGACAGTGGTATGATCTTGATCTGCTCCAGTGATCTGGATCTGAACTTGCAGACGTTCAGACAAAGTGGGATCATCCAACCTGAAATCAAGTGCTATTGTTAGAATGAAACTTTCATTATTGAGCATTGTCAGCAAGGTACCAATCAAAGCATTCTAGTACGTTGTATAGGCAATGTTGAGAAGAGATATCCTGGCTGTAGCAGGTATTTCCTTTCTTCCATGAAGTGTGAGAACAAGGCGTATAGCTCCAACATGTAGATGTGTATGATTGTGATATCTTCAGAGAGAGATCAGTTCCTTACGGATTTCAAGCTTTACGTATTGTTCTACTGTTGTAGATCTGAGGTCACACTGTTCCAATTTGGAACTCTGGATGATTTTTTTTACTTTTAGGCGAGATGTAGACAAAGAATACGTATACTTCTTGTCTAAAAACAGTCACGAGAATAAATACTGTACAGACTCAACAAAGGTAAAGAAGACTCACAAACACGATTTTTTGCAGGAACATGGGTAATCTCTACAAGATTTTCTATACGATTAGATAAAACACGCTTAACACTAGAAGGTAGACTAGACATAGACAAAGTAGAAGACAAATGAACAGGATTATTTGATAGTGTTTCCATTACTTATAGGCTTTCTCCCTACTCTCTTATCAAGAGACAAGTTATATATAAGTATTTCGGTATGCTAACCCTTCACAAGGCCTTTTGAGGGGCTTAGTGGTATCAGAGCCATCAGGTTCTAGCCTAGGTTACCCCACGTCACGAGTTCGAATCTCCAAGAGATAAAGAGAGGACTCGTAGTGTCATTGCATCATCAAAGTATGCGCAAGTGGAGCGTGGTCGTTGTATAAGTAGTTCAGTATGCTATTTGAGCCCCCCAAAAGGCCTTGTGAAGAGAAGAAGCATCGAACTACTTATACAACCACCACACTCCACTTGCGCATATTCTGATGAAGCAATGGCACTACGAATCCTCCCTTTGTCTTTCAGAGATACGAACTCGCGACATGGGGCGACCCAGGCCGAAACCTGGTGGCTCTAATACCACTAAGCTCCCCAAAAGTTCTTATGAAGAGAAGAAGCATCGAACTACTTATACAACAAAACCTCATAACACTCTCAATTAGAAAATAGCATGAGTTAGGTGAACAACTGACCGACACAGTAGGGTGTGAAATAGGAATGCACATATATAATAGCTAAACCTAGAGGAGTCATCTTTCAAGGCAAGCTAACGAAGACACCTGCTCTTAGATTCGTTGATGGCGTCCATTGCATTTCATATGCAGACAAAATAGATATATTTACGCAAAAACAAGAGAAAAAAACAAAAAGCAAAAACCGTTTCATTAATTTATGAGCTAAATTAATATTTAAGGGATGCAATTGTGTCAATTTGCCAAAAAGGAACATTAGTGTATACTGAAAACCCCCAAGGCAGTTGACGCAACATTTCCTTCTTACTGGGTAGGAATATCACTTCAACATTTCCACTATCATCCTGATCACCATAAAAAGAACTTCCATTATTAATTTTATAGTTTAGTCTTTGTTTTCTATTTTTCTCATGCTAATATTCTTCAAGTAATTTTTTTCATTTTTTATTCAACATTAAAACTCGCTTCCTTACAAAGCTCTACATTAGCTTTGATCCCAGCTAAATGCTTCTTTAATATGGTGACTCTCATACCTTTCAAATGTTAGTTGTAATACAAATAAATGGTATGATTTTTCATTTTGGGAACTAATCTAGCATAAACCTAAGCTGGATCATCAAATCCTTCTTTCAAATGTTGTTATTATTTTAATAAACTAAACAAACACATACACCTCTTAATTGAAAACGAGTACATAAACATGTCATTAAGTAAATAATCAAATTATCACATTCCAAATATATATCACACATATATCTATGACACCATTATAAATTACAACATACAATCAAGAGTTGTGGGTATATACAATCAAGATACAACTCTCTTTTAATCTATATATGTTAGTATCCATCGACAAATATTAAGCATCGATACAAAATTATCACTAAGTATCTTAATTTAAGTGAAAAAAATATCATGCGATAACTAAAATTTAATGCAAAATTTTTTAAATTTTAAGAGAGATCTCAACCCAAAGAACTTTCAAAATTTAAGAAGTGCAAAAGAAATACAATATTAAAAATATTGTAAGGAATTCTAAAACTCTATCAAATTTTAAGTTTAAATCAAATCTCTTATAAACTCTCGTGACATAAACTAAATACACTAAATATTCAAATAAAATCAATAATTAAATGAACAAAATAATTATTATACTAAATTAAAATAAAGAGTTGAATTAAGTGAAATAAAAAATAAATTAAGTTATACCATAATGTTTTGTATTTAAATTTAAGATTCATAGAAAAACGAAAATCACAATATGCAATTACATACACAATACACAATTCTAGTATTTCACAAACAATCTCATCATATTTCTAATTATCAATTGACCAAAACAAATTAAGAATCAATAATTTGTATGTGTATTGTATAATTTGTAATTAAGTGTAATTAAGAATAAATAATATACATAACACATTGTATTTTTTATTCATACAAATTATTGATTCCTAAATCCTTATTACATATTTACATTAATCTACTAACACAACAAGATACAATACACACAATATAATCATTTACACAATTACACTTACACAATTAAAACATAATTACAAATGCATTGTCAGTGACACACAACTACTCTATATATTTCACAGCTTACACTTTAGTAGAATTAATATTTCAATTTTCACATAATTTTAGTATTTTACCCAACATAATTACAATTTACATAACACAATTATTTGTTAAGTTATTACGTAGTAACAAGCACAAAAAGACGAGGAAGTAATCAAGCACAACACAAGCAACAAGAGTAGGACTTAGCAGGTGAAGATGATGGAGCATGAGTTGGTGACGATTAGCGCAGGGTGAGAGCCACAGGACATATCTGGAGGCAACGGAGCAAATGTGGACTGGAGAGGCACCAGCACGACAGGTGATCGCTAGAGAGATGCACGATAGAGATCAACAATAAGGTAGGGAAAGCAACGGAAAGGCAAGAGAACGATGTGAGAGGGATGACAGTCATGGTGTGCGACAGTAGAGGTGAGGAGAGGCGAGAATGTGCAACAGGCCAACAATAGAGGAGAGGAAGGGGAGATAAGAAGACTGTTAAGACCAACTCCAATCCTCCTCCAAAATGGAGGAAAAATGCCAAAATGAAGGGAAAATCGGCTCTAATCTAGCACTTTTTTTCCCTCCATTTTGGTTGTTTCCTTTTCAACTTTTTAATCGTTTTTCTTTCTTTCTATCTTTGTTCTCTTTCAACCTTCTAGTTCGTTTTCTTTCTTCCTTTTTCCTTTCTTTATTCTTTCATTCTTTCTTTTTTAATTCTTTCTTTCTTTCATTCTTTTTTTTATTTAAACAATATTCTAATATTTTCATTATATATTTATTTAAATTATAACTTTATAGCAATTTTATAATTTAGTCTCATGTTTATAAATATTTTCATTATATGTTTATAAAATTATAATTATTTATGTATGAATAAATATTTTAAATAAATAATTTAAAAATATCCATTAGAAAACATCAAATAAGTAGACCATAAATACATCGACATTATTTCATTTAGTATTATCAAATAACAAATTATAGTTTAATTGAAAATTTATTTTTATTAACTTAAAAATATTACAACAATAATGTTGTGAATAAAAATGCACAGCGAAAAATAAAGTTGGGTTATTTTTATAAAGTAATTTTAATAATAAAAAATGAAAGGTTATTTTTATAAAGTAATTTTGATAATAAAAATAAAAGGTAAAAAGAAATATGCCGAGAATATCCTTTTTGGTGTGAAAAATAGAGTTATAAGTTGAAGTGAAAAGTACTCTAGCATCTTCAAAGTGGAAGAAACTCAACCCAATTTTGGAGGAATGAGTTGAAGATGCCCTAAAGAATGACCTCATGAAGTGATGAATTGATGCCTTAAGTCCCTAAAATTTTCAATTTTACATTTTATTCCTAGTACCAACCTAATTTCTCGAGTATCGACTAGTACTAACTAGTATAAAAAACTGATACAGCAACAGTAAGCATCGTACTATTTTTTTGTTTAGTACAATAGTATCAATTGATATTAACCAGTACGGTATAGTAACCAATTCTCTGGCATCAAGTCTTTAGTGTGTTTTTAATGGTTGGGTTGTCCTGTATTTTCCTAGAGGTTTTTTTTTTTAAAGAAAAATTGATTGAATGAAATAAGATACAAAAATAATAGTGTTCTAGGTAGTGACCGAAACACCAAAAGCAAGGAGGCTATCTAAGCATAAAGGAAAATACAGCATAAGGAAACAAAACGCAAAAGCATCAGAACCTCAAATATGGTTGGAGTTAAATGCGGCAATGTGAGCAGTTCATTGTTGCCTTTTGAACCTTACTCGAAAATGCATTTAGAAGTGATGTGGCTAGAAATCCTTAAATGTGTAAAGAAAAGCGAAGAGAGGAGCTGTAATGTTGTTGTAACTGTTTAATCATAACGATCTCCCTAATATCCGCGAAAATCAGGGATAGCAAATACTCTTTGGTGGATGATTGATCCTTGAACCGTCTGAGTTTGCGTTCATACCATAACCTGTAAATACAAACGCCCAGGACAATGAGGTAGATGGGTGAGTGCACAGAGATTCCATTGGTGATCTCCAAAATGGTTGACCCAGGGTGCATCCAATAACAAGAAGCAGTGACATAATCCCATATTGCCTTATTAAAAGGGCATTCGAAAAATAGATGGTTGCAAGATTCACTCTGTATTAAACACATTGGACAGTTGTTGTTCAGTTGGATGTAAGGGAGTCGGTCCGCTGTAGACAGCTTGTTCTGAATAGCTAACCAGTAAATGAAGGAAATTTTCGGCAATAAGTGCTTGTTCCAAACCTTAATGGCCCAAGGAACTGCATGGCGATGACTGCGTATATTATCACAAATAATCCTGTTAGTGAGCCGGGCAATGGGAGTACCTTTCCAGAAAAATATGTCAGGTTCCTGTGGGGTGGGAGGATAGGTAAGCTGGAACTAGATAAGGCTTCTAGGAAAACTCCAATCACGACTTATTATGAAGGAGCTCATCCGAGTTTTTAAAGGAAAGGAAGCAGTAGCTCGTGGAAAAAACCGCCTATTAATTAGTGGTCCCCTTAGTGGACTAATTGTCAAACCATAGGGAGGCAAGGTGACCGTCCTTAATCACACATGAGCTATCCTGATGACCGTGTCCCTTAATTTCAACAATTGAGTGAGAAAAAAAGAGTGGGAACTTGTTGGCTTGATGGCCCAAAGACTATACCCTTAAGGAAATATACATGAAGCCATTTAATCCACAAACTCTTCTTGTCAGCCAATATCCACCAAAGTCTTTTGAGAATGAGAGACTGATTAGCAGCTTTAATGGAGAGAATATTAAGGGCTCCTTCTTGTTTTGGAAAGCAGATATCAGCCCATTTAACTTTTGCGGCGCCCGAGTGCCCATTTGGATGACACTAGAGGAAAGATCTAAGGATTCTCTCAATTTCTTTGATGATACTTTGAGATAAAAACATATGAGAGCTCCAGTACACATGCAGCGAATTCAGGACAGATTTAATAAGTTGAAGCTTACCCGCATATGAAAGAGATTTGTTCACCCAGGACTTTACTTGCCTTTGAATCTTGTCTAAGAGAGGTCGGCATTCTGAGAATGTTAGCCTCTTTGTCGACACCAAGAGCCCAAGATAAAGTAGGGAGAATTTGTAGTTTCATTCTAGTGGTTTCTGCAATAGTATGTTCCATATGGGCTGCACTTTTAGATAAGAGGAAATGACTTTTTTGCAGATTAAGATGAAGCCCAGAAGCTTGGTGGAAAACATGGAGAGCTCGCATAAAAGAGCGAATAGATGCTAGATCTACCCTGCAAAAAAGAAGAAGGTCATCGGCAAAACTGAGATTAGTGAGATCGAGTTTCTTGCACTTTGAATGGTGTTTAAAATTGGAGTCCGAGATGGTCTCCTTCCGTATGATTACGTTGAGGACTTCCATTGCAAGAATGAAGAGGTAAGGGGATATTGGATCTCCCTGCCTGAGACCCTGAGCAGCTTTAAAATAAGGGGTTGGGGAACCATTAACAAGAACCGAGAAGGAGGCTAAAGTAATACATTCGACGATTCACTTGATAAACTGGGTTGGAAACCCAAAAACTTCCAGCATATACCGAATGAATTTCCAACTGATACTATCAAAAGCTTTATGGAAGTCAATCTTTATAGTGCAGTTCGGAGGACCATTCGTAGTAGAGTATCCCTTCAACAGTTCTTGAACAATAAGAATATTGTCTCCAATATGCCTATTTGATATGAAAGCATTTTGGTTGTCACTGATCAAAGGAGCAAGAACTTGCTTCAATTTATCAGCCAGAATTTTAGATATCACTTTATACAGGAAGTTTGTACAAGAAATGGGACGGTAATCAGCATAGCTCTGAGGATTTGACCCTTTAGGAATCAAAAACAAGAATGTTTTATTAAGCTCCTTGAGTAGAATACTGTTTCGGAAGAATTCATGTATTGCCTCCTTGACGAAACCTCCAATTATATTCCAAGAATGTTGGTAGAAGTAGCCATTAAGACCATCTGGACCCAGGGCTTTCTTTCCATTCATTTGGAAGACACATTTCTCAATCTCACTGTCCTCCACGGGCTTGGTTAACATAGTAAAATCTGTAGCAGAAAGGTGAGTCAAGTTAAGAAGTTGTAGGCCACCTCTTATGACATTAGTAGAAGCATCAGTTCCCAAAGAAGAGCTAAAGAATCAAAATGCTTCATCTTGTATTTGTTGCGGATTCGTGATGACCGAGCCATTGTGGGAAGAGATGGAAAAGATTTTATTGCGGTTCTTTCGGGCTAGTATGGAATGGAAAAAGAATTGGGTATAGCTATCGCCATCCTTCAACCAATTAACCCGAGCTCTCTGATGCAAAAGGGAGGAGTGACTATTGATTGCTTGAAGGTAATTGGAAAGGGCAAGCTTCTCCTGATCAATAAGAGACTGTCTGTCCAGGTGGGAGGATAATAAGGATTGAAGCCTTGTCAACTCCAATCGGGTCTAGGTAATGGCTTCAGCAGTAGGCCTCTTGGAAGAGTTAAGAAGCTTTAGCTGTTGTTTAATAACCTTTAACTTCTAAATACAACAGTATTGTTTTGTCCCTCTGATATTATAAAGAACACCTGCCTCGCAAGCAATAACAAACCCAGGATCTTGAACCAGAAAGTTGTTGAATCTGAAGGGGTGGTGTTTAGAAGCAGGTAAAGACAGCTTCGACACAATGATGGGCGTATGATTCGAAAACAAAGGATCCAGAAAAGTAGCAAGGCTATTGGGAAAGCGCTGAAGCCATAGCTCGTTAACAAGAGCTCTGTCTAGTTTTTTTCGGATGTACCATCGAGCCTGTTGTTTGTTCGACCAGGTAAAGAAGTGTCCAAAGAATTTAAGGTCAATTAACCGAACATACTCTACACACTCCCACAAGTCGGTTGAGGAAGACCTGAGGCTGATATTACCTTGAGCTTTTGCAGCATAGAGAGTGGAATTGAAATTCCCACAGACTAGCTACAGATGAGAGATGCTAGCACTAAGCTGTCGGAGGGAGCTCCAGAGATCCCAACGTTGGAATTCCAAATTGTTGGCATAAATAAAAGAGACATTCAATTCAACTTTCCCCTGTAGTATTATAATGTGAAAATGCATGAGCTGATCGGTAGCTTCAAGGAGATCCACTTGAGCCTCATCTGAGTTGTAACAGACGATGATCCTTCCATAAGCATGATAAGTATGATTGGAAAAGACACGCCATTGAGGACCCAAAACATTTACCTTATTCAGATTCTCCAACCTTTTTTTTTCTTCAGTAATCCAAGTACAATAGGTTTCTCTCACCAAACAAATTCCTTCAGAGCTAACAATTTTGAAGGGCAGTTTATTCCTCGGACGTTCCATGCCAAGATGGTCATAAAGGTTTAGGGGTAGATTTGAGGCCTTTACCTCTACCTCGTTGAGATTTTCTTGTCGAGAGGGAATGGAAATTGCCACTGTCTGCTTCTTTAGAACAGTCTGGAGGCGAGCGAGGAAGGCCCTCTGCTATAGCCAGACTGTCATGAGATGAAGAATTATCACACGACACCTCCTGGAGTTGAGAGTCTGCAACTATGGGAACATTCTCAGAGCTAAGGGGAGTTATATTACACTTAAGTGCTTCCCCAATAACAGAATCAGGAATAGGACCATTGCTCAAACCTACCGCGGAGGTACCCTGTTCTATGGCCAATGTTGGTGCTGGTGGAACCGCGACAAGAGCAACTCTTTCCTCTTCACAACCAGAAGGCTCAGTAACATCCACACTGCTATTATTATGAGGGCTAGCTAACCGACCTTCATCCTTGTGATTCATCAGCTCATGGTAAGAACCAGTTTTGAAGAGTCTACCGGTTGGTTGCCAGCCAGTAGATGGGGCTTTGGTAGGAGGTCGCCAATGATAAGAAATAGCAATGCTGTCTTCGTAGAGTTGATTCCCCTCCCCCAGTCGCATAATAGGAATTTCATCAGGTAACGTTTTTGAAACTTCAATACTCACACAGAGACGGGCATATCCTACGCGCTTTTTAGTCGCTGTGTTTTCGTCCATGCACAAAGGTTTGCCGATATAGCTAGCCAATTGACTGAGCCCTTGAGTAGTCTAATACTCTAAAGGGACATTATGGAAGTTAATCCATATCGGGAGGTTCTGGACTTTTAAAGTCTCCAATTTCAAACCAAGTTGCCAAACTTGCAGAAAGAGAGGCTGATGCCGAAATGCCATGGACCCTCTTCCAAAGTTTTGTTAGCTATGGATATAGAAGAGAAAGAGAATAGGATAAGATTGTCTTCTGAGAGCAAGAAATCCACAAGCCCTTTGTTTTTCCAGAATTTATTAGCCCACCGTATGACAAGAAGGAAAGCCAGGCGCTGTTCAAGGAAGAAACCCACTAATGTAGATTTCCAAGAATTAGCTCCCTCCTGTAGAGTAGCAATATATGGGCATTCGATAAACTTCCCATCAATTTCAGACAGAGGTTGATAAGAGAGCGTGGAGCCAATGGTGTCCCCTACCACTTGCTTCCATGTCTTCGGAGGGTTAGAGGCAGCGCCAGAAGGTGAAGGCTGCACGGGTTGGGAAGGGGGAGCAGGGGTAGAAGGCAGGGGCGAGAAATCCTCAGCCCGAGAGGGAGGAGAAGAGGCCATGGTGAAGCAGGCGGGAAAGTTGAAAAGGAGGGATGAAAAGACAGAGAAGACCTTGGGGGTTCGAGGGAGGAGTCAGCGTGAGAGAGAAGAAAGGGGGGTGAGGACAAAGTTGGGGGGTGAGAATTAGAGGCAAAGCTAGAGAGAAGGCAAAACGTCTCTCTCTAACCCATAATGGATAAGACGCATTCCTAGAGGTGTTGGTTACTAGTTAGGGTTAGGTTATCTTATTTAGCCAAGATTAATAGTTTCAGTGGTTGCTTTTGGTAGTTCTAGAGCCTTGGGATCTAGGGCTTCAGGCGGTGGTAGCAAATTATAATGGTGTACCATGCTCCTTTTAGGATTTTTATATCTAAAGCCCTTCGTTTTTTTAGTGTTAAGGATGCAGCCTCTATGGTTTGATGAAACCAACGCAAAGGAGAAGGAGAAGCAAACGCAGTAGAGAGATATTTTCACACATAATTCTCACAATGCACTTTTGGATATTTGGATGAGCTTTTGGGAGGTCAATAAGCACTGTTCTCTACTACAAAAGTTTTCTTTTTAAAATGAGTGTTTGACTGTAAAATAAAAAAGCACTTCTTTAATAGATATGACTTTTTTGGCAGCCAAAATATAACTTTTTAAGAAGCTCAAATTTGGAGCTTCTAAAAAAAACGTTTTTTCATGTAGATTTTTCATATCAATAATGAGTCTATTTTTTAGTCCCTTTTGTCTTTACGTTTTACACATAATTCCCACAATGCCCACAAACTTATCTTCCCGTTTATTATGTATTTAACTATTTACTCAACTTGGATATTTATTTTTAGATTTATATAATATTATTTGGCTTTTTATATGTTTTTAATATTTATTTTTTATTTTATTTTTCTTATGTTGTAATCTATATAAAAGATTTGGTTAGATATATTTTCATTTACGTTTCACATGGTTTGAAATTATATAATAATTAATATATTATGCTTTACGTATTGTTTAATATACTTTAAATAATATTTATATGCATAAATAATTTTTATTGCGAATTAAAATATAGTTAAAATTAAAAATATTTTTATTTTTATGTTGTCAAATAGTTATTGTATAAAAAAGCTTTTTTTTAAATAATAGCCAAACAGTTAATTGGCTTCTTAAAAAAGTTCTTCTCAGAAAAGATCTACAAAAAAAACTCTACTGATAAAAGCTCTACTAGTATAAGCCTAACCAAATAGAGGCTTAACTTATTTTTATTTTATTAAATAAATTTTTTTAAAAAATTTACAGTTGACCCGTATATTTATGTCATAGGAGAGTAGGAAGATACATTCCTCGAATGAACAAAGATATTTTGAAAATATTCTAACATCAATGTTATATTTGTAATAAATTATATTTTTAAATATTCTTTAATTAAAAAATTTACAGTTGACCCGTATATTTATGTCATAGGAGAGTAGGAAGATACATTCCTCGAATGAACAAAGATATTTTGAAAATATTCTAACATCAATGTTATATTTGTAATAAATTATATTTTTAATTATTCTTTAATTTTGAATTTAAGATATAACGTATCTATAAAAAATACTAATCAATAAAGTTTAAGATCTAATAATCTCACAGGCAAAAAGAAAAAGAAAAAACTAATTACGACTCAATCAGGCCTAATAATAGATATCCATGTACAACGATTCGTCCGATGGCCACACTAGACTGATACCATCAGATTGCTCCAGAAACTCTTTGGGAGGATTGAACAAAGCTACACAAAAGTGTGTAAAGACAATCACCAAACCATCCCTTGTGATCTTACGGCAACATTCTAAGTTTATCCATTCACCAAACAGAAATAATACATGCAAGGAATTTTATGTATGATGACTGCACAATTAAAAAATGCCTATTTTTCATTGGATAACTATAGTTTATTAGGTACTGTGCTCATTTACATTAAATCTATCCCCTGTGAAATGGAAACTGTTGAAGCAATAACAATTAAATCTTGAAAACACTATTCGAGTGGGTAGGCAAATCATCGTCCCATTCTTGTGGCTCTCCGTCGGAATCGGAATGACAAGCTTTCTACATTTAAAGACAAAAGCTTGCTGAAGATGAAAGAAGACAAGTATATCAAAGTCGAAGCTTTCAAGGGATAAGGCCATAATTCATTTAGTCTGATCTTGGTCTGTTCGGCCGTCCTTTATGATTGTTATATAAGGGTAACAACCGACGCGACCCATGCTTCCTTCTGCCACAACACCGCCAACAAACTACCAGAATTGCCGCTATAATACCTAGTGGGACTGCCCATCTGTGTCCAATCAAGAAGTAGATCATTACAAGAACATTTTGATGAGCTTTTGCGAGGCAAAAGAGGAGACATGAAGTTACCTGTCTAAATCAAGTATAGGGCTGTAGACAAGTGTTTCCCAAATTGATACAATAAAATGCCAGACTGGGTTATAATAGAGAGACTCTGCGGACCAAAACATTCTTGTGTACGTCTCTAAGAAGATGAAAAGTATCCATGCACCCATTTCTATTAAGATGAATTTTATAATAAACCGGCCAACTACCACCATGACAAGGGAGAACACCACCAACCAATTGAAGAGTCTGTGGTTGTATTCCTTTATAAACAGAGCTTTTGATTTCCCCAACAACTGTATATCCACACATAACAAAATTTGTGAATGAAAAAAGGCAGAGATAAATTACCAAGGCTATGCCTGACCTTTATCATGCGATGCTCATAGTTTGCTTTGGAAGGGCCAACACATTCCTGTTCAAAACTTTGGTTGCATTGCAGGAAGCCTGCATTGAATTTTGCCATGGAAGGAAGTTTGAGAACTTGAAGTTGGTCCATTTTGTCCTCACATCTAGTATACAGGGCCTCACAGAGCTTAGCTGACTGATACTCGTTTGCAAGTAAGACATTTTTATAAACCTATAATAAAAAACCCACAAGAAAGATTTAACTTGAGATTCAAAGATGTTGTAAGCTTTACTTTCCCAAAACTTCTTTACGAATATAAAAATTACTGTTCTACAGGTGTCTGGAAAAAGGAAAACTATTACAGGATAATGCCTATGAACCTCTAAACTTAATATATTTGTACTGACAACTGAGAGATGCAAGGCAGGAATAAAATGCTTTTGTATTATTATTGATTTCCATCCTCTACCAAAAATCCTGCTCCTCCTCTTTTATCAGTCCAAAGAAATAAGCTCTCGTTATTATCCATACGCGGGGGACATGCAAAAGAACGGTTTTCCACTGCTAACATAATTAAACATATTATAGCTTTACTGTGGACACCCCAACCATGAATATCTTCAAAATTTGCATTCAATACAAGGCCTTAATTGTAAGTTGTGCAGCCCAGATTTAAAAAGAAGCATATCTCTCTCAATTAACAGTTGTTTTTCTTCATCCAAACCCAGAAATCAAATTATTTACAACCTGATAAGCAATCGTCTTCTCTGCAATTAGTCTGATGAAGCAGCTGATAAACCCCCAAAGTTGTTTTCAAAATAAAAGAAAGAGAACCGCAAAATTAAACCTCATAGTGGTACTGTAATCCAAATATGTACCTGTTCTAATTCTTCGTCCAATTGGACCACTGATCTTTTTGCATGACGACGGCCAAAATGCTGTTCATCAAAAATTCTCATTGCTTGCTCTCTGGAACTTTCATGGGCATCTTGCAAAAATTTTCCTGACATTGGCAAATGTAACTTTGCCATTGTTCCAGTGTATAGTTTCAAACACTGATCAAGAATTCCTTTGTTAAAAATCTCTACAAGAGAGCCCGTTGATGGGATCTCTCCTTTATTCAAGGCATCAAGTATCTGAAAGACACAAGATGAAAGTTGAGGCATTCGTTTACAGAACAATGAGAAAGTAACTTAAAAATGGAAACATAATCTTCTACATTTAAACAGTGAATGGCTTTGAAGCTCAATCCAAATCAGATACATTAATGTGAAATCAGAAAAAATCCAACTCAATTTCCACACAAGAAGTCGCATATCATCACAGTTCACCTAATGCAATTTAAGAGGCTTGATTTTCTCAGAGCACAAGAATTTTTTCATTCAAAAGGCTAGATATCTCATCCAAGTTACCTGCTCCAAGAAAGCTACAAATTCCTTTCCATTTAGAGGCTTTCCCTGCACAATCTTTGGATGAATGATGCTAGCGACAAGGTTTTTCAATTGTTCCCTTTTCTCAACATATGCTTGGTCAAACTCACCATCCTTCATGTCACAAAGTTTTGTCCGCTGAAGATGCGGCTGTCAATTGAAACCAAAAACAGTGAATGGATTGGTTAAGGAAAACATGCAAACAGAAAGCATTTTCTACAGTCAAAAAAGAGTGGTACTGAACATATCGTGATTATATAAAACAAAGCATCTCTCATTTTTTTTCAAGTAATATCTTCTTGACAACTCGATGGCACACTGCGTATCTACCACCGTCATGATGCAAGAATGTTCTTTCCTCAAAGTAACATTTGAGAGAATCTAATTGTTTAGTATATAAAATTGGCCATAACAAAAAGGTTTACCATCCATAGTCCGAAAGAAGTTCATTTGCAGGCAACTCACCAAATATTATAGTATCATTTGCAGGAAACTCATCGAGTATTACAGTATCTCAAAGGGTCACTAAGAAAATTATTTTGTTTAAGACAAATAGAGGTCTAATACTTGAAGTATATTCCAATGCTGATTGTGCAGGATCAATTGTTGACAGCAAATCAACTTCGGGATACTGCACCTTTTTCGATGGGAACCTTATGACATGGAGAAGTAAGAAGCAGAATATGGTAGCACGATCTAGTGCAAAGGAGGAATTTTTGGACAATAGGTCAAGATGTGTGTGAACTACTTTGGTTGAAAAATATCCTAGAAGACTTGAAGATTAAGTAGGATGGCCCAATGAGACTACTATAATAATAAATATGTGACTAATATAGCTCATAACTCAATACGACATGATCGAACAAAGCATATTTAAGTTGACAAACACTTCAAAAAAAAAAAAACTAGAGAGTAGTTTGATTTGCATATTTTATGTAGCTATAAAGGATCAACTTATTGATGTACTTACCAAAGATTAAGTAGTTCAGTTTTAAGATTATCATATCCATGTTAGGAATAGAGAATACCTATTCACCAACTTGAGAGGAAGTATGAGAAAACATGGTTGTTTTAGGATTTTTGTATCTTTTTAAGATTTCCTATGTCATTAAGATATCTTATATTTATAGGATCCGATTATCCCATTTAATTATGATATCTCATGGAAACAACCCCTTTGTAAAACTAAAAAGGGAAGGCTGCATACATTATGGCCCTCCCTAGACTTCCGCAAAGTAGGGAGTCTTGTGCACTGGGTACGTTGACTTTCCCAAGACCTCGCGTTTCAGCGGGATTTAGACTGAGTATTGTTTTTGTTGTAATTATGATATCTCATGATCATGGGAGTAACATATATATAATTGTAAATAAGCAATGCAGAAAATTCTCTTAAATAAATCAATCAAATAACACTAAAATAATTCATAACCATTGGATTAAATTACCAGCCGATAGTATGTGCCTTGCTACAAAACAGTATCGCTGTAAATTCCATAAATTTAAAGAAAATAATTGCGGATGACCTTTTTAAATCTCCAAAGTGTGGCACTATTTGTAAAAGAATATGCTTTAGCCTAACTTTGTGATAACAATAAGCATTGTAAGTTATTGTGTTAGCCTATGTTCCCTGCATATACATGGGATGGACAAGGTGCCTTCAACGCATACCAAATCCTGGAAGAGACTAACATGGCAAATCATGAACAGCAAACTTCCCTATGAGATTTCTTTAGACGGTAGATCCAAATGCTCTGGCGACTTTAGCTACAGATACTAATATTCATGCACAACTCTTTCTTACGAAGCAAGTGAAATGGGTATCGACCACAACATACAGATAAATACAAAGAAAAGTTAAACATACCAAATCATGAGTAACGGAATTATCGAGGCAGAATAGAGACATTACATTTTCATGAAAATGATCCTCTATTGAATGGGGCAAGGAATATGTTTAAAATGACAGAAACTTTGCAACAATGAAGCAAGCAGAACTCAAGAACATTATATTAAATGCAGCAAAAGATTGGTATATCATACTTGTGGTAAGCTAAATCCTGTACTATTATCACCCATGATTGCTAATGAGTCTCGGATCTGGTTAACCTGATAATAAAACACCAAAAGAGTAATATACTAGCCCCATAATCATAAAGGTTGAAGATGTCATAAATGAGGAAATAAAGTACCAGGTCAATATTTTTGTTCCCTGCAAAGCAGTTGAAACAGCCCTTATCAACATTTTTTTTTCCGAAAAATAGGTACGTCAGTGAAATCATATCTTTGCGGCTGCTAAAAGAAACTAACCATCATTATTAGGGACATGTCGAAGTGCCTCATTCACCATTTCTTGCACTGATTTCCCTTCTGCAGTTAATAAAAGAAAATATTTTATCTCCCTCTCAACCAACATTAGCAGAATCTTAAATTCGGATATGGCCTCCACATAAATAGGTTTGATGCAATGACTTCATGTCCAAGCTAGACTTCCCTAGCAAGAAGCAGGCAGATAAGTCAAACCTACTTCAACGAATCCTAGAAAAGATCTACTGCCTTACGTAAAAAATCACGTTGAATAAGCCACAGAAGTTTTGCGGGTTCAAAGGCAACATCCTGGCCCTGTAATCCATCGACAATCCTAATTCACATCAGATAAAAAATTCAATCCAAAGCGAGTATTCGCAGATGCATCTAGCAAATTACCTTCACCCTGCTCCCCATCAGGTGATTATTAGCAATCAGAGAACAAAAGTCAGTAACATTAAAGGAATAAGTTTCAAAATTTCAAGGTGAGATCTTGCATGATGAACCCAAAGGATAGTATGAGGACAAACCTCCCATAAAATTCTTCTGCAATTTCAACAGCAAATGACAAGCGAGATATGTCAGCTTCTCTGATCTAGAGAACACAATGAGAAGCCATTACGTATTGTCAATACAACCATTGAAAATGATAAAGCTCAAAGACAAAAGGCTGATAACCCAGTGCAACAATTATAATTATTTAATAAGCTACAATGTAGATTGTTGATTTTTTTTTATATTACCTTAAAAGGAACTCTGGTAACTGTTTAAAAATAATCTACACAGTGATATTAGTTCTAAAATCAAGAAAACGTCTTTAAATATTTGTCTGGCTTTACCCAGTTACTTTCAGATAAAGACTGATCAGGAACCAAAGCACTCAAAGCAAACTGGTAAAAGACATATCAACTTTCAAGTTGCATTTTTGACATTGGTTACTATAGTAGGAAATGAATGCAACAGTTGTCAAGCTCATAAGAATGCATATTTCACAAAAATGAAGATGCATCATAGCATTCTCTACTAAGATGTGTCAAATCATACAACAATAACAACAGCCACATCCTAATAGAAATTCTGCTAAGATGCAGGGTCTGAAGCGGTCCAGTAATACGCAGTCTTACCTTCAACTATTAGAGAGGCATGTGTCAAATCATTCTCAAGAAGGAAATCATCCAGGGACCCAAAAAAATCAACTTTTATTGGTAATAGATTATCTCATCAAATTAGTTGTTCTTCATAGATAATTCAACTTTAAATTGTAAACACAATGTTAGTAAGTTTGAAGCCTGGTTTCCCAAATAGCATCTATAAAGATGATTAATTCCAACATTTCACCATTTTCTAGATACCAAAATTAGATGTTTTAGTAAAACTTTCTCACCCGACTCATAGTTATACAAATGTGAAGGTGATTGTTATTGGGAAAGAGAACTATAGATGTGCATCTGATAATAAATCTACTCATCAAAAGATACTTGATGTCTATTTAAAAACCGCACTATACCATACAATACGTAAATCTAACAAGAGAAATTTCAAGTTGTTGAACCACAAGATCAAGACAGTTAAAGGCAAAATAACCAACCGTCTCTGGCAGATTATAGATAAGCACAGAACTCAAAATTGTTGCCAAGGCAAATATCCTGAAAAGGGAATTATTTTATAAGTACATAAATCCATAATCTCCAAATGCATGTCAAAGGCTTAATGAGGAATGCATTTTTACCTGTCATCATAGACATTTGACTTCCCAACACTTTCAAATCCCTCTGTGTCAAGATAAAAAACAGAAGTTTTCACTCCACTAATTTCCATCTCCATTGGAGCTCCCCATACCCATACGCCTGCAAGACAAGAAGTTACACACGAAATCTAAGAAAACAGTTATACAGTTTCCCACCTCAAGTCCAAAATACCTTTTGTCTTTGTGTCACGCATATGACCAACTCCAAAACCTGATGGGAGAAGTTAACAGCTAATAAATAAAATGAGCTCAGGTCACCTTTTATATAACACATTAACCTTCACACTAGTTATGCAAACAGCACCTTCATAACAAGAGAGGGAAAGAAGTTGATTAAGCAAAAAAGATTTTCCAGAGCGGTATGGACCAATAACCTGATTATAAAGCCATCAAAATAAAAGTCAAGAATTGGAAAAGGAGGGCACGCAAAAATTTTCTTCAAATAATTATTTCCATTATAAAACTAAATAAGCAAATCATGCAAGTAGACATATGTAACATCATAAAAAGACTTTATCCAAGTTTCTTTCATAATAGCTGAAATAAGAATAACACAACTTTTAAAAATATAGAGCATATGATGTGACTGAGTGCACTGATTGATGCTTAAAAGGATATATAGCAGACATACAGCAACGACTGCGAT
Source organism: Erythroxylum roraimae (assembly GCA_027568915.1). Lineage (NCBI taxonomy): Eukaryota > Viridiplantae > Streptophyta > Magnoliopsida > Malpighiales > Erythroxylaceae > Erythroxylum > Erythroxylum roraimae. The sequence continues at coordinate 12,032,697 of JAOSBL010000004.1, read as the reverse complement.
AGGGTTTGTTATTCGGCTGATGGCTTCCAGCCCCTCACTTGAAAGACGAAGCTTTGTATGTCCTGGATCAGGTTCAACAATAGGAAATCTGCAATTGAGAAAACAGAGATATATCTTAAGTTGCACATAAAGATAATTAGCTTCTTGTGAATACTAAGCTATGCGCTGAAAATGGGATAATCACGAAGATAAAAAAAGCTAACCAATTTCTTTCTATTTAACAGAAAGTAAATGTAAGAAGGACATCAAAAACTACATATAAACCAGTTCAATGGCGTATCAATAGTTAGGTGACTACAAGGACAAAAGACCAAGGTAACAAGCAAAGGCAAAAAACAACTCCACAAATTACAGCCAGACTTATAAGATGAAGTGGATTTTACTTTTGCCTCATCAAATAGGTGAACGTTGACATAAGAACTTATACAACACAAACTATCTCAAATATTTTCTTTTGTAATGAAAAGTATAACAGATAACAAGAAGTTTCGACAGTGTTGCATCAGTAATGTTCTTAATCTCTTACGAATATAGTAAGCAAAAAATCCACAGGGACTAATTTGTCACTTTGTACATTTCCAGTTATCGAACAACCTGCATAAAACAGCAACTTTCCTAAAAGCAGAATGCCCTAAGCAAATCCCCAGTCTACAATGAAAAAGAATCTGAGGATGGAGAGGCCCTAAACATAGTATAATCTCTTATAACAATTTCTCAACAAATAATCAAATTTTCCATAGTATCTACAGTTTAAACCCTAAACCTGTTGGTCTTCTATATGAATCTCCAATTTCATTCCCGAAGTCTGTTCAACAAGAATTTGCCACCCAAAATATCAAGCAGGTAAATTGCAAGACTGTAATGGTTATCATTAACAGTCACCAACATATGCAAACATAGCGATCATTGATCAAATCTTTTTTACGTTAAGTTCATTGAGATTAAAGTTCACCTTAAAAATAATCAAGCACTCCATTACAGGGTAGAAACACACTAGAATTGATTTGTAAAGGAAACAAACTTTTTGCAGCAAAACAGATTAACAAGGCACAATCGATTAATATAGTTCACGACAAAAGATCCAAGCATGCAAAGAGTACAGTTTTTCACTCAACCAAACTAAAAGATTGCATCTTTTACCCAAAAAACGTAGCAAAAGAATGTGATCAAACAAACTATGAACTGATTGATAAGTCCGTTAACTCCAAACCAATATAAATTAACTTAATTCCGCAACTTAAAACTGGTAGAAGACCCGTTAAAAAATGTCGGGATCACTTACGGTTGGTGAAAATCGTCAATCGAAAGAGACCCGGAAGCGAAAAAGCAAAGAGGATGGAGAATAACCAAAAACCAATGCGAAATCTTCATTTTCTCGATACAAACACAGATCGTGGATACTTGGTAGAGCCAATGAAGCAATGTCACGGAGCTCTAACACATGAAACTGTACTGACAAGGCAATCTACGCCATGAAAAAGGAAGATCAAGAGGGATAATTGAACACATAGACCGCCACAAGAATGGGATCTCGAGAGACCGCGAAAAAGGGTGTACGTTAAGGATAGTGCAGACAAATGGTTTTCGCATCTGTGGAGCACAAGTACACGAAGACCAGGCTTGGAGTGTCAATGGGGATCGTACATTGGGCCTTTGGGTTTGAGTGAATTCACGATGAAGACCTTGACATTCTAAAGGACAGGCAGATTGTTTCATGAAAGAAAGGGTAGAGTCGTAAATTTGGAAATTTGCACATCGTGCCGATCTAGAGTTGGATGATACGGTATCTCCAACACATCGGCTGGTGTGTCTCGAGCCCCTGATTTATGCGCTGCAATTGCAATCCTGTATGATTCTGTGTTTTCTGTTCCAAAAATGTAAGTCTTCTTATTTGAATTAGTTCCATTCACAGCTGTTTGGAATGCTCTGTTGAATTCAATTAAGGTATTTGGAAACACAAAAAAAAGATTGGTTTATGAATGTAATTGAAACTCGTCCCTCTTATAAATTGAATTCACTCCAAGCATCGAAATTGAATTCGCTCCTCTAAGCTCTATACCTATCTTCCCTCTTTTCTCTTCTCTGTTGTCACTTGTAAATTTTAACTTTTAACTAATAAAAATATGTTTAATTATATTTGTAATTTTTATTTTTAGTTATAATTTTTATAATTTATGAATATGAAAAATTAAATTTTATTTTCTATTTTTATATAAACATTTAACTCACTTAAAAAATTATAATATTAAAATTAGCTATTTTATATTTTTAATTTTATAAAATAAAATTTCTCTTTTTAATTCTATTAAATTTAATAAAAATATACATGTTATTGATCTTTATATTAATAAATAAAATTATTCTTATTATTTTATCGAGTTATTATTACTACATTTCATTAATTATAAAAATAAATAATTTTTAACATATAATGCTAATTAATTTGACCTATAATTTAATATTTTAATAATAATTAATAATATATTAACCACCGATTTATAATTATCAATGAACCTTTTTACTTATATATCATAATCCTGGTCATTCAATCGAAAATCATATGATATAATTGCATTGTAAAAGTTAATATATTACTGCCTTAAGTACTACTTATATATTAATTGTAACAATTTGCACATTTTATACTCTTGATTCTTCTGAACAATGTACATTTGATTATTTCATATATTAATTTTATCTATTTTTCTACTTAAGAATACTTTCTTTACATTTGATGTAATTAAGATCTATTATGGTCACCAAAACTAG
>JAOSBL010000004.1:11983539-11996373 GCA_027568915.1 Erythroxylum roraimae | reverse complement strand
GTATACTCTTTGCATGCAATACAACTGTCACCCATTAGCAGACCACGTGTCACTATACATATAAGCCAATTGTCAAATTTTAATTAGTCTCTTATTTTATTTTTTCTTAATCTAAAAATACCCCCAGAATTTTCATAAAAATTCCTAAAATTTTCAAAAATTCCAAAACATTACTAATAGTCTCCAAATAAAATTTTCAGCTAAAATAATTCGCCAAAAATTTCAAAATATCCAAAATATACTAAATTTTTCAAAATTTTCTAAAATTCACCAAAAATTTTGAAATAATAATAACACTCTCCAAACACATTTTTAATGCAAATAATCCATAATTCACATTTTTAATCGCATTTATAAATTAATTATACCCGAAAAATGTCATGAATGCATGTACAATTATTGTATGTGTCCAAAATGCTTATGCACATATAAGCAAATATTCACATATGCAAAGCATAAAATGTACTAAATTTTTTTAATATCCTAACCCCTAATATGGGGTGTTACAATTTATATGGTGCAACCATAAAACTTTGTGTCAGAAGATCCAAAGAAAATGGTTTGCAAATTAAAGAAATCCATCTATAGACTCAAGTAGGCTTCTCATTAATGGTATTACAAGTTTCATCAAATTGCCATCTTGTCTAGTTTTGGGATGAATATGATAGATAATTGTGTATACCATAAGTTCAGTAGGAGAAAACTTATTTTTCTAGTTTTGTAAGTCGATAATATACTACTTGTTGATAATAATGTAGGCTTATTGCACAAAACTAAGAGAATTCTATCTCGAGATTTTGAGATGAAAGATATTGGTAATGCCTCTTTTGTATTAGGGATCCAAATACATCAAGATTGTTCTTAAGGTATTCTTGGATTATCACAAAAGGGCTACATCAAAAAGGTTCTCAAGAGATTTAGCTTACAAAACTGTAAATGAGGTGATACCCCTATAGTTCAAGAAGACAAATTTAGTCTTAGTTCGTGCCCTAAGAATGATTTTGAGGCTAAAGAGATGCAAACAATTCTTTATACGTTAGTAGTTAGCAGTTTTATGTATGCTTAAGTATGTATGCATCTGGATATTGTGTACATTGTGGGGATGCTAGGGAGATATTTAAGAAATTCTGGACTTTACCATTGGGTAGTAGCCAAATGAGTCGTGAGTTATCTACAGAAGACTAAAGACTACATGCTCATTTATATGAGATTGGATCATCTTAAGCACATTGGGTATTTTGATTCCAATTTTGTTGGATGTCAAGATAGTAGAAAATCTACTTTAGGCTATATCTACATATTGGTTGAAGGAGCTATTTCTTGGAAGAGTAATACACAAACACTCATAACTTCTTCTTCCATGGCTGTGAAGTTTATAATATGTTATGAAGCATCTAATTATGGATATAGCTACAAAAATTTAGCATTAGGTTATGAATTGTAAATGCATTGATAGGCCACTTAAGATGTTTTGTGACAATAATTAGACAACCCTGTTTTTCAACAGTAATAAGAGCTCGTTAAAGTCTAAACAAATTGACATTAAGTTCTTAACGGTTAAATAAAGAGTTCAGAGTAGTTAGGTGTCTATTAAGCATATTTGGAAAACCATCATGATTGTGAATCTGCTCACTAAGGGATCATCACATGAGGCCTTCATAAGCACACCACTCGTCTAAGTATAGTTCCTTTTGAGGATGTTATGATTTAGTGGGACTTTGTATCCTTAATATTTTAAGCAATAGACATATTATGAGGTTATGTTATAGTTAGCACTGCAATAATAAATGCTAGAGTTTATTTCTACTCTAAATGTATTTTTCAGTTTGTTCTCATTAGGAATAAAGTTTAAAGATTAAGTTTAAAGGAGCACTGGATGGAAATAAGCATGTTAAGATCATATTGTATGAAATTTCCATACTATATATCTATTCATGATCCATGTTATTCATCTATACTAATATATGTGACCATTGATGTGTTTAGTTACGCTCAATATAATAAAACCCTTTTTGATCCTTTATTGGTATATATGATGAATGAGATTGTTCTAGATGCTTTTGGTGATGATAGAATATTTGCATGCATTAGGATTTTGGAATAATATAAACTTATTAAGTTTTAATATACATATAGCCTAAGTGAGAGATTGTTGGAATAAAATTAAATTATTTTGTGAGCTTATATGTATATCATGAGAATTATATATTGTGAGATATCCTTAAAGTTGAGCCCAATTCAAGTGATCTAATTAAGTTTTTAGCTTAAAACATCTAGTAGCAGTGACGGAGCTATGTATATGGGAGGGGTGGCCATGGCCCCCCCTTTCAAAATTTTTTTTAAAAAAATTACTTATATAATTACAAATTTTAAAATTATAAATATAAGTGGCCCCCCCTTTAAAAAAAAATTCCTACCTTTAAAAATTTCGGCCCCCCCTTAAAGTTGAGTCTGGCTCCGTCCCTGTCTAGTAGGGTATGAGCCAATTTTATATGTGTAGAGACCATGATAATAATTTCTAATTGATGATGAACCAAATTAGAAATTATAAACACTTTAGGTTTAGGGTTTTACATCTTTAAATATATGGTTATAGTACTCAATTGTATGTCAAGCTATTAGGTTTCTTTTATATTCCCATCACTAGAGAAAATCACAAAACAGGAGCTGACGTATCAACTTAGAAGATCATAATTTAGAATTTCAACTCAACAATTCATGACAATGGATTCAAATATGCTTCCTCTTTTATGTATTGATGATTTAACATGAGATTTGTGATCTGGCCAATGATCAGTATAGATTAAGTTTTAATGCAACATTATCTTCCTTCATCATTTAACAGAAAAACTACAAGCCACAAGTTGCATCGGTCAAGTCACCAAAATTAACAGGTAAAATGGAGCAAGAGTAGCATTTGACGATTATTCTTTGTTGAACTTCAGTTTGAGAGGCTTCCATTGCTTTTGGGGAGTATGACCATAAGAAAGGCTTGTCCACAGAAAGCTAAAGGTTGGTCACTCTTTTTGGGGTGTTCCAAGTCCAATCGAATTTATAAGTTCTCAAACAAGAATTGGATTGTTAACCGAAACAATTGTCAAATTTTCGTGTATGAAATGAAAGCGAATCTTGTTAGAGACAGCATGGGGGAGGAGAGTCGATACCTTAAAAGAAGGCTCACATGTAGACCATAATATGAACTGTTGATCACTAGATACAGTGGAGAATGTTAGGACCTCTCAGTCTTAGGAGTAACGCTCTGTTCAAGAATTGCTCTCTTGCTAAGGGAACAAGATCTTCTGTCTAGTTTTTATGGTGTCTTATTGTGTCTAGTAAATCTCAGTCATTTATTTATGTGGGTTCCGTATAGGTCCCACATAAATAAACGTGGGATCCGCATAAATAAATGGCTGAGATTCACCGGACATAATAAGACACCATAAAACTGGACAGAAGAATTGGACTCCTTGCCAAGGGCCTCATTTGCTTCAAGTACACGTCAATACTCACCACTCCTTGCTCGAGTGCCTCGTACAGTGCATCTATCACATCCTCAATGCCCCTCTCAGTAGCCAAGCAATCAACTTCCATTTTCGATTCGTCATCAGCACCTTGAAAAACATTCTCTATTTCATCTCTGCACCTGCTCAACTCTGGTTTTGCATCATTCACTCTCAACCAGTTAATCAGTACATCAGCTTCATTCGTTAAGGCCATCACTCTTTCTTTCAAATTCATATTCTCATGGTCAAGTCCTATAATCATGGCTGTGATGATATCATCTCGCCTGACCATTTCTTCATTCAACTTAGAAAGTTGCTCCATTTCTTCTTCGTGTTTGGCCTGTAGCACCATCATATCATAATGAAGCATACCCGGCAAGTAAGCAAAGGGATGATCATGGGAGAAGATTTTAACAAGGTTATGCACGAGTTCACTGAGATTCCGTTTTGGGAATAACCAAGTTTGGAGATAAGGAGAAGTAACGACACGTGATGAAACATCAACAAAAGGGTGACATTCATGAATCGGAGACATGGAATTTGATGAGGCATACACTAAAGGAGCCTTGTAAGGGTAGTTTTCGTGGAGCCAAATGGTGAGCGTTATAAGAGGTGTGTGGTTTGAGATGTGGAGATCACCGTTAACATATAAGAGGTTGACGATGGTGCCATCGTTATGGAAGAATGTGTCCGTGGAAGGAGTGAAAGTGGGGTGGTCTTGGATCAGTGAAAGGAGGTGCTTTCTTATGAGCCACTTCTGTTTAGGGTCAGAATAGGACTGTGCAGAAAAGCCGGTGCGAGAAAGTGCAGTGTCAATGAAATGAGTAGCTGACGTTGGGGCCATATTTGCCGTTCAAAAGAAGAGAGCTTGATTAATTGAATTTCACCAACTAGATGTGATCTTTGCTAGTACTTGAAACCAAAAGAAAGACGAGAGAATCTATAGAACTATTCCGACTTTTGCGGGCGTTGGTGTCCTTCCTACTATGACTTTATTTTCATCTCAATCTATTTAGTCAATTTTAATCACAATTAACCACCAAAATGATATTTGTCTTTTCCATTAATATTTCGATATATATCAAATCTAATCTGCACTTAGATTAGTCAACCAACGAACCAGTTTCAGTGTTTGATCAGCAATTACTGAGAAGTTCCATTCCTAATTGTAAACTGCTGTCGCCTATGATGTTATGTTTTCTCCTAATTGCATATTATATGCTCAGCTCATATTTTATGCAGAAACAAGTTCTTCACTTCCATAAACTTATTGACTTCATTTCATTTATTGACGTACACCAAACAATACATCATCTTCAAGCATATAAATAAAAGTTGGGTAACTGTATTAAATTGCAATAGTTGAAGGATAGTGAGGAAAGCATTCGTTTAAGCATTAGGTGAGGTGGATATTTTTTTTACCAGTGAGACCGAATCTGGAGCAGACAAACGTAGACTAGGAACGATCATACGTTGGGCTGTTAAACTGGACGTTTAAGGCTCATACTAGCAAGGTGAAAGGGAAGAATTAACAATTGAACGGAAATATAGGGCAGATACTATCTGTTTAATGGAATTGGCTTCAAGTGTCAAATATTGACTTCTGAATTACAGGCTTAACGAATTTTTTATTGTTGGAAATTTTCAATTGAAAGAGAGGAGTGTTAGATGGTTGGAACATAGGTTGTTTTGCAGGTGTCGAAGTCATGGTTTCGTTCTTCGACTAGTCCTTCTCGATGTTAGCGTGTTCCTCAAATTTTGCATTATTTCAACATTTATTACTGAAGTAATATTTGAAAAATCAATCTGCCCAATATTGATATGATTAACGCCTAATTTAATGACCAAAATTGATTTTACATATATCAAATTGAGGGTTACATTTGGTTCTAGGTTCAACTCAATCTAGTTCATATTTAGCGTCTAAAACCTATGTTGATCGAGTTTAATCTTAGAAGGATTACGTCAACCTAGTCTAACTCGGTCTAAAATGACGCTATTTTGTTTAATAGTTGAAGAATTAATTGATTAAAATAATATTATTTTTGCTTGAAATTCGGTTCAAAGAAAATCAAGTCAAATTTGAGTTCGTTGTCAATCCTATTGGAATTTCCAATTTCTATGAGTAAACATAAAGAAAAAGTCTTAATACCTAACAACAATTTCCATAGACAAGCACCATAAAAACATATTTAGTGCCTGTTCATCAATTTCAACAGTAAAGATCACGCATTGAATATAAATTCCTTTTAAATTTGGAATACATGCAATGCAAATCATTGGAAAATTCATAAACAATGTCCAAAATGTAGAAATTACATTCATTTTATACAAAAATGGATATAACCATAATTCATTCGACCAAAATAAGTTGGATATAAACAGTTAACCCTCTAAAAGAAGTGTACCAAAAAACTATTCTACTATTAAATGTCATTTACATTCTATTGACTTCCAATTTCAATGTTAGTTGCTTATTGATTGGGATTTTTAATAACCTTGTGCTTTGAAACTTTGCTCTTGCAATTAGCATGATGTGATACTTGAGATACCCTTCTATATATGCCCCATTGGTTAGAATGAAGTTGAATATTATTTAGATCAATTGACCTAAAAATTATCTTCATCATCAATGTTGAAGTTGAGGCAGATAGTTATGATTACGAGTAACTAGTTAGATCTCCAGCTAATGACCAAGGTTATCTTTTGGAAATTAATCTATAGGGTCAAGAAGAAATTGTTGTTGTTATTGGATCTCATATTATTGCACTGGACTATCTACTATTCATATAATATTGATAATGTATTCGTGCAATCAAGACATATAGTAAAATTAATCATTGGTAACAATCTAACTCAATTTTAACTTGACTAAAAGGAAGTGGACTTTTTTCTACACTTTTGCATTCTCTCTTATTGTGACCAAAATTTTCACATCTTTCACACAATTGAAATTGGCCCTTTTATGATAATCTTTAAGGAGTCTTCACTTACTTTGGTTCATTTTTTCTCTAATTCGTCTAGATTATTAGGCATTGCTCTTTCTGCTGGAGGATGAATTTCTTCTTAAATGTTAGGTAGATAGAGTTTTTATCCTTTAATTGGTTGCCAAAGATTTTCATAAACTTCCATAAACCTATCTTTATAGTAACATGGAACCACATATGCCTTTGGTTGTTACTTGGTATAGAATATGGCATTAATGAAATGAGTGTGAGGGTACCAATAGAGTTCTCACTCCCTACAATTGCATGTGTTTTTTCCTTAACAATTGGACTATATGTATATCATCTCTATTTGTAACTTGATATGTCATATTTCCATTTCAAATGACTCTTCATTTCATTGCATTCAATTTATTTTTGTTCAAATTCTTCACCACTTCAGGTGTAATATATCCTTCCATATTTTAACTTGTTCCTTTATATTTGAATGTCACTATATTATCGTTGTCCTGATAATCTCCAAAATATTGATGATAAGATAATCTTTGATCACCAAAATTTGAGAGTCGAATGTCTCATTCTTGTTCTTATACATAATTGTACATTTGAACTCAATACTCTGGAAAGGTGATCAATGCTAATTAGGTTATGTTTATAGCTTAATTTTAAGATAATTTTGCTTGAAGTTTGATGATTTATATATATATAGAAAGAGAGAGAGTACTCAATATGCCTTATATTTTGGTTTTAAGCTTTGTTTAGGTACTTTAACGAAGAAAGAATGAATTAAGGGAACTTAGAGTCAAGTTAGAGAATCCATATTTTAGAAGAATGCTAGTTAAACATAGACTTTTGTTCATAACACAAGTCAAATATGGACCAGTGTTTTGACTTGTATTAGTCCCTGGTCTATTCTACTTCTTCAATACTTTGGCATATGAAGGAATATGACATAAATATGGACACATGTTCATGGCCTTTAGACTGTGTTCTTAAGATGAACCCTTGAATGTGAGACAAAGGAGTTACTAAGCTAAAATAGGCGTAATACCAACTCGTGTTTGTGACCCATATTGGTGGTGAAGAACATGGGACAAATACGAGTTTGTGTTGGACCTGTATAGGTCGAGACTTTTTGGATTTTTAGGGTTTTGTGAGAATAAAAGGAGCCTTGGTTTATTAAACAAGAGGGGAGAAAAGAGCAATCATAAGGAGTTGAATAAGAGCATCTTAATACAAGAATGAAGAAACCTTGGAGCAAATAAGAGGATCCCATCAAGATTTAACCAAAGAACATCAAGATTTCAAGATCTATCGAATATTTTCTTTCATTTTATTTTCTTTCTTGATTATTGTTTGTTTCTTTTACCTTAATATGAACTAATTAGAATGTATATCTAGATAAGATGAACCCTAGAACTATTTCGTTGGATTGATTTTTAATTTAATGAAAGATTCTAGTTTTATTGCGAATTTGTTTATGATTATTATTTGTGATTGAATTGAAATATGTTAGTGTTTTAATTTAACTTAATATTTCACATATAGGGATTAAGGAACCATATTTAAGAATAGATCATTGTATGAATGGTAATAGTTGCGTGGAATCCTAGATTTAAGACTAAAGAAATCTTTTAGGTTAAATTCAAATCTATCAAGAAAATTTATAAAAAATTTAATATGTTCTTAGAAGTTTTGATCAAAAAGATATTTTAATAAATTAACTTAAGGATATGGGTTGTATTTCTTGAGAAATAATATGGTTGTAACTTAGAATTTCTATTGATCCAAGAAATTCTAAGCATAGGGAGGCTCTAGGAGATTTCTTATTTGGATCTTATTATGTATTGGTTGCTTTAGTCTTGTCTCATTGCTTTAGTTTGGTATTTTAAATTAGTACAATTAATTATTTTTTTTAATTCAATTATTTGTTTTATTAGAATAGATAATAAAAGATACTTAATATTAGTACTTTATGGATTGACACTCATATTCACATAAGCTTTACTATAAAAACAATAAGTGCATTTGTGTAATGATCTTTAGCATAGTTTTGAAAGGATACAACATACACATCATAATCAAAAGCCATACTCCAAGTTTCCTTAAGATATTTTAGTAAATATTATACACAATCAGGTAAGTTAATTTAATTTAGTGAATTTCTCACAAAATTCTTATGGGAATATAACCTAACTATAATTCCATAATGTTTTTCTAAGGTCTTTTCCCTCCCTTTCCTAACCTAGTTATGATATATATACCTTGCACATGTCTTATGTGCAATAGAAGGCAATATAACTTTTTTTTTACTCTAATAAGCCCCTAAAAATTTGAAAACAAAAAATTGTTAGAAAATTCATAACATCAATTGCACAAACCTTAAGCAGTTGGATAAAATAACTTTTACATATCATATATCATTATGATTCCAATCCCATCTCCAAACTCTAAGTTAATGGCTAATTACTCAATTAACCATGTTTAATTATCAGTATTCTTTTCCTCACTAATTGTCTATGCAATGGGATATATGTCATAGTTATGATTAATTCCTATGGCACTTAAAATTGGTCCATGGTACTTGGTCCTTAAGAAACAATCATTCATGCCAATTATTGAACTTAACTTTTTTCACTCCTTTTCCATAGCATCAAAACACACAGACATCCTTCTAAACACCAATTTATCTTCTTGTTCATTGTTCCCAAAATGAAGCTTGATTATAGAACATGGATTCATATCTTTCAAATCACTTATATAATTATAAAGTTTTCATTGGCATATTTTTTAGGGGCTAAAATATTAGGAAGTTATATTCTTAATAAGCTAATTATTTTTCTTTCTTTTATTTTATATTTTATTTATTTTAGAACTTTCTTTCTTAAACTTGTGTTTTTTTGGCTACGTTTTAGGATTTAGTTACTTTGGTTTATGATCAGAAGTAGTGCAAACTTCTATTTAAGCTAAATCTAGAAATTGTAAGGAATTTATTCGGGAATTTAAGGGAGAGAAACCTAGAAATTTGAGAATCCTACTACTATACATAATGGCATGAATGGCAGAACATCGCATTATAGGGGATTATGCTAAACCATTGCTTATATAGACTAAATTTAGTATTATTAGGCTACGAGTGGAGGCTAAAAATTTTGAAATCAAGTTTGACATAATGGTTCAACAACTTGCACAATTTAATAGGCTGCCAGATGAGGATCCAAATGTGTATGTTTTTTTAAAGATTTGTGATACATTCAGTAATTAGAAGGTAAGACGTTGTATGAGAGATGGAAGAGATGAAAGGAACTGTTGAGAAAGTGCCTTTATTTTGGACTCAATTTGGGACTATAGACACAAACATTTCACTTTGGTTTGAGTTATTTATCCTAGCAATTGATAGATGCACCTTTGGATGGGATTATTAGCTTTAAAACTCTTGAAAAAATTTAAAAGCTTATTAAAGATATCGTTATAATTACCAATGGAAGAATTTAAGATTGAAGAAAAACTTCAATAGGAATTTATAATATCAATATGGTGACAACATTATAGGCAAAATAGGAAGCTTTAAGTAAGAAGATTGATAATATAAATTTGGCAGATCAATCAACACAAGTGATAAATTATGATATTTATACTAGAAGACATTACAATCATGAATGTCAAGCACTTAACAACATGAGACAATCGACCAAGATAGTACATTTCTTAGGAAATTAGTCTCAATATCAACCCTATAATAACAATATAATCTGAGGTGAAGAAGTCATCCTAACTTTTTATAGAATAATGAATCTCCACTTGAATTTTAGTAATTGCATTAGTAAGAAAGGAAGCTAAGTCTCTAAGAACTCATTAAAAAAAATATTACTACATTTAAGGATTGTTTATAAAGTATTAAAGCATTCCTTCAAAATCAATAAGCCTCCCACAACTTGGAAAACTAGATTAGATATGTTGCCTAGCACCAATGAGAAAATCTAAAGGAATAAGTAAATGTAATGACTTTAAAGAGTGGAAAGGATTAAAAGTTGAAGAGAAAAAGACTAAGGTATAAGAAAAGAATGATAAGGAGAAGAAGAAAGAGAAAGATTAGAAGCCAAAGGACGAAGTGGCCAAAGAGTACCAATAGGGAACTTTATACTTAAGCAGGCTTAAGATAAATATAAAGCAAGATCAATTTCGTAAATTTTTATACTTTCTTTAAAAAATTACATATTAATATACCCTTTGTTGAGACTCTTTTATAGATGCCAGAATATGTCAAGTAGTTAAAAGATCTCCTTTTTAACACAAAGAGACACGAGCAATCATTGATAGGGACATTAATTGAGTTATGCTCTATCATCTTATAGAACATGTTACCCTAGAAACTCAAGGATCTAAGGAGTTTTACTATCCTTTATAATACTGGTAGTTTTTCAGTTGTTAGACATTAGCAGATTTAGGAGCTAGTATTAATTTGATACATTATGATATATTTAAGAGATTAGGATTACGTGAACCTAAACCAACTAGGATGAGTATTCAATTAACAAATAGGTTAATTAAGTGTCCTAGCAGTAATATAAAAGATATCTTACTTAAGGTTAACAAATTTCTATCCCTTGTTAATTTTATTATTTTAGATGTAGAGAATGATGTAAAGGTTCCCTTAATCTTAGGATAAACTTTCCTAACTACTACTAAAGTTATGATAGATATGCTTGATGGGAACTTCATCCTAAGGGTAAGGGATGAAGAAATAGCTTTTTGAATATTTAATTCCATAAAACACACCCTTGATAAAAAAGATATACTTATTTCTTTGTAGATGTGATTGATACTAAAAATTCTCATGTTTTACAGGAAATAATTACAAAATATCCATTGGAGTCTTATATCATGCAAGAAGAAGAAACAAAGATGGATATCCCTAGTCTAATAGAGCATATGACATATTTGGACGCTAATAAGCTAATTAGCAGGAGGAGGAACAATAAAGAGATTAAGTGCCTGTTTGGTTCAGCTTTTGGAGGGTGAATAAGCACTTTTTTCCACCGCAAAAGCTGTTTTCAAGAAAACTGAGGGTTTGCCTGTAAAATCCAAAAGCACTTTTTTTTAAAATAGAAATGGCTTTTTTGAAAGCTAAAATACAACTTTTTGAGAAGCTCAAATTTGGAGCTTTTCAAAAAAGCCCCTTATTTTAGCTTTTTCGGGTAGACTTTATTATTTGTAATTTCCGTCATTTACGTTTATAATGTCCGACGTCTCTTGACTCCACCTTAACAGTAACACCATCGCTGTTCTTATTTTGATCTTTTATTATGTCTTCTTCCACCTTCGTTCCACACTCTGCACATTTCATCGTCAACAAGGTGGTTACTTTCTCTAAATCCGGCGTTCCCACATCTTTCTGTTCTTCAGATTTGAAAATTTGACCCTTTTTTGGTTCTCTACCATTCTTTTCTTCTTCTTCTTCTTCTTTTTATGTTGGGTTTTGTTAGTTTTTTTATCAAATTATTAATTTTTCTTGTATATCATCCTTCTCACTCTCATTTCTATGCAAGGATCTGGGTCGGTCTGCTTTCACTTCACCGTCGTTGCCATTCCCTGTTCCCAAATGCAAGAAATCATTTTCCAAGAAAGCTGTTTCTGTCCTGGCTCTGCAGCAATCAGAGCGCAAGCCTGTTAGCACTGGTTCTGTAAGTTCTTCTATTATGTTTATGGTTTCAAATGTTTCTGATTTGCTGGAATAGAGGCGCTTTCCTTTTGATAAAGTTTGCTTACAACATTCCAATAGAGCATATACGTCAAAACATTCCAACAAAGAAGCAGTTTGTTGATCCTTATCGTCATGGTCTCATAATAGAAGGTAGGGTTGGCTACAGACAGACCGTTGTTATAAGGTCTTACGAAGTTGGAGTTGATAAAACTGCCACACTTGAAAGCATCCTGAACCTTCTTCAGGCGACAAATTCTCAACTTGATTTTACTATCAAAATTCAATACACGCGATGTCATAAATAATATTAGTTTGTGTTCTTATAAATATTCCCAAGTAATGTAGGAAACAGCACCGAACCATGTGTGGATGTCGGGACTTCTGGGCAATGGATTTGGAGCCACGCAAGGAATGGTTAGGAACAATCTCATCTAGGTTACCTCAAGAATGCAAGTTCAAGTTGATCATTATCCAATCTAGTCAGTCCTGCTCCCAGTTGTCATTTCCACGCAATCTAATTCAATGATTACAGCAGTTATCAAAAACGAAGAGGGATGCTTCTTTCATTGTTTGCTTACATGTTTTTTCATCTTTAAATTACCACTTGGACCAAGTCTTTTTGATAGTGCACTTGCAACCACAATATTTTCACATGGATTTTCACATTCAAGGAGTTACAAAA
>JAOSBL010000004.1:11946169-11969036 GCA_027568915.1 Erythroxylum roraimae | reverse complement strand
GGGGGGGTTACGGGGGATGGCATACCCGCCCCATACCCGCCCCATTGCCATCCCTATGTCCAGTAAACCACTATTACATAACTTAACTTCTTTAGAATAGCAAATTATCTCTTAAAGACTAGTAACAAGCATTAATATAGTGAACTTCAAATTGAATAATAAATAAATGGTGTCATTAGCAATTGAAACAAATCATAAAAAATTCTTAAATTGCTTTAGTATGACAATTATGTTTATGTTAAACTGTAAAAAGAAAACATGTAAGTTACAAAACTTCATTTACTTCAAGCATAATTCAAATCATTTGTTTCATTTTAGTGTCTACAAATTTGCGCGGGGTGAGTAGTTAAGTGACTGGCCACGCACGGGGTGAAGATTCCTCTCGTCATTGTGATTTCAAACAATCCTTTCCCTTTAAACTCTCCTGTTACCGCAATGTGGCTTGATTTAAGAGTTTAAGTTATGGCTAGAAGACAAATTTCAAGAATTAAGGTTTGCAGAGAAAAGTGATTTTTTTAGTTTTAGATGGGCTAAAAGTGTTAAATTGATTTTTATGTTGATTAATAGTAATTCTAATATTTTGATAGTTTTAATAATTAAAAAATATTTTTAAATAAATTTTAAATTTAAAGACATTGACTTGAACGTTTAAATAGTCCAAATTATTAACAAATTAATAATAGTAAAAATAATAGCTTAAACTAACATATAAAGCTTCAGTGGAACTTTAGAAAAAGATTTGCACCTTTTATATTTTTCTTACTAACCTTTAAAATATGTTTATTTGTTCTTAAGTCCACCTCTAATAGCTAACTTGAATCTCTAGTCTAAAATAACTATCAGCCTAGTAAGAAGCATTCTTATAATTTTCGTTCTTATAAACTAGTATTAATTATGAATTTTCATATCATATATACTAAGTTATAAAAGAACGCCTCTAACAACATGGAATAAAACTCTGTAAGTTGATAAAAGAAATGAATAGCTATATATATGGGAAGCATGTGATCATTTGAGTAGTATATAAAATGCTATAGAAATAAAATTTCATAGACTCTGCTCATTAAAGAAGGAGTGATAAGAACTGCCGTCAATAGATCCTAATGCACAGATTATCTTAACAACCTGATTGACGATAGAAGTAACAATGTCTCTGCACCTTTTGTGTTCCATAAACACATCCTTGATGCCTCTGCTTAGACCATAAAATCTCAATCTTGTGAATTCCGTACTTTTTTGGCCTTTTAGACCTTAACGATTGCCTCGACAACTTCAGTCGGTGTACACCAAAAGGACTAGCCATCTATTTTTGTCGTTGATCACTATAATTTATTCATTAGTTATGAGATGTAACTACGTGTTTCAATTACATCCTCAGTAGCAATGGAAACAATAATGCCTGCATCACTTCTCAATTCTCGTGAATATTAATGTGGAGTACTCTCTAGGCTCTTTCCATTCAGTGAACACCAGAGCTTTTCAAACGATAAAATCTGACACGTCGTCTTCTTTACGTTTCTTCGTATATGATTCAAATATGGTACCTTTCCACTTTAATATTCCATCCACACGTCCCCAATATCCGTAAACAAAGACAGTTTAAACAAAGAGTCTTGATCTTGTGAATTTAAGCTTTGTTTTCTGCCCAATTAGGCTTCGCCAACTCCTGCCTCCGCAATTGCCTCGCCACCAAAAGGACTTGACTTCTATTTTTGTGATTGGTCAGTCTTATCATTTATATTCATTACACATTAGTTATGGGATGTGTGGATTAACCTTCGTATTCCAATTAAATTAATTTTCATCGGTGTGTCGTGGAAAATTGTGTTGATTTTTACTAACAATAACAAATTCATCTTGAGCACTATTGCGTTAGTGAATAGAATGTGAATGATTATATTAAAAAATTATACCAGGTAAATTCTTAAGAAAAACTGAAGGAGTCACAAATGGTTCCATTCCTAAACATGTAATTTAATGGCACAATAATTCACTACAACTTTACCTGACAATGCCTATTAAATAGACAAATAAAGAATACCAGAATTTAACGAAGTTCGCCCAATTATGCCTAGTCCTCAAATACTACTAAATCAATATTTCATTATTTTAAATAAATAATACAAGTGAAATATTACAAAAAGAGAGAATTTTTGCCTTAAGAAAGATATGCAATTTTGTGATATTCAATAAAAGTGAAGGAGCCCTCCTTTTATAACTTAAAGAGGCTCCTCAATTTTCGTATTTCTCCATTGTGGGAAATATGTCACTCAACAACTCTCCACCTTGGCATATTTCTCATTTTCAAATCTCTCACAAAACTCATCTTTAGTAGTGTCTTCAAATGCGCTTCAAAGAGCCTATATTCAATTTTTAGCAATATTGATCAAGTTCAAACAATGTTAGAACTTGACCGTAGTCACCACCTTTGTCAACATATCAGTAGAATTCTTAATGATCTTAATCTTCTAGATTGCTACTCCACCTTCTTCCAGAACCTCTCGTACAAAGTGAAAACGGACGTCAATATGCTTCGTCCTTGTATTGTAAATCTAATTCTTGCTAAAAAGATAACACTCTCACTATCACAATGCACTTTGATGTGCTTCTGTCGAACCCATAATTCACCAAGCAATCCTTGAAGCCAAATTGTTTCTTTTCACAGCCTCTGTAGCTGCCATATACTCTGCCTCTGTAGTTGACAAAGCAATTGTTAACTATAAGGTAGACCTCTAACTAATTGGTGCCTTCGTAAGAGTAAACACATAGCCAATAGTTGATCGACGTCTGTCCAAATCACTGGCATAGTCAGAATCACAATATCCAACTACACATTGACCATCTTGCTTATCCCACTAAAATACTAAACCAACTTATACGGTGTTCAGAATGTACTGTAGAATCCATTTCATAGCTTGTCAACGTTCCTTTCTAAGATCATGCATATACCTGCCCACAATCCCAACTGTCTGTGAAATGTTGTGCCTTGTACACAACATAGCATACATTAAGCTACCAATAACATTTGCATACAATACTATTGACATGTATTCTCATTTTGCATCATTCTTTTGAAACAAAGATGCACTAAGCTTAAAATGAGGAGCGTGTGAAGTACTGACAGGCTTTGACTTTTCATTCAAGCCAAAATGTTTTTGTATCTTTCTCAGATACTGTTTCTGATTCAAACAAAGTCTCCTCGATTCTCTATCTCTATTTATCTCCATATCGAGAATCTTCTTGACTTCAGCTAGATCTTTCATTTCAAACTCCTAATTCAACTGGATCTTTAATTTCTCTATTTCTTTTAGATTCTTTGAAGCTATCAGTATATCGTCAACGTACAGAAGAAGATAGATGTAGGATCTATCTTATAGCTTGCGAAAATACAAATATTGATTATATTTGCTTCTTATGTACTTCTGCCCCATCATAAACTTGTTAAATCGCTTGTAGCCTTGCCTCGGAGATTGCTTCAATTCGTACAACAATTTTTCAAGCTTGCACGTCATATTCTCTTTTCCAACAACTTTAAAACCTTCAAGCTAAGTAATATAGATTTCGTCCTCCAAGTCCTTAAGTAGAAACGTAGTTTTTACATCCAATTGAACTAGTTTTATATCAAACTCTACTACCAAAGCCAACAAAATTCGATTGGAGGAATGTTTTACAAGTGGAGAAAGAACTTCATTATAATCAATTCCCTTTGTCTGAGCATAGCCTTTGGCCACCAGCTCTACTTTCTAGTGAACATCATTCTTGTTAGGAATTCTATCTTTCTTTGCATATACCCATTTGCATCCAATTGTTTTCTTTCCCTTTGGGAGATTAGCTAACTTCCACGTTTGATTCTTATGAAGAGATTGTATTTCATCATTCATGGCTATCCTCTACTTATCTTCTTCTAAATTTTAAACTGCTTACTTATAAGTGGTAGGAATGTCATCAATTTCAATTGGAGATACATAAGCCATCATATTAATATAACGAGAAGGTTCTTGAGTGTTCCTCTTTGGCTTTCTCAATGTAATTGGTAATTATTGTTATGGAGATTCTTAGGTTGGAACCTCTTCTTCATTTGACTCCTCTTCTACTACAGGAGTTTTTGTGCATCTGTTTCATCATTTGTTACGGTAACAATTTGTCTTTCAAACTCCACCTGTTTTAGAGTATCATTTGTTCGCTCAATATTTTCAATTGTCACCTTTCTTAACATGGTAGATTCATTAAAGGTAACATCCCTAGTAAAAATTATTTTTTTTGACTCTAAGCATCAAAGACGATATCCTTTCACACCAGAGGTGATCCCTATGAAAATTACATTCTTTACACGTGGATCCAACTTTAACTCCTTAACATGGTAGTATGTAGTAGAACCAAACACATGTAAGGAATCATAATCTATAACAAGTTTTCCAAACCATTTCTCTAATGGCGTTTTACCACCAATAGTACTAGATGGTAAGCATATGTAATAGCTTTAGCCCAAAATTCTCTTCCTAACTCATCATTGGATAACATACACCAAACTTTCTCCAGCAATGTCTAGTTCATACATTCTGTCACCCCATTTTGTTGTGGTGTATCTCTAACCGTGAAGTTTCTGACAATGTCTTCATCTTCAAAGACTTTTAAAAATAGATCACTCATATACTCGTTACCATCATTTGTACAGAGATGCTTAATCCTTCTACCTATTTGAGTTTCTAACATCTTCTTCCATTTGAGGAAAACTCTAGCACTTCATCCTTAGTCTACATAGTATACACCCATGCTCTCTTGGAAAAATCATCAACAAAAGTCATATAATAGTATTTTCCTCCCAAAGAAGCTATCGTAGAGTGAACATAGTCCAAAATACCCTTGGTATCATGGATTGTTGTTCCAAATTTTACCCTTGTCTTCTTCCCTTTGATACAATGCTCACAAAAATCTAATTTGTAACTCTTCGAACCTTTCAACAATCCTTGATTTACTAAAAGATTCAAAGATTTTTTACCTACGTGCCCCAAGCGCATATGCCATACCTAGTTGTTTATAACTCCTCATCACTAGAAACTGCTGGAAACTGCTGCTGCTGTTTCAATAACAGTAGTACCCAGATAATGATACAATTTATTATTCAACCGCACTCCTTTTAATACCATAAGTGCACCAGAGATGATCTTCATCACTCCATATTTTGCTACCACCTCAAAACCCTCTTCTTCTAAGGCCCCTATAGAAATAAGATTATTTGACAAACTTGGCACATAACCAACATCTGTCAATATTCTGACTGATCCATCTTGATTCCTCAAATGAATGGAACCAATCTTATGTATGGTAAGAGGGAAGTTATTTGCTTCATAAACAATTTCATCTTCTAGTTCTTTAAAATCATATAACTAATCCCGATTGGGACACATATGATAACTGCATCCTAAATCAAGCAGCCATGCATTAGAAGAGCTAGTTAATGACGTAACAGCAAGTGAAGAAATTGAGTCTTCATCATTACACTCAGCTATATTTGAATATGCAGCATCCTTTCCTTTATCAAGTTTGCCTCTTTTTTTTAGCTTAGGACAATCCTTCTTCCATTGCCCTTTGTCCCGACAAAAGGCACATTCATCTTTGCTCAATTTGGGCCTAGACTTCGATCTCCCTTTCTTTCCTTTAGTCTGGCTTTGTAAACGGCCTCTGACCACCAAAGCTTCCGCTACTCCACTTGTACGTTCTTCCTTTGTCTTCCTTCTCAATTAATGATTGTACAAAACAACTGTAACTTCACTAAGTGACACAGTAGCCTTCTCATGACATAGAGTAGTTTTAAGAAACTCAAAACTGCTCAGGAAAGGATCCCAGCAACATCAAAATCAGATATTCATCTTCAAATGTCACATTCAAATTCATTAAATCAGTAACTAATTCATTAAAACTAGTGATGTGATCATTTATAGTGATACCCAAATCCTAAGAGAAACGAAGCAGTCTCTTCTTTATATGAAGCTTATTTTGATTGCTTTTCTTCAAGAATTCTTCCTCCAATGCGTTCCACAATTTATTTGCAGAAGTTTCTTTCGAGAAAGCATACTTTTCCTCTCTGGAAAGAAATGATCGAATTGTACCACATGTCAAATGATTTATAGTCTTCCAATCTTTTACCTCAACACCATCTGGTTTCTTTTCTTCAATGGTAATGTCAAGACCTTGCTGAAAAAGAGCATCTTGAACCTCACTTTGTCATGTGTCAAAATGACTTGTACCATTAAAGATCTCTACTGAAAATCTTGCATTTGTCACTATAGTTCTCGCCAAAATGGACAAAAATGTAGCAGTCAATGTGGATGGCGTCGAATTTTTTTTGTCTTCTATCATCTCTGCTACAATTTATATTCAATAGTTGCCTTTGTGGAATGCCAAAAGCCTAAGGAAATTTTTTGTGATATGGAAGATCAGATTATGCTGCAACCACAAAACATACTAAGAAGAAACCTTGGTTTTGATACCAATTGTTGTAGAAACTCAGGTTAATTTTCACCAATAATAACAAATTCACCTTGAGCACTATTGTGTTGGTGAATAGAGTATGAACGATTGTACTGAAGAATCACACCAGGTAAATTCCTAGAAAAGATTGGAGTGGTCATAAACGGCCCACTTAAAACCCAATCTCCTTAAACAAAATTTTCCTAGATATGTAATTTAATAATACAATAATTCACTACAACAATACCCGATAATAAGTATTAAATAAAAAAATAAATAACACCATAATTTAACGAGGTTTGACAAATTATACTTAGTCCTCAGATACTATTAAATTAATATTTCATTACTTTAAATAAATAATACAATTTAAATATTACAAAGAGAAATACAGAATCTTTCCTTAGAATTTTTGCCTTAAGGAAAGATAGGCAATATTTAACACAGGTGAAGAAGCCCTCTTTTTATAACTTAAGGAGGCTCCTCAATTTTCATGTTTCTGTAATGTAGG
Source organism: Erythroxylum roraimae (assembly GCA_027568915.1). Taxonomy (NCBI): domain Eukaryota; kingdom Viridiplantae; phylum Streptophyta; class Magnoliopsida; order Malpighiales; family Erythroxylaceae; genus Erythroxylum; species Erythroxylum roraimae. The sequence goes on along the minus strand of JAOSBL010000004.1, from coordinate 11,962,054 downwards.
AAATATGTCACTCAACACAGTGGTCAAAATTTATAACTCACTAATACAAGTATTAAAAAGTTTATAAGGAAGAAGAAAGAATTAATGTCTACTTCTGATAACAAGGTTATGGGTATGCATTATTGTTATCGATATTCTCGAGAATAATTCAGCATTATTCATGCGGTAGATTGGCATCAACAATCAACAATAAATGCAATTAGTTTCAGGGATCATATAATCTGGTGGTAGTAGTGCGTGGCAATGGCACAGCGTTGCGGGAGGAAATCCTTACAATTGAGTGGGGATAGAGGAAGAAGAATCCCTACCGTTCAGCGGCATCAAGTACTTGGTACAAAAGTTGCAAAACAATAATCATGACCTGGTGCCCACGTTTTCTTTGCAGTCTAAAGAGAAAGAAAGTTTGAATCTTGTCCGGTTTTAGGATAGATGAATTATGAGTTTATCTTCATCAAAGTCCATTAGCCCCCACATCCTAAATGAACAAAACAGTATGATCAATTACTCTTTGTGGTCCAAGTATTATGAGGCCAAGGATTGATGTCGTGTTTGGATGAGAACAAAGGAAAAGAATGGATGCCGTCCCGTGTAATATTTGGACCGACACAACCATAAGTAAACAGAAATAAGCGAGAAAAGTGCACGAGATAGAGAGTGATAAAAGAAAGCATTGAAATTCACAATTCACGAGAAGGAATCAATTTGTTCCTAAGGCTTTCTTCTTCTTCTTGGTCTTTTATTGCTTATCTGTTTCTTCACGGTACAATTGTTTTGGCTTGGCTGAAGGACTGTGAAAGGGTCTGGTCCCCTGCAAGACTTTATTCATACTCCTCCCCAGCAACATCTAATCAACTAAAGCTTTTTCTCCACCTTCCTTAATCGAGAAAACCAAAGCTTTTTCTATTGATCCGTAATAAATCAGACGAGTAATTCTTGTAGCTTTATTCTCCTTGAGTTCTGGGTTAAGGGTTTTCAAATTCTTGTTTCGAACACTTGCATTACAGATGTTTGAGAAAGAGTAACCCCGACTGAAAAATGCAATACGAAATCGTTAAGATTCGTTTTGTACAATCGCTCATCTTAACATATGTGATTCCTTGGAGACCGTGATCTCAATAAATCGCTTTAATTAAGACACTTGGATCCTTCGTCAACCCAACTACAAACTTTAGCTTTCCAATTACACTTGGTTGATTCAAGTTGACTTGAATCATGAACAACTTTGGTTTTGATGATTGTGAAAATATAACGTTAGAAACTCTCACCCACCATCATAAAGCTGATTGCTTTATGGAAAGTTCATGTTGCGTCGTGTATGTTACAAAACCTTAGGTTTTTGCTCTTTGCATCTCTTTTGTTACATGCGACATGCTACACATTTTTTGGATTAGATCATAAAATGACAACTTTGGACAAAACCAGGTTGAACCAACGAAGATAGGGATGGATATACTTGGAAACGGTGCGGTGCGAAAGCTTGTTCAACAGGAAAAAGACAAAAATAAGGACCGGATTTAAGAAATGAGGAAAAAGATGGACCACTTAGCATGAAAATTAAGCATACGGTTAACTGAACATGACAAGCAATTTAAGATGGAGGAAGATTTCCATACGCAATCACCTAAGCCTTGAAGGAGTGGGTGAACTTAATACACATGCTGTCTGGCAAATTTGAGCAAATAATTTTTGCCTTTTGCTCTATATAGGATACGTTATTGCACGGATAAACTATGAATGCAAAGGAAGAAAAAAGAGTTAAAGACGTTAGGTGGGGTGTCACTTAATAATAATGTCAATGCTGTGGACAGTAGTTCTTAATTAGCTAGTTTTTGAGTTTCCATCTCTTTCATTACAGAACTTCACCTCTTTTTATATTTAATTATTAAATAGAGTAGCCAGGTTTATTTTTATGAATAATACAAGGTTTTGAGTTGGGAGTGTCATACTAGGGCAAGAAAGGAGCCTAAATTTACAAGATGCAATGATTGAACTCCCATTAAAATTAGAACAATTTCCGAGATACACCCAGTTCACAGTTGAAAGACTTGAGCCATAAGAGACAAATTTAGTGCATGTTAGCAGAGAAGGTCGCTTGTGGTGCTTAGGATTATCTAAAATATCTGCAGGATTCCATACTTAACCCAAGATAAGCTTAAGTCAAATATATAGTTCAAGGTTAAGTCGAATATCGACTACAATCTGTTTAAAGCAAAACCTTCTTTAACCCAAGATAAGCTTAAGTCAAATATATGGTTCAAGGTTGAGTCGAATATCGACTACAATCTGTTTGAAGCAAAGCCTTTTTTACACGCCAGCTTTACCTCCATTTCAAAGTACCTCCGTATTATTCAATTAAGCTACGAATCGCTGCATCTTGCCGTCTTAACCAATCAACGACGACCACGAGTCTTCAAGCACACACTTGGATAAGTGTTAGTATCGTTTTTTTTTTTGGAAAATGTCTGTATCATGTTAAATTGCTCTTTGGTATATGACAGAACACCCAAGGCATCAGCATACTAAAGAAGCCAGCTATTACAACAGCCTGGTCATACCTAAATTCCCAGAGTGATCATGCAATAAATACTCACCACATACGCTCCAAACCAAACATAGCTCAGGAGATGTTCTACTTGATTTTATAATCCCACTTTTGAGTCGTACCCTACACAAATAGATTTTACTGCTTAGCATTCATTTGCAGTAATTTCGCGCACCTCATAGGCACGACACCTAGCTCCAGGACCTTCTTTTTTGGAGATCAAATCTTCTGTTTCACTTTCCTAATGCACCTGTGCCTATAAAATCCTATCCATCCACTTGCCCTGCTCCTTGCCTTCAAATACTGTTCCTCTCTTCCATCAAGAAAATAATACAGATAGAAGTCACCACAAGACGCGCAAATGGAAAAAAACTAGAAATTAATATTAAGTGCTTTGGACCTCTCTAATTTGGTTCATTCCACCGTCCCAGTTTCCTGATTGCAACTTAAAATAATTCCGATTTAAAATGATGGGAATGAAACTGCAAACAATCCTTCATTTAGGGTGGCTATTAAGATTTGGACATTTAAGAAAAAGATAATCCACAATGATTAATAAGAAGTTAAAACACAAAGAAGGGAGACAAAAAAGTTTCAGCCAAAATCTGTACATGCTGTTCTCCCGTGAGTTTTCTTATTGATATTAGTAAGTAATCATACCCTTACAAAAAAAGTAGAAGGGGATTTCATGGGCTATATGGACGTACCATCATTTACTCTGATCTCCAAAATTTAAAAAAACATTAAAAGGAAAAAAAAGAAGAGGAGGATAAAATAAGGCGATCAAAACTTCATGACTCATCTCCAATAACCGAAGCCAAACCGGTGACAATCTTGATCCCGGACTGTAAACTTCTAGACTTAACCTGAGCTGCAAATAGCGGTTTCGACTCTTTCAAAGCAGTTAACTTCTCTTCTTCCACAGAACTTTCGGGCGATAAATTAAACACAGACTCGCACAGTTCAGAATCATCCACCGGCATCTTCTCTCTAGCCTTCAGTCCAACAAAGTCAGTAGTCAGTTTTGGAACCAAAGATTGAACATTTTCAGGTTTAGAAACATCAATTTCAGTCGGGGTAAGTGTCCGCGTCGACGGTCTGGCCCGAGTGCAAGGAGAGAGCCATTTAGCTCTAATGTAATCAACTTTTCTCCACGGGGGTATATGCATACCCTTCTTCTTCAAGCTCTGTTTCGCCGCCTCCGATACAACAGCGATTATCTTCTGAAGTCGATCAGTTTTTCCCACGAAGATGTAAGGTAGAATCTGCAGAAGTAATCTGTAGTGCTTTGTTGGTCGAGCTATTTCGAATTCCGATCTGAAATCAACGTCGATCAGCAGCCGCTCACCGTTTACAAGAACGTCTATGTAATCATATTCCCCTGCATGCCCAAAAATAATAATGATGATAATTTACTTTAATTTGCCCAAACAACCATCATGATGCAAAGCTCAGTTTCCGACCAAATTTCAAGATCAATTTAAGAAAGTACCGGCGGGATAAGAGGGACATCTTTCCCATCGACATTTGCATACTGAAGCGTCGTATCCAAGAGCCAGTAGTCCATCAGTAACAATCTTACGGCCAATATCATCTTCTAGCTTACAGATCTTGTTCTTATCAACGATTCTCGCTGTGTCCGCTAGCAAATTCCTCTCACAAACGCTCACACCTGACACCAAATTCTATCCACAAAAAAGGATCATTTTCTTAGGGAAACATTAAGCAACAATGATATCAAAACAAATCAACAGAGGACCTCCCGTCATTCCTATTTACCTTGAGAAATTCACATGCTTCGCCAGACGACAGAAGATTAGACTCGCCGAAATTGCCGTCCCACTCGTCCTCAGACCTGTCGTCACAGTTGCCATTAAAGCAGTTGCATCGGTTACGGCTGCACCTAACGGCGGCTGACGATTGCTTCTCGTTGCTCTCTTCAATGAAGTTCTGGACCATCTTCGCCAAGCACAGAGAGGCCGGCTCGAGGTCAGTTGAGCAGTTAGGGCCGTTGGAATGTGACTCTTCAACACCGACGACCTTGTCAACGGTTGAATTTTTCAGGAATTGGCGCTCGAAGAGCCGTTTGAATCTTGATTTCGCCACAGGCTTCACTGGCTCCAACCGATACGACGATACTCGTGGTGTATGACAATCAACTGGCTGTACCTTCATTGGAAGAAAAGGGCTTGATCGGCGTTGACTGTGACGCTCAACGTTCATGGTCATCACCCAACGCTATTCCTCATTTTTCCAAAGGCTCAATTAACCTACTTATTAGCTACTGCTAGTGAATTATGTATATAACCTAGTAATAATCGGTCTTCATTCGTTGAAGAGATTGGGAAATCATGAATAAAAGAAATGCTATCAAGTGATAACAAGGTCAGTTAAAAATTTGAACTCCAAACATGCCATCGATCACATGAGATCATCAAAATCACAAATATCGACATGGAAACCCAGATTAAGAATCAAGACACCTTAGCCTCGAAACGTATTACCTTCTATCTCCCATTATTTTATACTTTTCTGCCTCTGATTTGCGAGACAAAGCATGGAATAACTTCGAAACGCTTCTAAGAAAAGTCGCTTTAGCTTAGGGTTTCTAGATAGGGTTAAATTTTCGAAATACGCGACAGCAAGATAACGTCACGTTAGCACCTAAGAAATCCAAATAACAATTCATCGCCGTAATATCCATATTTCCCGACGACTGAATTTCTCCTCTCCGGTAGCCGGAGAGGATAGCAAGTTTACCGGTTAAAAGAGAGAGAGAAACGACTACAGCTGACGCTCGTGGAGTGATTTTTGGCTTTTAGTGAGAACGATTAAAATCAGTGAAGTGGGCGTGGGCGTTTTTAAAGAGGAGAGACTTGGGAGTGCGAGAGGTTGCTGCCAGAAGTATTGTGCCATCTGTAATGCTTACGTGGCAACGGATATAGCTCTGCAGAGCGAGTGGGTTACGTGTCGACGGAATTAGGCCGCTCGATTTCTTGAGCTTGTCAAAGGTTGCCACGTTAGGGCGTTGGACGTTTTGAGGGTATCAACATGAATTTTCTGAAATGTCCTTCAGTTTCTGTTGGAGGGCATTTTGGACATCGCAGCGCTTCTCTATCATGATATGGGTAACTTTGGGAAACCAGTCGTCTCACAGCAAAAGGATAGAATGGTCATTCAGCTCATTCTAACTTCTCGATTAAGGAACCAAATGCTCTCTGGGTCGTTGGAGAAGTCACCTGACCAAACAATCCCGAAGATTAAGAATTAATTACGGAGCCAAACTTCCAAAACAGAATGTCAAGGTAACTAAAGGGTCTAAAAGCAGAACTCTTATGAAAGTAAAAGAAAGGGGTGTGAAGGGGGGCATACTCAACTCAAGTGCTTGGGAGTGGTTTTCTTTTCTCGAGTACACTTACTTTAAGAAAGAAAGAGTCTGGAATAATCCATAAAACAGTGTCCAAGTGAAAAGTAACAAGTCCAAGAAAAAGAATTTCAATAATGAAATGATTGATTATCAGCCTAATTGTTGAAGCCAGCAAATTTGGTGGATTCCTTGCTTTTCTAGGGGCGATAGTTATGTATAATAAAACGTCATTTAGTTAATGAAATGTCATATGGCAAGCAATTGCTACTCATTTCTAAATTATAATAATGGAGAGCCACTTGTCGTGTCATTAACGGAAAGAGGGTAATTTGGGGAGAAATAAAAAGATGGTCATTTTGGTCTTTTAAAAGGAGACTAATGAATTACAAATGTCGCGAGTGCGACTTGGGAGGGAGTTGGAGTGGGACGGTCTATGCTCGGAGCCAAGGTGCTGTGATGTAGACAGGTGTTTCTATCCGTTGGATTAGTTGCGTAAATCTCAAACGTGCCCTTTCTTATCCATTTTTCACCCAAAAGGTTGGGTTTGAGCCCATCTCCACCTTACGTTTGTTGGAAAAACTCTCTTCTGTACGAGATATGAATGTCGTTTTGCTTGTTTAAATCAATTTGGAATCATCGCTGTTTATTGAAGTAGAAGCTAGTTTTGTTAATTAAAATATCTGGAGATAGTAGAGTCGTAGGCTCCGATGCTAGATGCATCTCAACCATGAGAGGCCAAGTGAGAAATCTTTGATTTTATTAAACAAAATATTAAAAATTGGATTAAAATACTTTCTCATCTTTATCACCTTATTTCTTATTTCTTTGACTAAACTACTCAAACGTCCTTCACCAAGTTCTATTTTTATTAATGTTTTAAAAATCGAACAGATGGTTAAATTGAAGGAGCAACTGATTCAAGAATTAATATTCAATTAGAATTAAACCGTGATCAAACCGGTTACTAATAAATATATAAATTTTTATTTTATATATTATATATATAAGATAATTTTTAAACATACTATTTAATTATTTATCTAATTGTAAACTTAACTTAAACTTTCAAACTTCAAAACATACAAGTTTGTTTTTTAAGTTCACCAACACAACTCAAAATAAGATAACAAAGCTCACTAGTCATATTTCATCAAAAATATTTATAAAAAAAGATCACTAATCATAATATTTATTCAAGTTGAAATTATCAAAATCAAAGCATTTTAAATGGACCGACTGGTTCTTTCTTTAACCGGTTCAGCGATTTCTATCGGTCTGACCGCAAAATGAACGGGATCAATTACTCACAAAATTAAGGACTAAATCGGACCATTTCATACTCCAAGTCACCGATTCTCTGATTCAATCGACCGGTTCGGTCTAATTTTCAAAACACTAAAAAATACTAGCCTTCCTTGGCCTTGAAGTGATAAATGACTAATTTCTCAGAAATGGTGAATTTGAATGGAAACTTTGAAGTATGCAGCAAGTAATTTGGACCGAGCAATTACCATATATTTAATGAGGCATCATTTCCAGGAAAACTAGGTAGTTGACTTTGGCCCTTTGAGCTACGGATAAACAAAGCTATCTTAAAAGAAACTCAGAGGAATTATTAAAGTATGTAGTAAAAAGCATTTTGAAGAGTTATAGATTAACATATCAAATCTAAATTGCTGATCTGGTTTGATATGAGGTTAGAATGTGGCCGATAAGCCAATTACTCAAATGGCACACTCTCAAATATTCCAATAAATAGATCTAAAAGATTCCTATAAGTTCATAAATTTTTTGACCAATTACCAATGTTCTGTTGAAGCTAATAATGACTAATGAAAAGAAATATAGATGTGACGAAATTGGACCAATTAAAAAAAGAAAGAAAGCCATGCTCAATCTGTAAGAGGAAACTCTTCTAATTGTTCCCTTTCTGAAAAAAGACCTATTTTAATTTAAAAAATTAATGATAAGATCTTAATCTTGTTCGTGGTATCAAATTATTCTGTGTAGACTTACTTTAAATTTTATTGAATGTGGACTTTTACAAGTACATAATAAAGTTGAATCTTATACTTAACTTCCATCCATGATGGTCACAACCCTTCATTGGATGGTAGCATGTAATTTCCTCATATCTTGAGGCCATCAAATCTTCTTCTTCTTCCTCCTAGAGATTACAATTTGGTAGAAACAAATTAATCAATTCAATTACAACTCTTTCTCGTTCAAAGACAGTCAGAAGCCTATCTTCTTCTATTCAATACAGTTAGTCGCAAACGCGATCATGCTCTTCCTTCCATATGTTAGCATAAAAAAAATAATCACATGATACGCCATTATACCATACAAATAATGTAATTAAGGCATAAGTAGTTTAGTTCCAGTTTGCATGTATATATCTATACAGTGTTGAACAAGTGTGAACGATATTATACTACTTGTGATCAGCTGCAATATATTTGGTTCCTCTTGTGTGGACCATTGATGGTTGGTGCTGAGCGATGATCACACGCAAAAACTTAAAACTTATGGAAGTTAAGCATAGCAAATCTTATACAATAATTATATCTTAATCAAGCTCATGCATGTCTTGTGTAATTATTGTTACATCTTAATCACGCTAGTGTTAAATAAATCGAGCATGAGCTGACCATGACAGCTGCAGGTGGTGAAAAGAAAACAAGTAAATGTCAAAGGTGTTAAGAGTCCAAGTTTCCAACCTAGCTATAGGGGACTGCTTTTGGTCACATTAGGTTGCTTAGTCATCGTAATCTTTTCAGCCGTCTGGTCCCTTAATTAGAGATTATGTCGAAAAGAATGTTGATAAGACACTACTAAATACATTTGTTTATGTTGTAACAATCTCTGAAACAACCCAACTACGTTGACTAGTTTGCCACGTGAAGAAGGAGTAACGACCCCGCAAAAGTGAGAACTAAAAAACTTGCATAATATACAATTTAAGTAGTGATTAGTAAGCAAATACGGAAGGCATTTTCGTATATGTAATATTACGACCAAACTGGATTTATACACCATATGGATAATCTTTTTTTTTCCTTTACAAATTATGGTGTTGATGAAGAATTAAGCATCTCCTAACCACCAAGTCAAGTTCTGGGAGTAGATTTTTGGAAAGGTTTAATTTAGGAAGTATTCTTTATGCAATGATTCAAATTGGGTTTAAGAAACTTGTGTGTCATAGGGAGAAATAACAAGTGCATTACCATATCCTAATTTCGTAGAAACTTTCATGGAAGTAATTTAGTGTTGATTTTGCTTAGTTGACAAGTAACAAGAGCATGACCAATGAAGAAATTACCGAGTCAGAGACAAAACAACATAGAGTTCAAAGGAAATTTTCTTGTATTATAACAACTTACAGCGAGACGGAGTTACCAGGAAACTTACAACGAGACGGAGTTACCAGGAAACTTGCTCGGGAGAGCAAGAAAACAGAAGAATTTGCATCTTCGTTCTGATATATAGTATATATTGATATAACTTAGCAAAAACCCAGTTCTTCAAGAGGGTTTTATCAACTAAAGAATAAAATGGCCACAGCCATTAAAAAATTATGGTAGGAATTAACCGTAAATTGTCTTAGTTGCCGTTTGTTTTCCTTTGATCCATGAAGTTTCGTAGTCTGTTGAGTGCAACTTCTAGTGTCTGCTCACTCATATTAGCAAAACACACTCTAAACCAACCTGGTTCGGAGCAATGGCAGGAAGATCCTGGAGATACGTTTAGCTTCACCTCACGAAGTATGGACTTCCAAAGAACCAATTCACCCTCTCTTGTGGGTTCCTCCAACAACTGGCTTAAATTCATCCAACAAAACAACCCAGCATTCCCTTTCAAGCACTCTATCCCAGCGCTTCTCAAACCTTCAATAATCATGTTATATCTCTTCATCAGTCTCTCCCTATTTGTCTTGATATAATTTTCAGTAAATTTCTTGTCTGACAACATGGAAGCCAGCAGATGTTGTGTCTGAGAAGAAATCAAGGTGAAACTAGACATCCTTCTTGCAGTGGTAACAACCTTATCGTTGTAGGAGTAAATTGTTCCGATCCTGAAACCTGGAAGGCCAAGATCTTTGGAAAGGCTGTAGACAATGTGCACTCTCTCTGAATCTTTGTATCCACGAGATTCGAGAATCTCAGCAATGCTTATGAATTCGGATGACGCGAACGTGGATCCTGAGTAGATTTCATCGGACACAAGATGGATGTTTTTGCGTACTGCGAAATCAAGAATCTCTTCCAAGACTGAGCGTTGGATCGTAGCACCCAACGGGTTTGATGGATTTGTTATCAGAACTGCTCTCACTTTGAGGTTCAAGGCTGCTGCTTCTCTGTATGCAGATTCCAAGGCTTCAGGAGTAACTTGGAAATTGTTGGAGCTGTCACAATGAATTGGAACAATGTTTACACCAGTCCTCCACCTTAAATCTCTATCAAATCTGCAAGAGAAGTTCGAAATAATGTTAAATGGTGAGGCTGGGAATGAAAGCATTAAACCCAAAGATAATGAGCTCGGAAGTAGAATGTTTTTGGAGACAACTGAATACTTACCCTGGATAGTATGGAGTTGGAACAAGCAAAGCATCACCAGGATCTGCTAGAATGAATGTTAAGAGCTCGTTAGCTGCAGTAGCACCAGCGGTGAGGACTACTCTATCTGAGTCAAATTTTGCTCTTCCTCCTCTAATTTGTTCCATGAAATTTGACATTGCCTGTGGCCAAGTGCACAAGAAATGTCAGAATTGTCCTTCTTTTAAGTAAGTTATAGTAAGTCATTACATATATGGGTCAAAGAAAGTACCTGTCTGAACGATTTGAGTCCATGATAATCTTGAAACAAGGCATTTTCTCTAAAGCTTAGTGCTCCATTTCCAAAGCTAGATGCTTCGGAATGTTTCGCCAAGTATTCTTCCAACAAATCGAATGAGACCTGTTCAGTGAGCAAAAGGAAGGATTTTAGCTTTGTCTTGACGAAGATCACATTGAGCTTAAGTATGGTAAGAAAGAAATGGATCAAGAGACTTACTTGATTTTCTGCGAGTCCCATCTGTATGACTCCTGATGGGTTTTCTGCGTCATGATAAGGATCTTCATCGTATGCTTTCCATCCTGCAAAATATGGAGAGTCCTCTCCATGGGTTTTAGAGACTGCAATTTTCGATAGCTCAACAGTAGTAGGTTGTTCAATCTCTATGGCCATGACTTCTACCGCAAAAACTCGTTAAGTTTCCTGGCTATATCTGTATGTTTTGTCCTCAAAAATAAGATTGTGTATGAACGAGAAAGTGATAGAGAAACGAGAAGTAGAGAGAAAGAAAAGAGCGGAGAAGACACAACTGCTTGAATGAAAACTTTGTCAAGAACTCTCGTAATATATAGGGAGTGTCTGAAGCTTTGACATAATCAAAAGGGTCCCCACAACTTGCCTAGTTCTCACCGTATGAAACAGAATAAAATATCAATCATTGATACTCTAATGTAAGCAAAATCGAAACCTCGCCTTTTACAGATGAAATTTTTTTAAACTCCATGACAACTGTTCACTTGTCACATTCTCCAAACCTTTCTTTAACTCAAATCTTCATAAGATCCGGAACGAATAAGGTGGTTGATGAGGGGTGGGTGCTAATCTTTTTTTCCTTTTAGACCTCCCATCTCCATATCATTACTGTCAGACTACTCTTACTTCTTTGGAGTATCTTCTTATAGTTTCCTACATGATGCTACATTCAAGACGTTGCCCAAAAAGCAGGAAGACGAAAACGAGATAGAACGATTGCAAAATAGTCAGGCCAGTTGAGAAATTGATATTTTTCACTTGCTTTAGATAACAAAGACTTAAGGAAATAGTGCGATTGCAAAATAGTCAGACCAGTTGAGAACTTGATATTTTTCACTTTCTTTAGATTACTAATGATGGTAGTTAAACTCCAAGCCCCCACTTCCCAACCTATGACTAACCAAATGCATAAACGTCGGCAAAACTTAAAAAATTTTGCTTTTCTGAAACCAAATATGCTGCAACCTACACGAAGAATACGTAGCGAGCATGAATATGTTGATGATATCTATGAGCAGTTAAGCTCTAGTGATCTGACAAAGATATGAATTTACACAAGATTAAGATTCTGATTTGGGAACAAAAATTTAAGACAAAGGAGAAGCTTTGAGAAGATATTATGGGCCCACAATTGCATCAGAATTTATAAGGTCATTAGGGTTTAAGGATTGTAGTTAGGAAGGTACTAATTATCCAAATTCAGTTCACAAGCTCTCTCTAATCATATCCGGGCAAAAGCACATTCCTAATGACTTTTCCATGACAGTCACAAGTTCACATGCAAGTACTGGATTCTCCATGGAAAGTCAACCTTCTAAGCTTTTTGCTCGTAACCACCCATTAGTAAGTCATTAGAAATGATCAAATTAAGTTAATGACTTTTGAGGGGATGGTTGTCCTGTCTTACTAATGAGTGATTACGGCTTAAACACTATGAGAAAGTGCTTGCATATGCAGATCTAAATGTGCTAGTTTGTATGCTACATCTCCTTGCCTCCATGTAAGAGTTGAGATACTTGTCAAGATTATGTTGTTCATAGAATTAGATTTCAATTTTTCAACTAACAAACCAAGAGAATATACAAAATCCCAGAGAAGAAGGAATAAACAATTGGAATCAAAAAAGAGGAACAGCCGATGATGAGAAGAATATGTGTGGCTCTTTTAAATTATGAATGGACGAGGGACTAGATGAATCACCATGTGCAAGTAACTCAACAGCCTGAGATGTGCATTAAAAGATAGATTGCATTGCAGAGATAAAAAGGGAAAGAATAATTAAAGGGCGACGTGAAACAAGAAGTTGTCCATGACGACTGTTCGGCGGCTTTGGCCTGTCAGAGAGAGACAAAAATCAACCAAGGTTCTTCTCCTAGATGTGGAAGGTTAATTTCTGTACAAGAGTAGTTGTGAGCAGTTATAATATATTGTCCACTTGAAAGAATCCCAAATCATTGCTCACTACTAAAATGAATCAATCCTCACACAAGTTCCAAGCCAAGTACTACAACAAAAAACATTTGAAGTATATACACTGCTTGCCTGCAATTAAGTGAGAGCTAGTAAATATGTTATATTCATGATTTTCTTCTTTCTTTTACCAGGTGTTGGTGGTTGTTGATTGTTATCTGTATTTGAATATGCTAGCTGTTAACGTTGCCCAAAATTGGATGTGAATATATAATTTTTGTTCATACGTAGGCTCTATCAACTATGATTCAATAAATATATAATAGTTAAATGTTGTTAACGTTAGTAAGCAATGTAAATATTCCGAACAAATATTTTGCTAATTATTAAAGAAAATTTTTACAAATAAGAATTTTTATTTTCATTTCAAATGAACGGATATACTCGACCACCTTCTAGGGGGCGTTATTTGGAATCACGCGGTACTAATCACCAAATGCGTATACGTGTTTCTTTCCTGCCCTTAATAATGATAATCAACAAATAGTGACGCGGTTAATGAGCTTCAAAGTGTTACTAAGAGAGGTGTTGTATATCAGAGTCTCCGGATCAGTCAGCTTCTAATCTTAAGTTAGTATATGGATTAGTAAAAGGTCAGAAGCACTCGATATGAACAATAATCTAAAATGGTTTTAAGTAGTGTGTTAGGTACCTACAAGAGAGCAATGTATTCTACAAATAAAGTTAATCCCTGAAGCAGCGTACTGAGTTCCTGAAGTGGATTACAACTTAGTAGCAGCACAGAAAGGAAGCACCCAAGAAGTTCTATGGGTTCCATGCCTATGCATAGCTTACATGTACATAGGACTTGAATATAGGAAGGAAAAAGACAGGTCAAAGTGGTGATAGAACTTGAGCTTAATTTACTCACAACTAGACTGCTTGAACGATATATGAACCTTCTTTAATCAACGTCACACTGCAATTAATTAGGTTTTATAAATAAGAAAGTGATTGGTTATTTGTAAGACAGTGAATTAAGTTTCTTTTTTATTTTCCGTACTTGTCTACAGCTCAATCTGTCAACATCTGGTTAGTAAAAAAAAGCTTGAAGAGGGCCAAGTTTGTCACTTTCATGTTGTGGATTTGGAGTACAAGCTTCAGTGAAAGGAACCGTTTCGTGTCTTTACATGCTTCTGATTTCAGCTTGCCACCCTTGACGGTAGGCAGGAATCACCATAAGTTCTAGTAATAACCGACATGTGAGATTACTATACTCTAATGAAAATAAGTCATTGGGATTTTGTTATCGTTATATACATGATTGCATATAACTTGGCTTTGAATCTTCTACATCTTTTATCAGTTTAAATTGATTTTCTAGTGTCACATGCCACACTTCACCTAATTCCTACCATAGCAATGTGAAATTAATTATCAAGGGCCCACATGGTTCATGGATTTAAAATTGAGAGCTGTAGAATCTGTTGTATTTATATTGTATTGTGTATTGTAGCTTTTCAGTGTATTGTGTATTGTAGCTCTTCAGTAGATACTGTAGGTGTTAGATGGGTTAAATGAGTGTTGGCGTTTTATGTACAGAGTATATGTCGTTTTTCTTCCACGGACAATGGTGGTATAAATACCATCTATTTCTTCTGTAATATTTTAACGTGAAGTAGACAGTGATTAAGAAATCACTTTTACCCAACCTCGCAATCCCTAGTTTTTTGTACATGGTATCAGAGATTTCTGGGTAGATCACCGGAGCTAGTTATGGTCGACGGTGCAAGATCCTCCTTTGGTAGTGTAGCTGGTGACGAAAATCCGCTATTCCTCCAGAACTCGGATCATCCAGGGATGGTCCTCGTCACGACTCCATTGAATGGGAATAACTATCTATCATGGAGTCGTGCGATGAGGATTGCGTTGGGGGCGAAATTGAAGCTTGATTTTGTCACTGGCAAATGTGCGAGGCCGAGGGAAGATTCACCAGATTATGATCGATGGTGCACTACAAGAAAAGTAGGAATTAGCGACGGAAAATTACCGACGAAAAAGAAAACGTAGCAAATTAGCGACGGAATTATGATTTCTGTCGGTAAAATCTACGTAAACAAATTCATTTAGCGACAGAAAATAAAGCGTAGCAAATTAGCGACGGAAAATCTATTTCCGTAGCTAAAATCGACGTGAAAAAATTTTGTTTAGCGACGATTCTAATTTTTCGTCGCTAAAAATAGAGGGAATTCATCCCGCTAATATCAGCGACGGAATTTAGGGACAATAAAGTTTCCGTCGGTCAATCATTTAGCGACTAAAAAAAAGCGTAGCAAATTAGCGACGGAAAATCTATTTTCGTAGCTAAAATCGACGTGAAAAATTTTTGTTTAGCGACGATTCTAATTTTTCGTCACTAAAAAAGGAAGGAATTCGTCCCGCCAATATTAGCGACGGAATTTAGGGACGGTAAGTAAAGCGTAGCAAATTAGAGACGAAAAACCTATTTCCGTAGCTAAAATCAACGTGAAAAAATTTTGTTTAGCGACGATTTTAGTTTCCGTTGCACTAAAATTAGCGACGGAAAACCTATTTCCGTCGCTAAAATCAACGTAAAAAATTTCGTTTACCGATGGGTTTATTTTTCGTCGCTAAAAATATAGGGAAGACGGGATAATAAAATTTAAAGGTGGGAATTAAAGGCGGTATAATAAAATTTAAAAGTTTCGACGGAAAGTTCCGTCGCTATTTTCGTCGGTAAATCTTGTTTAAAATACCCGAACTCCCTTTCCCCCCTCCCCCCCTAGTTCATCTTCTTCTCCCATCTAGTAAGTTCCTCTTCTTTCTTGCTTTTTTTTTTTTCCTCTGGTTTCTTTATTACTCTTTCTTGGTGGGTTTTTGAATGTCATATATAGTATTGATTTATGTGTTGAATTCTTTTTGTTGTTGAGGAAGAAACGAGTATTGTTGAAGAAAGCCC
>JAOSBL010000004.1:11881024-11908661 GCA_027568915.1 Erythroxylum roraimae | reverse complement strand
GGCTGAAAATGTTTACGAATTTAAGCGGGCCCAACTTGTCTACTGATTTCCGCGCATACGATTATAGTCAAAAAAAAATATTGTACTGAGTTTTTGACTGTATCCGACTGCTCTAGCATACCACCCTCGTGAGGCACGGGCTCGGATATCACCCACTATGTCGGGTTCGGGTCTTGCAGGAGTGGGATGCTACAAGATCAGCCTAGCTGGCACTACTAGACTAATACCTCAAAAAATTGCTTTTGGCTGATTAGAAAATTCTAATATCACCTCCTTAGTATAGTAGTTCATGATAGCCCTATGAGTAGTGAGCCAATCCGTACGTAGGATAATATCTATCTCTCTTAACTGTAGTACAATCAAATCTACTTCTACCTGATCAATTCGAATCAAGCACCTCTTGTAGACATCTCCTATTACTATAGTACTACCTATCGGTGTACTCACCTCTAATCCATCTTTTAACAGTTCTCTATCACAATGCAACCTAGATGCCAAATGTGGTGTGATAAAATAATGCGTAGATCCAGGATCTAGCAATGCAAAAGCTTTATAAGCAAAAATAAGCAACACACCTGCAACAACATTCGGAGAATCCTAAGCCTCTTGTCTGGTCATTGCATACATTTGGGCCTGAGACCGCGGTTGGTTACTTCGCACTTAGTCCTGACAGTAGGACTCCCAGAGCTTATTTTGCCTCTACCATAACCTCTCTGTCCAGACCCACTAGCTCGGCTCTGCTGGATAGTAGTTTCAGTAACTCCTCCTCCTCTCCTTTCAGACGGTGTTCCAAATACAACAGAACAATCTTTGATCTGATGCTCAAATGAGCTGCATCGAAGGCAAGCTCCAGATAGTTTCTAGCATTCACCACCGTGCTTCTTCCCACAATGCTCACAATTTAGCAACTGACCTGATACTGCACCTTTTCCACTGCCAGATTGTATGAAGCTACCCTCAGTTTGAACCCCGACTGTCTTGATCGAGTCGGTGGTCTAGAAGATCAGTTCTGATGCTTGCTAAACTTCCTGCCAGAACCACTCTGAGGTTCACTAGGCCTTTTCAGTCTAGACTCTGATCTATATTCTGTTTGACTGTCATTCAACAATTGTTCAATTCGGATCGAGGCAGCCCGTAGTTTCGTAAAACTACCCAGATTAGAAATGGCTAACCGCGTTGGAATCTCCATGTTCAGCACATCTTCAAATCTCCTGCACTTATCTCCCTCAGTAGGAAGCAAGGCAGTAGCATATCCCATCAGTTCGTTGAACTTTATCTCATACTCTGCCATTGATAAACTACCCTGCTTTAAATCCAGAAATTCCTTCATTTTTCTCTCCAGGTAGATCTTAGGCATATAATTTTCCTTGAAGACTCTCAGGAAGTCTTCTCACTTCAAGTTACAAGGCTTGGTGGTGCTGCTTGGAATAGTTTACCACCATTGGTATGTTAGGCCTTGCAGTAAGGAAACTACATAGTCAAACTTCTCGTCCGACTCACAATCCATCTGATCGAAGACCCTCTCCGTTCTCTTTAGCTATCCTTCGGCCTCTGCAGGGTCTGTACTTTTGTAGAAGTCCATAGCTCCCTGCTTTCTCAGTTTATCATACCTCCTTTCCCTTCTCTCAGGAATTCTCGGAGGCAATCTCTTAGATCCAGATACAAAAGACTCTCTACTGGCTCCTACTGATTCTAGGTCAGCAGATTGTCCCACTTGATCACCTACGGTGGATGACCTATAATAGACAATAATAATGATTACTATTCAAGTTTCTCACTATATATCATGTCTATATGCTTATATCTGTCCCTATTAATGCCAAACCATGCTATAATACCAAGAATTATAGCTTCCCACTCTCATAGGACACATTCCTGTCATTCTGAGGATGTCCGAGTACGTACCCCATAAGGGTGGCATGCTAGAGCAGTCACATTATTAACTTAATCATGGCATCATCATTTAAAACGTAATTATCACAATATTTAAAAACCCAATTCCTTATTTTCATTTCATAATCCAAATATACATTGTAGCATTACATACTTCGTCCTTATATACAATATCGAAGAGCTATCAGAGTCTACAGCTCTATTACAAAAATATACTACATGCTACATAAATGAGGAACTATACAAAATTCAATCTAAATCCTTCAGTCTTAGTTGACCGACCTTTGAACCATTTCTTTAATCAAAAAGTAGTACTAGATCTCTTCTAAATTGTTTTAGATGTTAAGTCTGCTCTCTCACACCTGAAAAGTCAACATTGCAATTTTGATGAGTTTTTCGAACTCAATGAGTTAACCATCCTCAATGGTTCACTCAAATCATATAACACATCAACTCATACAATCACATAATTCACATCATTTCATTTATCATCATGTAGCATCACAAAATTCTTTTGTTCACAATTTTCACATTTCTCATTTAACTCAATTCAACAATGCATTTCAATCATTCAAAACAAACATATTGAATGTATATGCAATGCTCATGAGACTTACTTCCAGTTATTATTGATATAATCGAGTGCCTGTAATTGTCCCGTATCCATTGTAGATACTGGGCTCATTAATAACTATCCCTTATCTGTTGGAGATACAGGGCTTATTATACATGGTGAGCCTTTGGCTCTTAATCACTTTCTGAGTTTTAAGCTCTTTTTCGGTGGCTATTGCGGTCACAATAACCTTTATCTGTTCACACATTCATGTAATGAAATGCATCACATGTATTTAGTCAATCAAATGTGCTCAATGTTACAGATTCATATTCACAATCACAATGCATTCATATTTGTCGTCGGACCTTGGTCCGACATTCAACATATATGTTGAGAATCACTTATTTCATCAAATTCACATTTAATGAGCACTTCTAATATGTTATTCATGCATCAAACGCCTCGAACAGTAAATATCCAAAATCAACACAATCACATTCACATAATAATTCAATACAGAATTTAAAACAAACAATTAATGAAGTGAGACCATCTAGGTTACTCACAATTTGCTCCAGATAACTATTGTCTCCAAGTCCCGGCAACATCTGGATGTTGTCACTCTAATTGCTCTTCTATATCATACAATACATACATATGTACACATTACAAATTTGCACATTTTCATGAATAATCAATCATATACATATGTATATATGGCATGTATAATGTATGCTCAAATGAAAGTCCCAGGTATATTTCCTTAATTCACATCTTATGATCATTCATACATCATTTCTTGCAAAACTTGATTTCCTAAGTTCCTCAATTTACCAATCCTTTCCTAGTGAATTCAGATGACAATGAAATTTGGTGGAGAGGAAGGACAATGTGTGAGGAGTTTGTGGTTCAAATTTCAAGTCAATCAAAGGTCCGAAGAAGAAGTTATGGTCAAAAGAGTGAAGGGTGTTTAAAACTGTCAAAAAGCATTGCACCTTCACTATGTGCACGATTGTGCACTTCCTGTTGATTCCTCTCTAACATGTGTACGATCGTGCACTACCTGATGTTTCCTCTTTGTCATGATCGTGCTTGTGCATGATCGTGCACTACCTGATATCTCCTCTCTGTCATGATCGTGCTTGTGCACGATTGTGCAACTCCCCTAAGGTTTCCTCTCTGTCAAGATTGTGCTTGTGCACGATCGTGCACTACCTGATGGCTTTTCACAAAATAGATTTTTGGGTCAATTTTACATGGCCATTTTGACAAGGAAAAATAAGTATTTAGGCAATACATTCTTCTAAAACAATGTTTCCATACGTCTTAAGTTTATAATGAAACCAATTTCATACATTTTGGTTCAGTATTCTGTATGATATACCTAAAATACTACAGACTGTCCCCAAAATGCGACAACACACTGTACTCAAATTGAAGAAAAATTTTGAAACCCTTAAAGACAGAATGCAAATTCGATTCCTTCATGAAAAATATATCCATTTGTCTCTCGTTTAATCTAAACTTAAAATCATCCCGTTTGGATATTTACAGATCAAAATATGGCTAAAATACAGATGCATGTTCCTTGGAAATACTCCATCTAGCATATTCCAGTATACTTCATCATCATTTTCATCCTAATTTATCTCTTTTGCTTAGTCTATCATTTCTAGCTTATGTCCTCATTATTTACTCTTTATTCCTACTTCCATTTCAGCTCAATTTCAATCACAAACAAATCATATTCTCTGTTTAATCATAACACTAAAAACAGAACATGAAACATCGATCTACCTATCAAATTTTTCTGCACCTTTTTCCTATACCAATTTCAATGATCTTTCTATTTCAAACTCATCTCTACAACAACTTATGAAATATTAATCATTATAAACAAAAAAAACAAGACACTAATGTGTTCATTTCTTTACCCATGTTCCAACACATATAAAGCACCATTCTATGATCATTTAATGTCTAACTATCATTATACATGTTTCATTCAACAAATCATGAAGACAATATGATACTTATTTGGTAAAACTCCAAAATTTTCAAAATCACATCAATCCTAGCTTTCCATGGCTCACACGATCATCAACATGGAGGTGGGTAGATTAGGTTTTTGTTTTTGACAAATGAAGAAGACAATAAAAAATGAGAGTAGCAAGTGAAAAAAATGAGGACAAGGTTTAATGTTGATGGAGGTGGGTAAGTGTCGTGGAAGTGAAGAAGCTTGAAGAAGATCACGAAGAGAAGAAGAAAGCAAGAACAAAATAATTAGAATGGTCTTTCAATGTTAAAAGAATAGTGGGTGAGGGTGTGGCATGGCAAGTGATAAGTCACCACCTTATGGTTCCCTTTAATAACTAGTCTATTTGTCTTCATTTTCTACTCCAATTGTCACCCAATTTTCACTATCATATTCTCAACAAATGATAACACCATTTGCCAATTATTTCAACTGCCATTTGACACTTATTTCTACTACCATAAATTAATTGTCTAGCTACTTGACTTTTTTTCTAGTCCAAAAAAATACTCATAATTTCAAAAGATATTCCAAACTCCACCAAAAATTCTAAATCAATAATTATACTCTCCAAATCAATTTTCAATACATAAAATCTGCAATTCTTAATATAATCACATTTATAAATCAATTATACCCGGTAAATGTCAATGAATGCATATACAATCATTTTAATATATGCAATAATTAATATTCACATGTGTGTGTATGTTATATTATGTATGAGTATGAAATGCACTTTCTAACTTCTCAATAATCTCTCATGTACACTATTCTAAGGTTCTAACCCTTAATATGAGATAACGGGATGTTATAGGTTTAGACCCGTGAGGTAAATAAATTAGAACCCAAGTATTGTTAGACAATATTGACTCCATTTCATCATTTCCCGCTTCTCTCCAAAATGCCATATCCTTTGATTTGCCTCACTAAAGGTTTTAGGATCTTCCTCTACGCTTAATAAAACTGGAGTTTTATTTAGTAGAGTACCCCTATTGCCTTCAACTAAGAAAACAATAGCTTATGAAGAAATAAAATTTGAAGGGAGATATTTTCCTTCCTTTGACGTTGACTCCTCCTAGGTTCACTTGGAGGGTCTATACTTGGTCTTTTTAACGTACTTGAGAGTTCAACACTTGGAGAAGGGCAGGTCCATTTGATGGATCCTTATTTGCCATTGTGTCTTTAAGAAACAAATCCTCAAAAAACTCAACATCCCTTGATTCTAGAATCACATTAGAG
Organism: Erythroxylum roraimae; assembly: GCA_027568915.1. NCBI lineage: Eukaryota > Viridiplantae > Streptophyta > Magnoliopsida > Malpighiales > Erythroxylaceae > Erythroxylum > Erythroxylum roraimae. Next base: position 11,902,935 of record JAOSBL010000004.1, on the reverse strand, counting down.
TCAACTTCTAGTAGCCTATAAGCTTTAGAATTTTTTTGGTAAATCAGAAATATAATAAATCAAGAAAAAGAAGGTTATGTACCGACTAAAGATAATCCAAGGTGCTAATCTCATTCCAAAAACCACAAGGCTATAACCTAACCTAAGCGAACCTAAGAAATACTATACAAGAGCTACTGCTTCCAAAAGAAGTAAAAGTGAGAATTTTATCTATACAAGAAGCAGATCACAACATTCACCTATTTATCTCTTCCATCCAAGATTACTTGGAGATGCCTAGAGAGGTACACCCTTCACTAGATCCACACACATATTCAGCCTAAACTAGTAGAGCAGTTCATCATTCAAAACTCGATAAATCATGAAGAAACTTCATAGGTTGAAGCTTCTTCATTGCACTTTCCTATTCTGCTAAACGGATATGATCTCCATTGCTCTACACGAAGGAGTAAACCGTCCCCCCTGCTACTAGCATACTGCATAACTCATCCTAACCTCTCACCTAAAACATCATGGATAAAACCTGAAAGGGTAATACCCTCTCCTGATAGAAGGAATCTCCTTTGCTTTGGAAAACCGAGGAGGAGTAGGAGACTTTGAACTAGTCTTTATAGCTCCAATTTTCAAGGACTAGAATCAAACCTGCAAAACAATTTATTAGAGAAAAGAAAACACATTAACAATTACCTTCTCTCGGTGTTTGAGCTGAGATGTTCCATAACTTGGAAGACCACTCTAGTGTTAATGCTCCTAACTTCCAAGATTTTATCTTTAAAGGTTCGGTGGTTTCTTTCAGGCCAAAGGTTATACACAATAACAGAGAGGAGAATGATGAAAAGGTTGAGATCAATATTTCTGTAGTTTGGAGGCTGGTTGAACTAATTGAGAATGGATTGAAAGTTTATCAAGTTAGGAAAGGGAATCTAAAAGTGGTTTAGACAATGTATCCACACTGTTTTTGAGTATGAGCACTTAAAAAATAGATGGTCAATAGTCTCATTATCCAAGAAACATAAAGAGCAATGATTTGGGACAAAAGAGTAGAGGAGTTTATCCCTTGTTTGCAGCTTATTAAGAAAGGCTAGCCACAGGATGAAGGAGAACCTTGGGCTAGTTATTTTATGCCATACTAATTGATACCAAGGAAGACACGGATTGGGAGGTCTCATAGTAGTGTAGGCTGAGGCATTTGTGTAAGCTTTTGAGGAGCTGGCCAGCCATTCCAATCTGTTAGGTCGGGAATCTGGTTGGTATGGTAGAGGCTCGAGGGTGCATTGTGGCCTCTTGCCAGCTCCACCCATTATTTCTTATTACATCAGAAACTTTTGCTTTCATAGGTAATTCCAATCCATTGATCACTCTGGGCATTGAGAGATTCTTCAGGATACCTCTAGAATGCCAAGGATCCTGCCATAAGAAAGTAGAAATCTCATTTCCTATCTTAAATTTGAATTGATTCCTAATGAGATCCCTAATATGTAAAAGCTTTCTCCAACTCCACGAATTGTTATTAGTAGGTTGTGTACTCCAGAAAAGTTTCCTTCTAAGAATAATGGTATGCACCCGCTTGACCCACAAAGCTTCATTATCATTAAAAAGAACCCAGATTCTCTTCCCTATAAGAACATTGTTCCACGTTGGTAAGTGTTTAATGCCTAATCCTCCCTCTCTTTTGGGTCTATATAGGTCATTCCATTTAACTTTAGCATGAGCTTTAGACACAATAACCCCATACCACAAGAAATTCCTTAGTTTTGTCTCTATTTCTTTAATAATGGAAGAAGGAAGAATAAAATGACTAGACTAATACACCTGAAAAGTTGAGAAGATTTAGAATTTTCGGTATAGCCTACTAACACACTTTTAAGTGCTCTTGGTCCCAACTTTGTTCTTTTGTTGTCAGGGACTCTATAATATGCTACATAACCTAAACTTTCAAATATGACAAATTTGGCTTCCTTCCTTTCCATACTTCATATGGAGATACTTTAGTCTTTAAGGATGGAATTCGATTATGTAAATGACATGTAGCCAACAAAGCCTCACCCCACAAATTTTTTGACAAACCCGAACTCAAGAGTATAGAATTAACTATGTCTTGTAGAGTTCTATTTTTTCTTTTAGCAAAACCATTTTGTTGGAGAGTATATGGTGCACTAGTTTGGCGTGTAATACCATTTTGTTCAAAAAAATTTGAGAACTCGTTAGAGAAGTATTCTCCTCCTCTATCACTTCTCAAAGTTTTAATCTTTTTACTTAATTGATTCTCAACAAGAGAATTATATGTCTTACACATATTAAATGCTTCATCCTTGGTTTTCATCAAATAAACATGCACAAATCTAGAGCAATTATCCATGAAAGTAATGAAGTATTTTTTACCACCTCTTGTTAAAAAAAACCATTAAATTCACATATATCTAAATGCACTAAATCAAGCAATTTTATATGTCTTTTAACTTTAGGAAAAAGAAGTTTGGTTATCTTTGCTTGTAGGCACGTTTCACATTTCTTATTCACTTGGCCCTTATAAGAGATTAGTCCATTTTTAGACATATAATGAATCACTTTATGACTAATATGTCCTAATCTACTATGCCATAAAGAATAAGAAGCATTAACCAAATAAAGAGAAACATCATTCACTTTATTAAGACTACGCTTAAACATGTCATTACAAGAATATCATTTTCCTAAAAAAATACCATTCTTAGACAAGATAACATTGTTTGACTCAAGTACAATCGTTAAGCCCTTCCTGTTCAGGATATCAGCAGAAACATGGTTCTTGATCACATCTAGAATATAAAGAACACTAGTGAGCACCAACTTTTTGTCGGAAGTGAATAGCAAATGCACATCTCCCTTTCCATACACCTTGGCTTTCACACCATTAGCCATGACCACTTCATGTCCTTCAAGAACTTCATAGTTCTTAAATTGATCCTTGTTATTGCACGTATGAATTGTTGCACCGGAATCATAACACCAATCCTTAGAAGGATTTGATGTTGCCATGTGAAGTTCAATTACAGTACCAAGAGTCAAGGCTGCCACAATTTCTGCACATTCATCAACAAGGTTAGTACTAGGAACATTGTTTCCTTTTTGCTTCTTGTTGGATTTGCATTCGGCCTTGTAGTGCCCTTTCTTTCCATAATTATAGCAAACTCGATTCTTTTTCTTGTCTTTAGCATTATCATTTTCAGGTTTCTTCCTTTTAGAATTGTTGGATTTCTTCTCATCCACAAAATTCACCTTTGGATCTCCTTTCACTTCTTTTCTTTGAAGAATTCTTGCACCTTCTTCAATTCGAAGATGCTTTAAAACACTACCGATAATTAAAACTTTAGAAGTGTGTAACAACTTCTTTTGATAATCATTCCAAGAAGAAGAAAACTTAGTAATAATTACCCCTACTTGTAATGATTCCAAAATTTTAACACCCAAGTCTTTAAGTTTTGAAACAATTACTTGTAAATTGTGGATTTGATCCATATGAGAGGAACCATCAATAAATTTAAACTCAAAATATCTTTTAATAAGAAACTTATCTGTGCCTTGCTTTTGAGATGCATATTCACATTCAAGCCACGCCCAATTCTCCTTTGGACTCTTCACGGTTGTAAAGAGATCATAAAGGTTGTCTAAGAGGGTGTTGAGAATATGAGCCTTGCAAAGCAATTCATCTTCTTGGCGCTTGTCTCGTTCATCCTTCCTTGTGTCAACTTCACCCTCCTTTGGAAGAGGAATTGCAAAAAGAGTGAGATCAAGTACATATGCAATTTTCAAAGTGGTGAAGAAGAACATCATCTTGTCCTTCTAATGATTGACGTTGGCGCCGGTTCCATCAAGGCGATCTAACTTCACAAAGTCTTGTTTCATCACGTTAAGAGCGGATTCTTAAGTAGAGTCCGTGATAGCAACAGATAATACTTTAAGATTGTAATAGAATGGGGTTGGGAGTCCACAAAACAAAGGATGAACAATGAATTAAATGGTGTTGCAGGGAATTAAGAAAACTTGAGATCAAAACACAAAGTTTAAAGTGTTCTATGCGTGTTGGACACTTTCCTTAAAGTGTTACTTGCCTCCACGTTACTTGCAAACCAGGTTAAAGACAAATTACTTCTAGGATACAAAGGACACAAGAACATTCAAGTTGTAAGAGTATGAATGTTCTTCGGGAATTATGAATGTAGAGATTGTGTTGGTAGAATTGTTTAAAAAATCTTTTTAATCTTGACTAAAACTCATATATATAGAGAGTTTTTCAGAACAGTCACGTCTGTTCATGACAAGCTACAATTTTTAGAAATGAAGTAACCCTTCAAAACAATCACGTCTGTTCTCGACAAGTCATAACTCTTGGAAAGGAAGTAACCCTTTAGAATAGTCACTTCTATTTATGACAAGTCACAACTCTTGAAAGGGAAGTAACTTTTTATAACAGTCACGTCTGTTTATGACAAGTCACAACTATGAGAAAAGAAACAACCCTTCAGAAAGTTTGACTTTTACTCCTTATGTCACAAACTAATTTCCAACAATAACAAGCGCAACCACATATACTCATGATCATGCTTAACATATATCAAATATATATTATTTAAATTACTAGGACTACTAAACATTACAAAAGATCTCCCGTTCTTCATGCTTTCCAGAACATAAAGGTTCAGATGCTGACGAATTGGACATGCAAGCCAAACAAAACCAGAAAACTGGTGGAAAGGTTTTCCTGATAAGTGTCACTTTTTGCTCATAGTCGATCATTTCCAACAAAATATTATAATTTAGCCAGCCAAACAGGTAAGAAATCGTAACCTAGTGCTACAATTCGGAAATTGGAGGACATTTTCCTTTTCTCTGAAACTTTTACATAATCAATCAGTTTCTATTGCATGGTAATGGTGAACCGAACACATAACTCTCTTCTCCATAAGTTAACTGCCGAATTAATTTGCTAAAGGTTCACAAATGCGTAATAATTCCTCCTGCTTGCTTCCCTGTGGTTAAAAAGAATATATTTGATACAGTCGAAGAGTTTGGCGGGTCAAGTAAGTTACTATCAGAAGAGTTAATCCACAACAAAAGTATTGAAAGATAAGGCAAGTCTAGACATTATGCGTGAAAATGTCGCTATGAGCACAAGAAAGCTGCGTCCTTTTCTATAGCAATTGTCACTCTTAGGTCAGACCAATTATTTTTCTTTCTTATTTTAAAAAAATAGTTTTTCTTTTCTTTTCGTCCTGTTAATTATCTTTTATCTCTCGCATTTATCTTGTTCTTTTTCTCTGTATTTCGTATTCTGTTCTACTTGGGTCTTCCTATTGTGGTTGATATTATAGTCCACCGTTATTAATAATTCATTCTTTCAAGGTTTTTAAATTCTGGGTAGGCGTCTCTTTCCTCCGTTCTATTTTCTTTCTGATTATCTGAGTTTTTTTTAAAAAAAAGATTTGTTTCAATTACTGGATGCTTTTTGAAGACTTGTGAAAACTGGGTGGAAAAGTGAATGTTGTCTCACTTTAGCTGTGATATATCTTGGATTCTGTTTTTTTGTCCGGTATGTGGTTTGATAGCGTTAGTCTAAAGAACTGGATCGATGTAGAATGATGTCAGTTACTTTCAATATGTTGCCTTTGCTTTGCAAATCCAGCAATGGTCTGATAGGCAATCCTATGTTGTTCAAAACTCTTTGGTGAGAGGTGCCTTGATTTAGAGAATTTAATAGCCATGATTATGTTGATCTTCAGTCATTACGTGCTCTAAATCTCTACCAAAGTTTGAAAGTTTCTATACTTGTTAAACTTCAGGTGCTGATGATATTAGGATTCTTGATCTGTGAACCCCATGTAAGATTATATGGAGTTTCGGCCTTAAATGATATGAGTTTCTTATTTCTCCAATCTGAACCAGAAGGAGTAAACTGTGAATTCCCTTGCGGACTTTCTTTTCTGTTCTTACGTTGGCACAACTCGAAATGTACTTTTGAATCTTATTATCCCTTTTTTGTCTTCTGATGACTCCGTTCTCAGGTTTCATTTGATGAGAGTATTGAATGATGAAGTTAAGAAAGGGCGATGTGGTGGAGGTTTTAAGAAGAGAACACGACCCTTGTAGCTCCTGGTTTCTTGGCAGTATAATTGAAGTGGATAAGAATTATTATGTTGTGAGATATGGCATATCTGCAGACCGTGACCAAGGGCGGTTTGTAGAGAAGGTGCAAAAGCAGGATGTTAGGCCTCAGCCTCCTTGTAGAAAGAGAAAGAAATGGATTGTTGGTGATGTAGTTGAGGTGTTTGATTCTCAGTGTTGGAGGGCAGGGAAAATCACTAAGGTGTGGAACAAGGAAATTTTTTGCGTAAGATTGTTTGGCCCAGGCTCAGTTCAAGTTAAGGAATTTCATGAATCAAATCTAAGGATAAGGCAAGCTTGGCATGAGAACAAGTGGCTTGTCATAGGGAAGGTATGGTGATCGTTTACTTGCGCTTGATCCTTTCTTCTTTTCTACTTGTTGAAAGCTCTTATAGTATTATCTTTCCTTTGATTTGTATTCCTAAATGCTACGAGTTTGGATATTACTTTTCCTCTTAGTCATGCCGTTGACAATTTGAGTTCCCAGAAAGATAGCTCATAACAATTTATGTTGTTACAAAGTAATCTCCATACCATGGATGTGAGAACTTGATATCATCTGTTGTTCACTATTTTTACGAGCTCAGAGATGATGATGATGGTTGAGCAATTGTTTCTAATATGTAATTTCTGTAATTGCAGAAAAATGATGGATTTATCAAGAGTTTTACTCGGTTCAAATTGAAACGCCCCAGTAATTCGGTTTGGAAGGATGCTTTACAAGCAACCCGCATAGATTCATGCCTGAGTAAGGGAGGTGGGTTAAGAAACCAGAAGGTAGATGACTTTGGTTTTTTTCCAGTTGTACCAGTGACTAACAAATTGGAAGAGCAGTCTTTTGTCATAAAAGCTGATAAGGTAAAAGGAAGTTATCAAAGGTTTTATGCTTCTTCTAGGGCTATTTCCAGCGAAGGTAGCAACCAATGCTCTGTTGGTAGTTGTAGTTCTAATGGCCTTTCTAACCCTCCCAGCTATAATTGTTGCAAGTCATTGGACAATGTTTCTCGTAACTCGGATGCTGAATCATCGTTCCCTTCCTTGTCTATCAACAATTGTGTAACTCCTTTTTCTGAACAAAATCTAGAAGCCCATATCCATGAACTAGAATTTCATGCTTATAGATCAACCATCCGGGCTCTCTATGCATCAGGTCCTTTAACTTGGGAGCAAGAGTCACTTTTGACAAATCTTCGCTTATCCCTACACATTTCAGATGAGGAGCATCTAAATCAGCTGAGGCATCTTTTGTCTTCCCAAGTTCTGTAGTCTACTTTATAGGACCACTGTGCTTCACATTTTAACATGGTTTTACTCTTCTTTCTGTATAGTCATGTAAATCAGTTAAAAGAATAGTGTTGTTTTGTTGGGCGGGGTAGGATCGTTTAACCTCATGTACAAGTTGGAATGTAATTATCTTTTAGCTGTTTGAGTGCAAGTTACTTGCAAGTTCTAAAGTTGGATACTTTGTCTCATGGACTGAGACGAGTTAAAGGTTAGTAAGTACATCCAAGCAAATTCTGCATCCCAAGAATAACTTTGATTTGGGGCGAATTATAATCAGTTTTAACATAAAATATATCCCCGCATCATTGTCCAAGGATACAAAATGTTTGTAACAGTTTGTCAATCGCTGGTTGTTGCTGTTGGCTTGTCTCAGTTTTGTTAAGTGTTTTCTTCTTCCCAGTATTTTACTGGACGCCTTGTTCTGGCCAAAAAGCGTAGGAACTGAATTTCTATAAATATTGACCACATCCACATGGAACCGCGGAGAACGAGGTTACTTTTGATGAAACAGTTCATTCTACTACATGAAGAGCTTTTCTTTTCATTCTGTGAAGCATGCTGGGTGGGGGTGTCATCAACAAAATGAAAAAGAAGAGCGGCAGGGGCAGGGCACATCCTTATAAATGCTCCATTACCGACAATTAACAAATCTGAGAACAAATGATTTAAGAAGTTGACTAACTTCTTTTCGTTTGCTGCGGATTTCTCTGCCTTGTTTCACTTGAGCAAACGGTAGACTTAAAAGGGTATCCAAATCAGGAAGTTTTAATGTCACTGATCTTTTACTAAGATACGAATGCGTGGTAACATTCGTCAGTTGTACCAATGAAACGAATGTTAGATTGCTTCAAATCAGAGTATAAAACATTGGCAACCTCGAGCTTGCTGGGGTCCTTCAAACCATCGATCCCATAATGGGTTTACTGGGCCATTTGTTCTGTGTGAGGCAGATATCGAGCTAGCTACTGATTATCATAGATAAAAATTATATGGAAACAAGAGCAAGAAATATGTGTGCGTGTTGTACAACTTACGTGGATAGGAGTGGATCAGGTATTGTACCAACATCATGTAATAGCCTGAAGAACACCAATAAATGACCTTTTAGTCTCCATTAAGTTCTTACCACAATATCAGTTCATTCACACTTACTCTTCACACAAGGTTGGTAAATTATCTGTTTTCTCGAGCTCCTCCAACTCTTCCTGAACGAAATTTAGAAAACAAAAGAATGACTTAAATCCAGGACATCTATCAGCATTTAAATGACCAAGACTTGAATGAACACTGCAATGATGGCTGTCAAAGCTTAAAAGGAAATACGAGATTAAGATAATAGTTAGGAGCAGTGATCTTACAAAAATATACACACTAATCACCTATTATTCCGAATAAATCACACTCAAAATGATTACTAGGATCGCTCACCTTCTTACGAAAACGAACCAAGCATCTAAGTATTCCTCCTCCTCTAATACGTGGAGGTATTTAGGGAATCCCCATGAACCATTTGCCACCACCACTTAAATGACATGAATTCAGAGTATTTAATACTACAAAAGAAGCCTGCTCCTAGAATATGCAAAAGAATCTCTTCAAGTAATATCATGCAACCGACATCTGCACTGTGAGGCAGAATATGAGATATACAACGAATTCATCAAAGTGGAAAGGGTGAACAAGTCATTTAATCCTCAAGAAAGCAACTGAAGCATCAAGGTAATCTGCGCAAAATTACTTGAACATACTAGGTACGTTCGACCAATGTGACAAACATCTCACTGTCACAGTTCTTTTTAATACTAGAAGATAGGGTAATTTTTTTTTTGTAAGGGAATATAACAAAGAAAATTACAGAACAAGTCTCGGGAAACAGAACCCGAACATATCCTCTGGAAGGATGAAGTGGCACCCTATAGGTTTAGTAATTAAATAGTGGACACCTAGATCAAAATGTGCAGCATGCTTTGCTAGTCAATCTGCGCATCTGTTACCCTCTCGGTATATACGTCGATGAGCGACAGTCTAATTACGAGAGAAGATAGGGTAATTCCACACGAACGAAATTGATATCTGAATCATTTGAAAAGACACAAAGATTAGAAGCAAGACAATACTTGCATTCTTCAGTTTTTATTTTTACCGAAAAGAAACCAAATTCGTGGTCTTCTCACAACCAACTAGCTAGGCCAGGTGCACAACTGATCCGTTACTTCTCTCTTCCCTAAGAAACCAAGTCACACAATCTTAGATCGATCATCTATAATGAATGAGGAAACATACTGATTAGAATCCAAAAGTGTCCCACTTTCCTCTCTCTTTTACTCATCACCTACAGTGATTCAGCTCGTGTTAAAAACTAAAGTTCTTGCCTGGAAACTTGAAAAATAAAATGCACAAGAATTGCCTGGGGATCCAGCTTTAACCAACCCACATACCAGAGAACAAACTAAAAAGTAGAAAAGAAAAAAGTGTTGAAGAGTAAACGCACCTCCAAGAACTCGATTTCTTGCTCCACGCGCTTCAACTCAGCAAGAATCCGATGCCTCCCTCTCTTGTCAGCCCCTCCACAAGCACCGTTCCCACCAACAACGCTCTGCTCGTCCACCGAAGACGACGTTTCGGATTCCATTCCGCCCACAACTACAACAACTAAAGCTCCCTCTTTGCAGTCATTCCTAAAAACGACACCGACACCGACCCCGGCCCTTCCCTTCCCTTCCCTTCTTCAACAATAGAAAAGCTATGAAGATCTATGAGGTTGTTAACAAAGAAGTTGGTTAGAAGGCTCTTCAACAAGGAAAATTCTATTTGTTATCCTTCTCCTACAGGTTGGCTTCCCTCTTTTGAAAAGGTCGTCCCCTTTTTGTTCACCAAAAGGAATATAAATAGAGAAAAGGCGTCAGTTCTACTGTTCCCTGTGAACGAGTGAAAGAAATTAGCTTTTCATAATAATAGTTTCTCTCCCAGTAACTTTTGGAATTTGTCGTCCAAATGCGGGTTTGTTTTCTACACGACGCCACCACTCTACTTAACATGCCTTTTGATTATTCACAAAAAAAATGTGGGTTGTCGATAAGTTATGCAATTGGATGACGTTTTCTGATTGGAACCTCCATCACCCACCACCTTAGCCTCCTTGGGTCCATTAGGAACTAATAATAGATAGTAATGTCTTGGCATTGTTCTTGTTTACTTTTCATTATTAATAACGATGTTTATGCATGTCGGTCTTTGAAATTTCAAAGATTTCGGCATTTAAGAGTTGGACAAGATTCAAGGACATGGGACTTTAGGCAAGTTCTGAGATTTATCAGTCTAAACATCACAAACGAAATTTGATAATTTATATCACACAAATTAATGATTTTAATTGTTTTTAATGAATTGTCTGGCACTAGCCACCACCAAAGGCAAAGATGCTTTTTCTATCCTCCCCACTGGGCAGCTGGATATTCCACTGCTGTCTTTTTTCTGTTCACCTCATACACTCTTTCCATCCCCATGTCACCAAGTCATTTCTGGGTTCTGATATGGCCTCAGATTAATTTTGTTTTCTGAACAAAAACAGCAAAGATTCGATTTCACACAGCAGCCAGTACCCAGAACCTCTCAAGTACGGCAGACCTGGAACTTGGAATTTGGAACTCCTAGGACTACCCCTTGACCATTCTATATACGCCATTTTACCTAAAGAGAAGCCCTAACTGGATAAGATGGAGATGGAATTCCCAACATACTCCTTGAAACAAGTTCATGGTTCTAATCATAAAGGACTCGTCATGACCTTGTGACTTGATAAAAGATGGGAGGAATTGGTTATTTAAGGGTGATCAATTCCTTTAGTGCAGTTTTGGCTATATGTCAAATTCCGTAACATATTACAGTGTGGCATGCGGCTTGGAATATTGAACGGATTGGAAACTAGCGCGTAAGTGTGGTGCTAAGCAATTCGTCAGAGCTGGATGTGATTTGGTACTGGCACAAGAAGATCGGCAGGTAATTGTGCATCTTAGAAATTAAATTCGACTACATATGCTTCAATCAGCCAAGCAGTGATCGGACATGACCGGTAAAATCAAGTTATTCCAGAGTCCAGCAATGCAAATAGCATAAAAACAATTCACGGACAGGCATAGATATTCAAGCCCGGCATCATCTTTACCTGTAAAACTCTCATGTCAATAATCAAATTAAATCATCTCAACGTGACCTGCACTAGCATCTTTTCTTGCAGGCTCAGGAAACTCTTCAGCGCCGTAGAAAGAGTTGAGCTTGGACTCGAATTTTTCCCCATCTCCCCACAAAGCATAGGCTTCTTCACCATGAATGGCGTCGTCCCCAGTTTGGAGTTCATCGTCGGGCAGTCTCAGTGGGACTACAAGCTTGATCAAGTTGCATATGATTGATGTGGAGATAATGTTAACTGCGACTACAAAGACGAATCCTAGCAACTGGATGCCCATTTGCTTGAACCCATCGGCAGCTCTGCCCATTTCTAGGCCATAGGCGAGTCCAATGTAGTGCTGCCATTCAGGTACTAAGTAGAAGAGTCGGCTAAGCTTAGGCTCTGCGAAGAAGCCGGTGAGAAGGCCTCCCAAAGTTCCTGCAACAGCATGAGTATGGAAAACTGCCATGGTGTCATCAACCTGCTTAAGCAGCCATATTTTCTTGTGGAGGATCATCATTGTGTACCATGGGATGCTACCAGATATTATTCCCATCCAAATTGCTGCCCATCCTTGGATAACTCCTGTGTTTCACGCTTAATATGAAATGAAATTGAAGAATATCAAATAACTGAGACAAGATGGTCGGTTACTTACCTGCAGCCGGGGTAATACAAACAAGGCCAGTGATCATTCCTTGTGTAGCTCCAATGACGGAAGGCTTTCCGTAGAAAATGATGTCAAGGAGAAGCCACACAAGCAAGCTTGTAGCAGTGCAAACATGGGTATTAAGCACCGCAAGAGATGCATCAACACTGACTGAGTATGGATCTCCACCGTTGAATCCGGTCCACCCCATCCATAGTAGACCCGCACCTGCCAACATCAGAAGTATGTTGTTTGGTGGGAACCGTTCTCTGTCCTTACTTGCCCTTGGTCCCACCTGTGCCAATCATATCGCCATTAGCTTCAGCTATTGAATAAACAACCATAATAATAGTTGGTTAAGTATTAGGTTTATTAGTTTGTTAGTTTTAGTCACCCAATAAGCCGCGGTGAAACCAGCGACACCAGCAGAGAGGTGAATGACATAGCCACCAGAGTAATCTATAATCCCTTGCTTAGACAACCATCCTTGTGGACACCAAATACTGAAAGCAACGATTGTGTAGGAGAAGGTAAGCCATAGTGGCACAAACAACATCCATGCATGAAAATTCATTCTCCCAAGCAACCCTCCAGCGATCAGAATCAACGCAATGGCAGCGAACATCCCCTGAAAGTAAATCATGGTCGCATTGGGGAAATACCCTAAAAAGGCTCTTGAAAGAAGAAACCTCTCGTCCAAGGCTACATTAGGTTTGCCCAGGAATGGCACCAATGCGTTCCCAAACGACATTTGATAACCCCACCCAACCCAGCACACTAGCACTGCTGCAAAGGCGTATAAGGCCATGAACGCCGAGTTCACCGCCCATTTCTTCTTCACAATGCTACCGTACAGTATCACAAGCCCTGGCACGCTCTGTAGCCCCACTAGAGTGGCTGCTGTGAGCTGCCACGCATTGTCACCTTTGTTTAGCCAATCCGGAGTTGCATCATCGAGTGCTAGGTTCGATGGCAGAGACATCTTAGGACAGGTTGTTTAGCTCGACCCGACCCACGCGAACTACAAATCAAGACTGTGGACAGGTAATGCAAGAGATCTGCTGCTCACATGTATATATAGGAAGCGAAGTGGTTTTTGAAACCACGCTGTCAGGTGTCTGGGCGATGCTAATTTGTTGGAAAGCAAAATGTTTGTGAGACTAAAGTAATAATACCATAATTATTTGAACACAATTATAAAGATGATTTGTGTAGCAGATGTCTTTTTATTCGTCAACGTAGGATCCTAAGCAGACAACTTTGATCAGTGTAATTCTCGCCTCTGACATGCTTGGAGGATATAAGGTGTCGTCAGATTGATGCTTCCAAAGGCAAAGCAAATTAAGAAAGCAGGAAACAAAATGTCATAATCTGAATCTGTATTGCCAATTACTATGTTTGTAACAAGAAACTTTTATCTCCCTTTCAAACTACAATTGTGGCTTCACCTATTCAAAATATTTGGACTGTTAAGCTGGATTACAATAAGGAAATTTGAGGTTTGGAAATTGTCTCTTAATGTTAACAAATAACAAGAATAGAGAATATAAAAAAAGAAGATAAGAATATAAGAAGCTTTTAATGATTTTTAGTTAATTAGATGTGCTTATGTTTTCAACTGAATAATTATTATTGAATAGTTATGACGACGACTATATTAAATTAAGTTTTCAACAATGTATTTATATGTGAACTCCAATTGATAAGATTTTATTTAAGTAGACCCTTTATCAAGCTTAACTTATTTTAAACTATGAATTATAGTGGGCTTTAGAATTTTTTCAAAGTTTAAAATTAACTAAAAATGGGTTTAGACAAGGTTGATTATCATGTCCTAAATTGCATATTTCATTATCTTTCTTTACAACATGAGAGTCTCTAGCATGCTTGTGTCTTCAAACAATAAATCCTCCTCCTTTTTTCACACTAAAACATGACCTGACACATGATTGTTTCCTAACTATAGATCTTAATGCCTTCTTCATGCACAAGAAACGATATGTGACATAGTTGTATCCCAGATCATGTATTCCTTAAGAAACACCTCTATCAAACTAATACGTATGTGTCTTTAACCCGTGCCTTCACCTCTGATTGCTAGAAGAAATACGCATTAGCTAGTTACATTTGTGTCTTAAGTCGTGTTTACTAAGAGACTTCCAAGAAATATTAGTTTTCATTCTAGAACTTCAAAATTATATGCCCATATACATGAGTCATACAAAACAATCTTCATCTTGGTGAATATACTCTTCATAGTTTAGGATTATCCATGTTTAGCACCTTTATACATTAATAAAGTCTAATCAATGCTTGAACTTCTCTATAGTAACCAACTTTGTCAACATGTTAATTACATTCTTTAAAATGTGAACCTTCTCTAATAAGATCCTCCAAATGCAATCTATTACTTGACCTAATATAACCTAACATTTATATGTCCACCTCTTTTACTAGCCCTATACGCTATACTGCTTCTTTAGTAGCCTCAACTGCCATATACTCCATTTTAATTATAGACAATGCAACCATATAATGTAAAATTGATTCTAACAAATATAATCTTTTGTAAGAGTAAATACATCCCAACAATAGACCTTTTGTTATTCAAAACTCTTGTTTAGTCTGAATCCTTACATCCTACAACTGAAATATCACCATGACGACTACAACACAATCTTATGATTTTATTTATCCCTCAAGTACATGAATATCTATTTGGTTCCCAATATTGTCTTCTAGGTTTTGACATGTACTTGCTAAAGTATTGTATACAATAACATCCAACAATGCTAGCATATGATACCTTAAACATATTATCAACCTCTGTATTTTTTTTAGACACGATTCTAGTGAAGCCTAAAGTGACTTGTAATAAAGTGCTAACATATTTAGCCTTGTTCATTCCAAATATGTCCAATACCATCTCAATGTAACTGGATTAAGATAGTCATAGTTTTCTAGAACTATTATACCTCTGAATCTCTATGTTTAATATTTTTTCATAGCAACCAAATCTTCCATTTTAAATTCCTTGTTAGGTCTTTAGTTCAGTCATATCATCAACGTATAGTAGCCAAAAAAAAAGGATCCATCTTCAAAACTTTTAACATATCCATAATAATTATACTCATATCTCCTTTAGCTAATTTGGATTATTTAGGAGTTAAAACTTTTTATGCCATTTTCATTGATACTACTTTAATGTACAAAATAACATCTTCAATTTATACATCAAATGCTCCTCTCTAGGTTGCCTAAGACTGCTATATGTAAATTTGCTTCTCTTTTTCACTGTGAAGAAAAGTTATCTTCACAATCATTTACTCCAAATTCATATCCAAAATTGCCACTAACACTTTCAAAATCTTGGTGGAATTATGAAAAACCATTGGGGGAAAGATTCATCATAACCAATCAATTTTTGTCATGCATACCCTTTAACTATTAGTTAAGTCTTGATCTTTTCTTGGTACTGTTGGCTTCCTCTTATACACTCACTTATACTCTATATGTCTCTTCCTTTTAAGAAGCTACACCAGCTCCCATTTCCAAATTCTTGTTCAAAGATTCCACCTCCTCCATTATAGCCCTCTTTCAACATCTTTCTCATGATTATTCACAAACTTTTCAAAGGTAGTTAGATCTTTATTGCTTATAATAGGTATGAAGGATAATGAGTCTTTCTAACCATATCTATTTGGTGTCCTAACAGTACATCTCGCTCTGTTCGTGGCTTTAATGTGTTGTTGCTCTTCTCCTGACATTAATCTATCTTTTGAACTAAAATTTTCATCCTCTTTCAATTCTACTCCAAGCTGAACTAATTCCACTTGTACCTTCGTCATACTACTCCTTCTCTTTTAATGATCCTAGCACATCTTATCTATATGTTTGCTTCAACATATGATACTCATTAAATAATGCATCCTTACTAACCACTATATTTTTTTGATGTTGTGCTTCAAAACTTGCATTCCCTTCATACCCTTAGGTAGCCAATGAAGATACAATTTATCAACTGTATATCAAACTTAAAACTCTCATCATTAGAAATATATACGTAAGCATGAAAACGGAATATTTTTAACTTAGAGAAATCTACCTTACTTTATGTCCACACTTCCCCTGCTACTTTCTCATCTAGTGAAGTTTGTGGTGATCTGTTGATGAGGTAGATATATTACTTATAAATTTTACTTTGAAAATTTTTGGGAAGCTTCACCTTAAACTTTGGACACCTAGTATTTTTAGTTATAGATCTGCTTGTCTTATTTCAAATGTTATTATGTTGTGGTATTTTTTGAACTATGTAGTATCTCTTAATCTCGTACTTTTCAAAACATTTTTATTTTTATTTTTGTTTACTTAATACTGATTTTTGATAACAAGTATTTAATTTTTCTACTTGTCTAGCTCTCCATCTTAACCTTCCTTGCTTAAAACTTGAAATAACCTTATATTTTTGCTTATAAAGTATACACTAACTTTCTTTGAAATTTATTGATGAATGTGACAAAGTATTAAGATCTACAAAATGATAACTCTCTAGTAAAACCCCATAGATCAGTATGTATTCAGTCTAGAATTATTTTAATTTTATGCTCCATCTTAAATATGACATTAGATTGTTTATTAAGCATAAAAAACTTGCAGAAGTCTAACTTATAGTGTTTGATGCCCTTTAGTAGACTCCTCTTATGAACTTTCGTGATACCTTGCTTACTGAGATGACCTAACCGTATACATTGTCATCATTTGAATCTACTACATCATCTTCTCCATTTACAACTATACTGACCATTAGTCTATAGATGTTTCTTACTCATATTAACCTTTTGATCATAGTCAATGCATCTTTTACCACCTTAATATTGTCTTTATTAGTTTTATGGTGAAAACCATTCACATGTAAGGTGTCCAAAGCAATTATGTTCTTGCTTAAATACAATAAATGTCAAACATCACATAATATCTTGATAACACCATCAAATATCTTGATCTTGACCTTTTCTATTATAATAATTTTGCAAGCTTTATCATCTACCAATTAGTGCCAAAGTTTTCTAATATGTATGACACAAATCAATCCTTGTTTAGTGCCAGATGATGTGAGCATCCATATTTAGTATCCAAAGTTATAAAGTTGACTAGTTAAAATGTAAAACATATCTTCATCACTATAATTTGAGTCCCTACTCTATACTATATTACCAAATTTTAATGAATCATTAGAATTTTATTTAATTATCCTACCTATTCTTGCTTAGATAATCTCTCTTAATACGTCATATTTGCTTACATTTATAGCATTAGACTGTCATTTTACCTTTGGATCCAGATTTAGAATTCCTCTTAGATGAGCTATCCTTATTTTGTTTTGTCTTATAGTCCTGTTTTCCTTTCAGATACAACTCTTCACTTTGAGAACTTTCGCTGATATTGAGTTTCTATTATTTATGAGCTAATAACATCGGTGATGCCTTTTAAACTAACTGTCTACTTGCTTAATGTGAGTGTAATCACCAAATTTTTATAGGATATAGATAAGGAATAATGTCTTTGTATGTAATAGTTATCTCAAACCTTAGTAGGTTATTAACTATTTGATTAAACACATTGATATGATATTTTATTTTTTGTTCCTTCTAGTATCTTCAGTTTATAATTTTTGGTTCAGATACAACATATTAGTGAGGAGCTTTAACATATATTGACTCTCTAATTTCTTTTATATTTCAATAAGGGGTGCAATATTCATAACATGGTACATGATCTAGATTTCCAAACAAATTTGTATAATTGTTGCTTCTTCCACGTGTAACTCTTTCTGATAGATCTCATCCATATCTTTTAACATATTCTACTATAACCACTTAAATTCTCAGTTCTATTGAATTTTTCACGTTTAAACTTTAAAAATGAAGTCATTGTTGCCTCACTGATGCTTTGATACCACAAATTGAAAATATAAATAGAAAGAATAGAGAATAATTAAAAAAAGAATACAAGAAATTTTTAACAAAGTTTGACCAATTAGAGGTGTTTATGTCTTTGAGGGCCAAGAGCTGTTTATTCACTATTGAATAACTATGATGATAGTTATATAAAACTAGGTTTACAGTAATATATTTGTATATAATCCTAACTAGTATAAATTTTCTCAAATAGTCCCTTTACCAAATCCAACTTAATTTCAACCACTGCTTTAGTAGCTCCTAGAAACCTTCTAGGATTTAAAATATACCATAAATACCTTTTCATATCAGACTGACTGTTATGTCCACAACCTTGTCCTACATTGCGGATCTCATTGTCTTTCTCTAGAAATAATGGATCATCCTACTTCTTTGCATATTAGGATATGACTTAGGGCATAATCATATCCTAGGTCGCATATCACATTGTATTTTTCCAGAACATAACACAATCTTCGTTACTTTTATGTTCTCATATCATGGATCCTCGTACTTTTCTACACATTAAGACACCATTTGAGACGCGATTGTATCCAAAGTATAGACCTTATTGCCTTCTCCATTCACATGATATGATATGTGCATGACTGTATTCTAAAATGTGTCTTCTTTCGAAAACATCTTTACCACATCAACACTCTCAGGTCTTCAGCCCATGTCTTCACCTCTCATTTTTAGAAAGTAACAGCCCCTAACCATATACATTCCTTAGATTATATTTACCTAAAAACATTTTAAAAATAGTTATTTCCATCTTAAAACTTTGAGATTATATGTCTGTGAGTGATATGCAACACTTTTACGTTAAAGGAGTAATAAGTAAGTTGAACTATTTTATCATATGGAGCATACTGACCTTGTGTGAAACATCAAAACACACTAATATAGGAGTTCAAATTTAATACATTAATGTGGCAAGATGAGCTTATTAAAATATTCTGGATTAGAGGAAATAGAGAAGTGTTTGATGTGTTTAATTGTAAAAAACAAGAAAATTATATTTGAAACATCATAAAGTTATGGTGGGCACTCTAATTATAACAACCTTAAGTTTTACGATTTAATTTTTTTTTATAGATTGAATTGTTTCCACTTCAGCTGTAACAACAAATTCTGCAGCCCACTCTTCTTCTCCATCCCACTCTACAACTATTCCTCCCTCAACCTCTGCCATTCCTCCTAAACCTTCTGCTCCATCTGTCAATGTATTTCAACATATTAAAGGATCTAGAAAGACCTGGAAACAGGTTATGGGTGAAAATTCTGACTCTTCCTTGATTTACAATCCACCTATTGAGATTGAAGGAAAGCTAATGGTGGCCCCAAATCTAGACATTCCGTAGGAAGGTGCTAGGAAATGGTGGCTCCAAGTCTAGACATTTTGGAGGAAGGTGCTAGGAATGAGCAAACCCAACAGATGGCAGAACTACAGAGAGGAGTTACTCAACAGGAACAATTTGAACAGGTTATCTCTCTGAAGAGCGACAGAAGCGGTAGCAAAGGCTCAAAAGGGAAAAGTAATCTTATATGACCCTGATAGTCTGGAATGTAAGAGGAATAAACAACCCTTCTAAGCTTAATATGGTAAGGGATTTTGTTCAAAAGGAAAAGCCTTTGTTATTTTGTTTATTGGAAACCAAAATTAGAGAAGTAAATCTAAATAAATTAAGTTGTTTGGGTAGCAAATGGTAGTTTCTCACAAACCACCAAATGTAATGCCTATGGAAGGATTATTATTGTTTATGATGGTGATCTCTTGGAAGTGAATGTTCTGGAAACCAGCCAACAATTTATCCACCTAAAGCTTAACTTCAAAATGGAGAATTCTTGTGCTTTAGCTACTTTTGTCTACAGTTTTAACACAGTGTTTCAAAGAACTGAGCTATGGACTTCTCTTCGAAGACTCAAGGCATTGATTAGAGTTCTATGGTTAGTTAGTGGGGACTTTAACACCACTCTCTTCAGATCAGAGGTAGAAGGAAACTGTAACTTACTCAACTACACTTCTATTATGTTTGATTGTATGCAGGAGGTGGAATTAACATATTTAAAATCTGAAGGTCATAGGTTCATTTGGTCCAATAAATAAAACTCTAATTGGCTCATCTGAAAAAAGCTAGATAGGGCTATGGTTAATATGGACTGGTTAAAATACTTTTTCAGGAAGCTCAGACAATTTTTTAGACCTGAGAATTTTTGATCATACCCTTATAAAGGTTGATAACTTGTTTAAAACGACCACAATCCATCACTCTTTCAGGTTCAACAATTTTCTGGTTAATATGGAGGGCTTTCAAGAAGCAATTATGAAGGGTTTCGAGTATAAGATCTATGGTTCCAAGCAGTGTATTTGTTTGAAAAAGCTCAAGGCTATTAAACAGGAATTGAAGATGTTAAATTTAAAGAGAGGTTAGAACTCCACAAAGGAGATAGAAATAGCAAGAAACAAGCTTTCAGAAATTTAGAAATCTTTGGCAGCTAACCCTACTGAGTGTACACTAGCTATAGCTGAAAAGGAAGCCCTTAAGACCTATTTGTAAATAGTGGATAATCAATGTTCATTATTCAAGCAGAGGGCCAGAATTAATTGGATTAAGGATGGGGACAGATTCACAAAATTCTTCTTCAATTCAGTGTCAACTCGAAGAAATGTAAACATAATCATATCCATAAAAATCAAAGCTGGAGAGATTGTATTTGGACAATATAGAATTGCAAAGGAAGCTATGAATTTTTATAAAAATCTCTTAGGCATAAACGGTCTCTCTACAGGAATTGGAGTAGACCTTAGGCATTTTGTTACAGCCAAGATTGTTGAACATGAAGCTTTATTGCTAATTAGACCTGTCATGGATAAGGAAATAGAGAAGGTAGTTTTTAATATGAATGGCTCTAAGGCTCCAGGTCCAGATGGATTGAATAGGTTTTTCTTTCAAAAATTTGGAGTAGCTTGGGGAGATTAGTTAAAGAGGTTGTGCAGGAGTTTTCCCAAAATGGTGTCTTGCTTAAGGAGATTGACTAGACATTTCTTTGTTTGGTCCCTAAGAGTTCCAACCTGACCACTTGGAGCGATTTCAAACCTATATCATATACTGATTTCCTCTATAAGATCATCGCCAAGATTTTGACAAATAGGCTGAAGGATGTTCTACACTTACTCATCAGTGAGAATCAAGGTTCTTTTATGAGTAGTAGGAATATTGGTGGTAATATCCTTTTATTGCAGGAGTTTTTAAAAGGGTACAATCACAATAGAAGTCCTCAAAACTATATTATTAAAGTGGATCTACAAAAAGCTTTTGATAGTGTTAACTGGAGATTCTTGCTACAGACTAGGGATGTTATGAATTTCCCCATATGTTTATTATGTGGATTCAAGAATGCATCACTACTGCCTCCTATGGAATATTGATTAATGGAAGCCCTACAGAGTTGTTTAACCCTTATGCTGAAGCATAACACTTCTAATGACTCCAAATTCAGATACCATTCCAAATGTAAGAAGCTTTTGTAAACGATCTAGAAGGGGGGGTTGAATAGATCTACCAAACTTTTCGAATAAATCTACAATAGAATCAGAAGTCAATTCACACAAAAACCAATATAATCAAAAACAAATGCAGAGAGTAGAGAAGAAGGGCAAACACTGTTTTTATAGAGGTTCGGTGCTAAGACCTACGTCCTCTACCTA
>JAOSBL010000004.1:11838109-11856614 GCA_027568915.1 Erythroxylum roraimae | reverse complement strand
TAAATTATTGTTGAATGATTGTATTAACTGAACATGTTTATTTATGAACGTGGGCTCAGATTGTTCACTGTCCATTCTGCGCGAATGAAAAAAAAATAGTATACTGAGATTCGTTTGACCGACTGATGTAGTACGCTACCCTCATGGGGCACAGACTCGGATATCACCAACGATATCGAGTTCGGGTCACGCAGGAGTGGGGTGTTACATTAGAATACACTAACATGTATAAGTAAACTAAAGTTAGTATTTCATGTTGTTAATCTTTTGTAGTTTTGATTCATGGGTGTCATCAATGTTAGTGCGAATTACTGTTATAAACTCTTAGTGACAAAATGGAATTAATTACTTATACACACGGATTGTGAATGTGAATTATTTCAACCATATGAGATTGATTCATAATATGTAATTTACCTCCAGATTGATTCATAATATGAGATTGATTCATAATATGTAAAAGCTGAATTCTTATTGGTCTACAGTTGGACATATTGTTGTAGTATTATTAGTGATGGACCTGAGACATAAGATGGAGGGAGTTACTTTTATATATAATGTGTTATATGATGATAGAGCCTAAGAGCAAGTAAATGTCATTAAATAATTCTAGTATGAATTGTTTAATGATTATCAACTAAAAATAGACAAAATTCATGATTAAGAATGTAGTAGTTTATGTTGTTTAACTCCATCTTTAGTTTCAAGTTTGGGCTCATCTTCTAATAGCAGTTTGTTACTTTCACTTTCAAAATTTATGAAAGAAAAAGGGCTGACTTTATACAATATGTAAAATTAGATAAATATTTGACGGGAGATTGTGTGGCCAAAGTTAAAGATGTGTAGTTTGATGTGTTATTATGGTGGAATAGTTGTGGAAATACTTTTTAGATCATGTAAGTAATTACATAAGACTTATTAGCAATTCCATCATCCACCGTTGCTTCAAAGTTTGCTTTTAGTACTGGTGGTCGGGTTGTTAGTCCTCATTGTGCGACTTCATCCTCGGACTGTGAAAACCCTTATGTGTGCGTGAAGTTGGTTAGATAATAAAGATATTAAGGGTAAACACTTTTCTTTTTAATATATCAATTTCGTTTATTTTTAAATATATTTTACCTAATATTGTTTTTTTAATTTGTATATTAATACAGCTACAGTTATTAATGCGGAGGTGACTAGTCATACTCATTGATCAAGTGGACATTTATTTGGTAAAAAATTTGAACATAAAGGTATATTTAATTATTCATTAATTATTACCATGTCCTTAATATTCTTTTAATTTTAATATTACATTACTAAATATAATGTTTGTACATGCATATGAAGTGATGCAAACTATTGACAATCCTGACTATAACGATTAACTGCTCTCTTAGTCCATCTAGTCTCTATCCTCTCCAGCCTTTTCTATCATGATTTTATCTTGATTTTTGTAAATTGTATCATTTTGGCAAAATGATTTGGTACAATTAAGATTACTATAATTAATGAATTTGGTTTCATCTTATTCATTTTATCAATATATGTAAGTTTTTATATATTCAATTTATCAATTCAATGATGGCCCCATCTTTTATAATTTTTAAATTTATCTTTTATTTTAATGTTTAGAAAGGCTAAAGAATACTAAAAGGTCCTTAGTTGTCTCTCTTTTTATTCCTATGGCTAAGTTAACTTTTTCATTTTTATTTTACAACTAATTTACAACCTTTATCCTTTCTCTCTTTCTTTAATTAAATAATTATTTAAATATAAGCTTCCTTATAACTTTTTTCACTATAAGTAAACATTCTAGAAAAGTATCCCAAATGTTTAAAATCAATCAATTTCTCTCTATTTATTTAAAATTCTAAATAAAAACTAAAATAAATAAAAGTAAAATCTAATTAAAGAAATTAGTAACTAAGTATGTTTCATAATGAAAAATATTCACAATTAAAATTTAATAAAAATTTTAAAATTGGAAAAAGATAAATAGAAAGTGAAAAAGAAAATAACATAAATTGAATATGAGAAAATGCAAATAGATATGATCAAAATAATATTAATACAAACTATAGCTGCAATTAGAAAAAAGAATATAATTATAGCTATGAATTCCATCTTATTCATTTTATCAATATATGTATGCTTTTATATATTTATTCATTATATAATCTCAAATTTTCTTAATCAATTGAAATTCATAATTATAATTAATTGAATTGATCACTTATATTATAATCTTTTTCTTTCATTTCCTATAATCATATCCTCCTTCATTGATAAATTTGGTTTCATCTTATTCATTTTATCAATATATGTAAGTTTTTATGTATTTATTCATTATAAAATCTCAAAATTTCTTAATCAATTGAAATCTATAACTATAATTAATTGAATTGATCACTTAGATTATAATCGTTTTCTTTCATTTCCTATAATCATATCCTCCTTTATTAACGAATTTAGTTTCGTCTTATTCATTTTATCACTATATGTAAGTTTTTATATATTCATTCATTATAAAATCTTAAATTTTCTTAATCAATTGAAAATTGTAACTATAATTAATTAAATTGATCACTTCAATCATAATCTTTTTCTTTCATTTCCTATAATCATATCCACCTTCATTAATGAATTTGGTTTCATCTTATTTATTTTATTAATATATGTAAGTTTTTATATATTTATTCATTATAAAATCTCAAATTTTCTTAATTAATTGAAATCTGTAACTATAATTAATTGAATTGATCACTTTAATTATAATCTTTTCTTTCATTTCCTATAATTATATCCTCCTTCATTAATGAATTTGATTTCATCTTATTCATTTTATTACTATATGTAAGTTTTTATATATTCATTCATTAAAAAATTCAAATTTTATAATTTTATTAATTAATTGTAATTTGTAACTTCAATTAATTAAATTGCTCACCTTAATTTTTTTTCTTTCATTGCTTATAATTTTATCCTCAATGATTAATTAATTAACTTTTAAAATTCATTTTTTAAAAAAATCTGCCTTGTTTGAGTCCGATTGAGCAAAATTTGACCTAATCGGGCTTTAGGCCAATTAACTCGATCAACCATCCCTATTCATGAAAAATATGAATGGAACTAATACTATCGATGTCATGTTCACAATATCCTCCATACTACTATTAGGTTAAAAATTCACCAATAAATTTACAAAGACTTATTAATCGTTTATGCTACGACAACATATATTATCTATTACTGGAAAATAACCAAAAGAACATAAAAACCAACTAACAGAAGTAGCTTCTTCAAATAATAATCTTGTATTCCTGGTTCTAATGATATCCATGTCCATGGCCACCATGAAATGAGTTAGAAAACCTATGAGATCTAGTAGTAGAATCATACATGGTAGGATAAAGATATCCATGAAAATTAAGGTTAAAAATTGGAGCGAAAAGCTTGCCAAAAAAATCAACAACATTGAAGTTGACAAACCTAATTATTTCCATTGGTCAAAAACTTCCAACCCTCCCTTAGATCCAAAACCATGTTGTGCAAATTCGTGGCAAAATATTCACGATTAGAACCTAAAGATCAAACTTGACTAAATAAAAGGTGAAAAAGCAATTATATGTGAATATAAGAAATCACGATTCACTAAGCTCAAGGATTTATGAGAAAAGGAGCCCTAAGGAAAGTAATTTTTGTTTATGAATGAAGCGGCTAAAGGAGAGGAAGGATGAAAGAAATGCATAGATAATCAACAAAAATAGGTGATAATCAGTTGTGTCAAAACCTTTTCTATTTCAGCAACCAATTTTCAAAACAGTTTTATGTTTCAACAACAATTGGGGGAGATAATTAAGAATAATACGACACTTTTGGAACAATGACCCGCAAGAAAACTTTGGCATACTAGGATATAGATAAATAATCTCTTGTAAAGAGATCTTTATAGTTCTCATAGGTCTTGTAGCATATTTCTCTTGTTATTAGCCTAAACTTTTAAATATGTAGTGCTTATTTCTTAAGGTTTTAGCTTAAGTTTTTTTTTTCCTTCTTAGCTTGATTACAATTACGATTACGATTACGATTACGATTACGATTACGATTACGATGATGATGATGATGATGGATGATGGAGGTTGTATGATGTATGATTATTATTATGATTACTATAATGATGATGATGATCATAATAATAATAATAATAATACCAATAACAATAACAATAACAATAACAACAACAACAACAATAAATAAAATTAAAAATTAATAAATAACAATTTATTACTATTAATTGTACTTTTTATTATTTAGTTTACTACTTATTTCATATTTTATTTACTAAGTATTTATTATTTATTTATTATTAGTTTTATTTATTGTTGTTTTATTACTTATTTATATTTGTATTTGTATTTGTGTTTTATCTTATTTTATTTTATTTTATTATTTTTTCATGTAAGTTATTTGGAAACAACCTCTCTACTAGTTAGAGGTAAGGATGTGTATTATTGGGCCTCTCTAGACCCTATATGTTAGCAGATTTTTACTAGTTGTTATTGTTGTTGTTGTAATCATTTCAAGAAATTCGAAACGGAGTAAATAATTAATTTTTTAAAATCGAACCGGGCATCAAACTGATCAAAGAAAGGTTTAAGATTTAAAAGTTTAACTAGTATTAAATTGCTATAAAACCAATATATAGTAAATAAGAAGTAAAAATAAAATATTTTATTGAATAAAATATACACCAATGTCTATTATTATATAATAAACTAATAATAAATCAAAACTAATAATTCAAACTAAATCTAAGTTTAATATAAAACTTAAAATAAACAATAAAAATTGTACTTTTAAAGGAGGTTATGTCTCATCATCATTAAAAGTTCCAAATTCTCCAACGCTATTTAACGACTCAGTAAACTACGCTTTCATCCAAAATATTTGCATTAACTTCTTTTACTACATTCAAATAAATTACAAATTAGTAATGTATGAAATTATTCTCAATTGCAAATTTGTAATACATTATAATTTTAACTTAAATATGATCAAAATAAGATATGAATCGACCCCCAATAGATGTTCTTCATTCATTGTAACAAAAGCATTTTTTTTCTTCATAAATCGCCTTTTCAAGTTAATTATAATCAAGATGAGGTGATGGTTCTTCTTGTATCCAAAAATTAGTATGGCCAATACAATTAATATCAATTGGATTATATTTCTCTTCTTAGTAAGCGCTCTGAATACATAATAGAGAAGTTATAAAGTCATTAATAAAAGTAAAATTAGTTAAAAATAGAAACAAAACTATAAAATACCTATTTTTCATTCTCAGATTATAAGTAATATAAACAAGGTTATTAAATCTTTAACATCCCAAATCATTTCATTTCTTTTATGAATATGTTCAAAAACACTTCAATTACGTTCACATCTTAATGCAAAAGCTATTTAACCAAGTAATCTAATAGTGAGTTTTATTAATATTGGAGCACTTTCAATAATCTCCACCACTCATTGATATTTTAAATTAATAACTATGGAAAATGAAAAACTATACATTATTAAAAAGTAAAGAATGAATTAAAAGTATAAAAACATACCAGGCTCCATTTTTTCATCATAAGTTCTCTCTTTGTTAATGATCTAGCAAAACTCTCTAAACCTTCTCTATATAATTTAATTTTATTTATCGCTTGTGATTGCTCATCAAATTTAGAAAATAATTTTGCATTCAATCACATCAGACAGACCGTCCATAATATTATTTGTAAATGTGTCTTCTTTATATAAGCAATAAGGATTGATAAAATAAGTTGCTAAGTGGATCCTTTAAGTAAGATGCTTATTCCATTGCTGGTCAAAAACATCTATATAAGACTTGTACAATTTCTCCTTCCCTTTAAAAGATATATAATTGTTTTGTGAGTTACCATTATATATATATATATAGCCCAAAGATGGCTTCTCATTTGAGTCAATAATCCTTAACAACCTTATAAGCGGATTCACAATCTTCGCAATGATCAAGCAAGCATTTCAAAATTTATTATCTAGAATAATATCACAAACTTCTTTCCCTTTCACACTCTTTGATAAGTATATCTTAAATACTTGTCACTAAATTTCAAAGTAGTTGTTTATGTTCATAAACACTTTTCAAAGCAATAAATCTAGTTACAAACCTAGTAGCAGTAGGATGCACAATCTCAACCCAAACTTCTTGCTTTCTTAACAAAAAAAAGTGATATGATTATACTTAAAAATTGTGATCTTAGATGCACGTGAAGTAAGACTAGAAATATGGTCTATACCACTAATATCTTTTAAAATAAGATTTATACAATGAGCAACACATGGAGACCAATAAGTATGCCAATAGTTTGATTGTAATAAGTACCCAGCTAATACTTAATTAGTTGTATTATATGTAACAAAATGCACAACATTCGTCGGTCCAACCCACTCAACAATTTCAGAAAACACTTTACATAAAGCATTAGCACTTTTTACCATATTAGAAGCATCAACCACAACTTAATAAAACTTGTTCTAATATTACAATAAACCAAGAAATTAATCAAGGTTCTTTGTCTTTAATCAGTCTACCCATCTACCATAATAGTGCACCCTATTGATTCCAAAATGTATCTATAATTACCACAATTACCTGACATTCTTTTTTTAAAATGTTGAAGCAGAGGTGCACAAATCTCATAATAAGAATACGTTCCAATTGGGAACAAAGCCTAAAAATGTTTATTCACCTTGATTTTTCCATATTCATGAAGATACTTAAGTTTGTATGGTTTCAGATTCTTCACAGTAGATAACTCTAACTTTTTCATAAGAGTCGTATTAACTATATTAGTATAATTCCTCTATCAATACTATTATTATATACTTGCTATTTATTATGGAAGATGTTCTCCCTCAGTTACTTTAATTCATCCTTCTTAACTTGAAGACGTAATGTGCTTTTAGTAAGAAACATCTCACCCTCAACAACATACTCCACACTCTTATCACTAAAACCCTTCTATGGTGGTATAGTCGCATTTTCCTTGAAATCACTCTTACTTAGCACATGTTTATCATCCCTCATGGTTATAACCCTTTTATTTAGAAAATGTATGACAATATATTATGTTCCTAAATAATAAAAATGATTAATATCTCTACTTAGAGAGGGTTGAGAGCTAATATTTCATTTTTTTTCCTTATTATAAACATCTTTTTTGGGCTTAAATGTCTCCATTTTTGTATTAAAAAGGCTTATATCGTCTTTCTTTCAATTGGCCCTCTAAAAGTTACTAGTGTAATTAGAGTACTTTAATGCCTCTTTGCATTTAAGTTGAATCTCAATTCATATAGCTTGATGAGTTAAACCTAAAATTCAATGATTCAGGTTTTAAAAATCAACTCATAGATTAAGTTTATGTTTAAAATTTTTAAAAATTATAAACTAGCTTTTCGTGCAATAGAGTTCCTCACACTCTTGGTTTCTTGTACAACTTTTGAACCTTAGAGACCTAGTTAAAGCTGATATTTTCTGTAAAGTGAGGAATGGTAAGAAATATTTTGTTTGGTTTGATAATTAGATAGGTTATGGTCAGTTGATCCAACAGCTTAGAATCTCTGCAGACAGATATCTTGGTTCTTTGGATGATAGGGTCTATAAGCTAATAGAGACTAACAATTGGGCACTACCTGAGGGCTTATTGAGATACAAATGCCTATTCTCTTGATATACATAGATATGACAGTTTATTATAGAAAGGAAAGCTAGTTACAAATATATCTAGCAAGAAAACTTGGGGATTGATGCAACCATAAGGATCCTAGGTTTTTGGGTTCAACATTGTTTAGAATAAGTTCTTGTTTCCTAGACCTTCATTTCCGTTATGGATAATAATGAAAAATAGACTAAACACTTTGGATAGATTGCATTTTCTGGTAGTGGATAGGAGCTTTACCTATGCAAAGATAATGATGAATCTAAGGACCACTTATTTTTTGAGTGTCACTTTGCTTCTGGTGTTTGGGTTAAGATCAAAAGATATTGTCAATAGGACCTCACATGGAATAATTATTAGAAATCATTCAATGGTTGATGGATCATTTTTTGTAATCATAAAGACACTTTAGAGACTTACTTCATTGCTTTGGTCCATCAAATTCGGAATGAAAGGAACAATGGGATATTCAAAAACAAAATTGATACTGAGAAAGAGACAACAATTGTGATTTTACATACCATCAATGAGACCCTTTCTCAAGAACTAAGTCAACTGATTTCATGGTAGAATAGTTGCTATCATCTTGTTGCTCTTGTTGCTTGCATATTGTTTTAATAGGCAAAACACTTCAATCTCCTTACTAATAATTAGGATTTCCCTAATGGACTATTTGTAATCTTTTTTTATGTTATTTTATACATTTATTTAATTTTTCAAAAAATAAAAAATTTAGCCAATACTTATATTTATAAATATCCCAAATTTGAGTCAACTTATAATTTTCATCTAATAATTTCTTATTCATATAATTATTAGTTAAGGAATAGAAGATACAAAGCTATGTAGATAAATGTTTATATACTTTTTAATTCATTATTCTATTTTAATTATTTATTACAATGAAAAATGATGAATTTTCTTTTAGTGATGATGCTATTAAAGTTACTAGTTTAGTTAATATTCAAATAAATATTTTATCATTTAAATTTTATCATAATTATACATTTTTATTCTTACTATACTTAATTTTTATTAAGGTTTTTAAGAAATTATTCTCTTTTTATAATAAGCTTATGATTATTTTTACTTGACAAAAGGTCAAGTATTTTTCGTTCAAATTTAATGTGATTTCATATGCTAAGGAATATGTCACAATTATATTTTATATAATTATTAAAAATTTTAGAAGTTGTGGATTTATAGATTGGTTGAAATTTAAAAAATTCATAATTAATTGAATTTGGACTCTAAAATTATACCTATTTTACATCTCGAGTTAGAAATATACTTAAGAATTTAAAAAAATTTAGATTAGACTTTATTTAAACCTGGTCAAATCCAATCTATATACAAATCTTTAGATCTAAGAGTTATAATTGTGTGCTTTGAAAGGTTGGAGAACATTTTAAAGAATATTATCAAGAAATTGATTATTATCATAATATTATCATCAAAATCACATAATATTATCTTCTATATAACTTTCTTTAATAATTTTTTTATTGATACTTTTATTCTTATCATAAAAATCATTCCTAATTACTAAAAATTTAATAATTTTATAAATCATTGATTTTTGATTAATTATTTATAAAATATAAAATATTTTATTTAATTATGTACAAGATAAATTATATAATAACTAAATATAAGTACAATCCATTCCCATTTTTTTTATTCCAATTCTTTTATTACTAGTTACTAAACCAGACCTAATGGTTTTTGTATATGATGGATTAAATAAGATTGAGAAAATAATCCTATGATAATAATGAGATTTATGTAAAGTTTGTGAAAGTTTTAGAGAAATACTAGAAAAGAAATGTAAAATAAATAAATAAATAGATTAAAATATTTTAATTAGTTAAAATTTAGATTTATGTTAATATGGAATGAAGTTTTATTAAGTAGCATTTCACATTAGTATTATTTAAATTTTATAATAAGTTGAAACTTTTTGTATTTAATTTATATGATTTATAGTTTATATTAATGTTCTAAAATTAAATAAAAATTGAATTTAAAATAAATAAAGATGGGCTTGGAAAGAATAAGGAAAATGAGTTCTTTAAATTTGAGACAAAATTTAAAAAAATATATAGTATTGCAAGAATCCAAAATTTGATTCCAGTTAAAACGAAGTTGAAATGACTAATGAGAATTAAAAGAAATTGAATTGAGCTTGGAATAGATTTGGATTTGTACCCACCTCTAATTTCAAACTCCTCTGTTGCCCCAACTGCCTCCATACTTTTAGCCCCCAACCCCTCAGATCACCCATACCCTCCTGTTCCCACTGCCCCACCACCCTTACCCATGGTGGACACTTCTACCTCTATGTGCCTCCAAAGGCCTTAGGTTCAGGACGCAGGGGAAGCCTTTACTGAGGTTAAACTCAGCTACTTTCCCCTTTTTGCCTCGTCTAAAAGCACAGTTGTGTCTCCTCCTATCAAGGTACTCAAAATAAGGGTCTCGAAATGGAGCTCCACGCTAGTTGGTTTCTTTATAGACACGCGAGTAGCTTACCTGATTATAAAGCACTAGTGATGGCCAACTGGAAAAACTTGGGTTTATTAGAGGTGCTCATCAATAATGACGATGTATTTCTCTTCAAATTCTCTAGCTCAAAGGATGCGAGAAAGGTACTCCAATTTGGTCCATGGGATATTCACAACAAACCTCTCTTACTACAGACTTGGAAACTGGTATGAAAATGGAAGATATCAAATAGGACTACATTCCCATCTGGATTAGCATCCATGGGGTCCCATTAGAAAATTGGACCATAGCCAGTCTGAGTTACATAGCTAGTTTCATTGGCAAGCCTATCTGTATGGACCAAGCCACTACTGAGGTAAGGAGAGTGTAGTTTGCTCGGATTTGTGTCTTGGTTACATCCATGTCCGACTTACCAAAAACCATACCAATTGTTCAATTGGATGAAAACATGGAGCCATTTAAAGATCAAGTCAACATCACCTATGCTTGAAAACCGCAAAATGTTATGAAGAAAACTTAGAAGCCTACTGGTAGACTGTTTAAAACAGGAGGACATGAAGAATTATTAGGTCTCCATACCAAAGAAATGATACTAAAAAATACATTACAACAATCTCCTTCCCCACCACAACAACCAGCTAGTCATGAGGACTTTTTGAGCAACAATGCGAATTCCCAACAAGAAACAACACCTTTTTATGATGTTGGAACTGAGGGTGAGCCCCAGCCTATCGCACAGGAAACTTTAAGCAAGAGCCCCAATGTGGAAGTGGACTTTGAACTAGTGATGAAACGAAGAAGAACCAAAAAGACGAAAGCCCCTACTAGGGACTCTCATACATGAAGATTATTGTTTGGAATGTCCTAATGCCCCTCATAAAAAAAAATTTGTTATGCAATCTAATGGACCAGAATCTAGTGACTCTATTGTGGGTTTCTTGGAGACACGTATAAAACCCCACAGCTGCAACCTTTTACATTTTTAGCCTCAGCATTGGAATCTGATATCTAACTGCACTCACCACCCAAACGGCATAATCTTGCTTATTTACAATTCCTTAGAAGTCATAGCTAATGTCCTCTTTATCTCTGACCAATTAATTCACATTGAAGTGGTTCGAAAGGATACTAGTAAGACTTTCTACATATCTTTCATCTATGCGAACAACAGTGCTTACCAAAGATCAGCACCCTTGTCCCAGTTGAAAGCTCTTTCAACAACAACTCATCATCCTTGGTGTTTACTTGGTGACTTTGATTCCATCCTAAACCCTTAAGAAACATGAGGGATCAAGTCTGTGGGCACTCCTTGTCCTAAATTGAGATAATGCATCTTGCACATCCAAGCTTCTGATCTGCCAAGGGGAGGTAATTATTTCACTTAGTGCAA
Organism: Erythroxylum roraimae; assembly: GCA_027568915.1. NCBI lineage: Eukaryota > Viridiplantae > Streptophyta > Magnoliopsida > Malpighiales > Erythroxylaceae > Erythroxylum > Erythroxylum roraimae. The sequence goes on along the minus strand of JAOSBL010000004.1, from coordinate 11,844,992 downwards.
CAAACTGAAGAATAAATTAGACTAACCCTATGAACATGCTAGATTCAAGAATTGGATGGACAAATACCTGGAAATTGAAGAACAATTAAATCCATTGTTGTTTTATATGAAGCGGAGCGACAGAGATGTAGATGATTGACTACTGCTATTCCAAACCCTGATTAGGAAAAAAACATACAGTTGTTAATGGGGGCGACTATACTTTAAGGTTGGCTAGCAGTAGGGTCTCCTATGCAATGCAAAATATGGGCCAAGCTTACCCATCATAGCAAGCCCATGAACACAGATCCAATGACACGTATGAGAGAAGTACCATTGAAATCTAATTAATCGGGGTTTGTACAAAATTATGTTTATTGTTTATTATGCTAGTACACAAAATTAATGATAAAATTCTATCATTCTCTCACTTGGACATCATAACCAACATCAATGAACAACAAAAACAAATCCCCAAATTAATATAACAATATGTGGCCACAATAGGATGTCAAATAGAGCCAACAATCTCTCAATCATAAGTTCAAAATGAGGTTACAAGTACTTCAATAGTATAGAAATCAGACCTGATAGGAGTGTTGATAGCATATATGCAAGATACCCATACCTAGACGACCTAAACAGAATGTATCATAAGGAAATGCACACAAAATGGTGATTCGTTTGTGCAATTCCACAACAAAATGGCCCAAGCATCCACCCAAGATGCCAACTGAGATTTAACAAAATGTCTCAGAACAACAAAATGAGAGTAAGTACAAAAATGTCTCCAACAAAATGCCATATATATACAAACATTTAAACGTATCTGTGCAGTATATCAAGAAATTATATGGCAATAATAATAATAGCAACAATTATAAGCAAAAGTCTCTAGACTAAATAATAAAATAGTCAAATACAATGTTGCTATCAAAATTAACATAAAAGATAGAATCCCACTAATCCAAGGAATCCAAAGATCTAAATAGACCCATACGGGTTACATGATTCACAAAAGCCTCAATAGTCAAGCCTTTGGTTAGAGGATCTGCCACCATAAGATTGGTGGGTATATACTCTATACGAGTCTGAAAATCCTTATCCATCTCTCTAACAAACATATACTTTGTATCAAAATGCTCCAAACGCTTAGAGTTCATGCATATTTGAGAGAAGCCCATCATAGTAGAGTTATCACAATATATGGTTAGAGGTCTAGAAATACTCTCCACAAGAAGAACCTCAGAAATGAAATTTCTCAACCATATTGCCTGTCGAGTAGCTTCGTAATAAGCCACATACTCTGCCTCCATAATTGAAGTTTTTGTAAGTGTTTGTTTAACACTTTTCCAAAATACAACTCCTCCAGGAAGCATAAAGATATATCCTGATGTGGATTTGTGATCATCAAGGCAGCCACCATAATCAGAATCAGAATAACCTATCACCTCAAGTTGATCAGACATCCTGTAAGTGAGCATGTAATCTTTAGTACCTTGTAGATACCTCAGAACTTGTTTTACAGCTTGCCAATGATCCACACCAAGGTTGCTCAAGTATCTCCCAAGTACACCAACAACAAAAGCAATATTAGGACGTGTATGAACTTGAGCATACATAAGACTGCCAACAACAGAAGCATATGAGACCTTTTTCATCTCTGACTTATCTTTATTATTTTAAGGAAATTGGCTATTCGAGAGTTTGTCACCCTTTTGGATAGATGCACTGCAAGGATTACAAGTCTTCATGTTGAATCTATTCAAGATCCTTTCAATATGCCTTTTCTAAGACAAACCAAGAACACCACGAGATCTATCACGATGAATTTCAATGCCTAGAACAAAAGAAGCATCACCAAGATCTTTCATATCAAAATGAGCTGTCAACATTTGTTTAGTCTCAGAAAAAAAAACCCATATTATTACTGGCTAAAAGAATATCATCATCATATATGACAAGAATTATGAATTTTCTCCCATTATTCTTCAAGTAAATGCATTGATTAACAACATTTTCCTTAAAGCCAAGAGAACAAACAATTTTGTCAAACTTCAAGTACCATTGTCTAAATGCTTGTTTCAGCCTGTAAATGGATTCTCTCAATTTGCATACCATGTGTTCCTTACCTTTCTCAACAAAACCAGCAGGCTGATTCATGAATACATCTTCATACAAATCACCATTTAGGAAGGCAATTTTCACATCCATTTGATAGAGCTCCAAATCAAAATGAGCAACCAAAGCCATCACAATACGTAATGAATCTTTAGTAGAGATCGAGGAAAAAGTCTCTTTATAGTCTATACCTTCCTTCTGGTTATACCCCTTTGCAACAAGTCTGACTTTGTACCTTTCTATCTCACCTATAGCATCACGTTTAGTCTTAAAGACCCATTTACACCCAACAGTTTTACAACCACTGGGTAATTCCACCAAATCCCAAACTCCATTCATATTCATAGAAACCAACCCATCTTCTATGGCTGCCAACCATTGTAAACTATGAGAACAAGAAATGGCATCCTGAAAAGAAATAGGATCTGAATCTTCGACTAAATTGAATTCATGCTCCTCCAAGTAAATATAGTAGTCTCAGAATTTAGAAGACTCAGTGGATTTAGGAATCCTTTCAGATCTCCTAGGTGGAACTACAAGCACATCTAGGAATTGAATATCAATGCCAATCTGTTGAGGAATATAAACATCATTTCCTAGATCAACAACATCATCATAAATCAGAAGGATGAAAAAAAAAACAGGTGTTAGGAACAACAACACGATCATCTCTGAAATCAACAACACGAGATTCATGTCTTTCATTATGTTCCATGTCCTTTTCAAAATAGACAACCCAATCTAATTCAATGACTCTAGTATTGTGATTGGGAAAATAGAATCTTGAACCTCTCGAGCCAGTACAATAACCAATAAAATAACCTGAAATAGTTCTAGGATCAAGCTTCCTCAGCTGAGGATTATAAGTCCTTACCTCAGCCTTACAGCTCCAAACACGGAAATGCTTCAAACTGGGCTTCTTTCCTAATAGAACCTCGAAAGGAGTCTTTGGTATAGATTTACTAGGCATATGATTGAGAATATAAACAGCAGTCCTCAAAGCGTCTCCCCATAAGAATTCTGGTAAGGTGGAGTGACTAAGCATGCACCTAACCATACCCATGAGAGTACGATTTTGTCTCTCTGCAATCCCATTTTGTTGAGGAGTGTCAGGCATGGTATATTGCGCTTTAATTCCATAATCTTGCAAGTATCTAGCAAAAGGGCCAGGGTTTCTACCAGTTTCATCATACCGACCATAATACTCACCACCTCTATCAGATCTTACACATTTGATATGCTTCCCAAGTTGCAATTCAATAATTTTTTTTAGTGATTAAAAAGCATCCAAGGATTCAGATTTCTCATGCAACAATTCAATCCAACCATACTGAGAAAAATCATCAATAAAGGTGATGAAGTACCTGTAGCCTCTCATGGCAATAGGAGTAACTGGTTCACAGATGTCTATGTGAATTATTTATAATGCTTCCTCCTTCCTAGTCATTTTCTCCTTTCTTACTTTAGTTGTAAACTTCCCTTTTATGCAATCAACACAAGTGTCAAAATCAGAGAAGTCCAGATCATGCATAATAGTTTCCTTAATCAACCTCTCCATTCTCTCCTTAGAGATATGTCCTAATCGTTTATGCCACAACATAAAAGATTTTTCAGTAACTCTCCCACGTTTCTTTCTAACAATAGCATTAACATCATCATGTGTTCTATCAAAACGAGAAGAATTAGCAATTAGCATAAACAATCCATCACGTATAATTGCAGAACCAACAACAGTAGAATCACAGTACAAAATAACACCATTACTGATTATATGGAAAATGTATCCATAACTGTGTAAAACAGAAATTGAAATCAAATTCCTTGTCATAGAAGGCACATAAACAGTATCTTTCAAAAGCAAATCATGTCCACTACTCAACTTCAAAGAAACTACTCCTATGTGCTCAACATTAACACTAAATCCATCTCCTAGTTGCACCGTCAACTCTCCTTTATTTGGTTTTCGCCTGCTTTTGAACTCCTGCAATGAGTTCGTTACATGAATAGTGGCACCAGTGTCTAACCACCATGAATTAGGAGGAACATTAACAAGATTTGATTCAAAACAGACAAAGAGTTGAGGTATACCTTTCTTCTTTGCCAACCAATTCTGAAACCTCACACAGTCACACTGCTTATGCCCTTGTTCATGACAAAAGTTACTGTTTCCATTAAAAACAGGCTTGGGCTTAGCACCAGAACTCTCAGCAAGCCCAGAAGGTAATGCAGGTTTACCATTCCCCTTCTTCTTAAATTGAGGCTTACCTTGTTTGTTTCTACAAAATTTCTTCTTATCACCACTCTTGTGAGAAGTGTGATGAATATTGTGGGACTTTCCCTTCTTCATAGTATGCTCCTCTTAAATAAGAATGGAAATCAATTCATCAATGCCCCATTCATCTTTCTAAGCATGGTAAGTAGTTTTGAAAACATCAAACTCAGATGGAAGAGATTCAAACACCTGCCAAATTACATAATCCTCTCCCAGCATAACTTTCATGGAATTCAACTTGTTATACCAGTTCACAAGCTTCATTACATGCTCACGAACACCAATCACACCATCACACTTGGTTTTAGATAGAAAAGACAAGTAATTAGACTTTTCAATCTTATAAAACTTCTTGAATTTTTCACTAATAGCCTTGAGATAATTTTTGGCATTATCAATTTCAATGATATTCTCTTTAATAGTCTTCTCTATTGTGTACTTGATGGTCATCAAACTAATCTTGTCAGAACGAGCCCACTTATTGTATTTAGCTTTATCTATAATGGAAGTCTTGGCAGTGGGTTGTGCAGGCTCATCCTTAAGGAGAGCAACATCAACATTAGATACAGCCAAAAAAAAGATTCAAGGATTTAAGCCAATCCTCATAATTGGTCCCATTCAGCTTAACCAAAGAATTCAAAGCTGGAAATTGATACAATGCAGGGAGATTTAGCAAATGTATCAACATATAGTAAAATTGGGCAAACAACATAGCTGGGTTCTCATGCAATTGCAATCGTGCCTAAGGGTCCTGAATTACAACATAGATCAACCAGAACATTAAATTATGCCCTAAAGCTAATATCGATAGGATATTAAAACTTAAAGACATAATTTAATGAATTAAACAAAGCATTAGAAACCACATTGATAAAGACAAACCGATAGGATAAGTGCATCATTAACATAGTATCTAATGTATACCCAATAACAACATCACAATAGCATTTTGTAATAATTGGTCTCACAATAAGCGAGCTCACAATTACTTAAAGTGAATAATAATGGTCCATATAACATATCCCAAGATTGCTCCATAGGTTCCAGTTAGCACCACAATTACAAAATTAACCACATTAATAAGATAATGTAACATTATATTCATAAACTACATCCAAAATTAATTTTGGTGCATAACTATATTACCACTGAGAGTACACAAAGACCCCACAAGCCTAAAAATTTACCAGAAACAAGTACAAAAATTTTCAAGATAAAATTAGGAGAGTACATTATATTTTATTAATATTAAAATTCAGGAAAAATAAAAATAAATATTTCTATAATTCAAAAAATCTAGAAAAATACCATAAATTAGAACTGGGCAAATGGAACAAACAGGCAAAATTTGGGACAAAATGGCCAAGAGAGTAGGCCACATGCACCACCGCTACGCGTGGGGAAAAGCCAGAAGGGTCGGGTGTCTTCTTCTCCACCCGAAAACCTGAAATTCGGGTCGTTCAACCTGATTCGCGATCCGTTTCAAAAAAATTGCCATAACTTGCTCAATTTTGATCTGTTTTCAACGAAATTGGTGTCATTAGATTCAGAATTTAACGATCTGTCAAAGCCCTCAATCAATTTCACGAAAAAGGCTATTAAAAATGTCAAAAAGGAAGGTTTATGGTTTGTATTTTTTCGAGTTCTAAGTTTTTTAAAAAATAGACAACAGAAAATTCAACAAACTTGCCATAAGATTTGACACCAAACTGGAACAAACCAATAATAACAAAACATATTTCACAGAGAACAAATTAACAAAACACAAAAACCCAATAAACAAAACTCAAATTCCATGAAAATCAACTCAAAAATTACCCAAAATTAGCAGTCAAAATTAGGGTTAATTATACTCTGATACCAATTGAAGAATAAATTAGACTAACTATATGATTGCAACATGCTAGATTCAAGAATTGGATGGACAAATACCTAGAAATTGAGGAACAATTGAGTCCATTGTTGTTTTCTGTGAAGTGGAGCGACAGAGATGTAGAGGATTGACTACTGCTATTCCAAACCCTAATTAGGCAAAAACAAACAGTTCTCAATGGGGCAACTATATTTTAAGGTTGGCTAGCAATAGAGCCTCCTATACACTGCAAAACATGGGCCAAGCTTACCCATCGTAGAAGCCTATAAACATAGGTCCAATGACACGTATGAGAGAAGTACCATTGACATCTAATTAATTAGGGTTTGTACAAAATTATGTTTATTGTTTATTATGCTAGTCCATAAAATTAATAATAAAATTCTATCATAAGCAAGATGGAGAAGATTTCATTCAGAAAAAAAACTTGATCGCAGCATGGCAAATCTTGACTAGTTCATGGCCTTTCTAAATAGCTACATAACTTTCACCTCTCCCGGCCTCTTAGACCATTCAACCTTAATCACCCACTTAGACACCGAGAGAACTTTCTTTTAGTAATGTGCCCTAGGCCAATGGATATATGTGATTCATGTATTAACATTATGATTTGTTAATAATATATTATGAGGTATTCC
>JAOSBL010000004.1:11801869-11813218 GCA_027568915.1 Erythroxylum roraimae | reverse complement strand
AATCTAAGATGGTGTGATAAATAGCTGAACATATATATTAGTGTTGCATGTGGGTCAAGGATTTTTGGGTCAATCTTACATGGGTATCTTGAAATCAAAGTGCAATGGAAACGCAGCTGATGTGGGGGTCTTGCAATCAATAGTGAGTCTTCATTGGTGGGTCCATAGGTGGATCCTCATATATAGTAGAAGTGGATCTCATGTGTGAAATATCGAAGTCATGTATGTGTGTGTCAAGTGAGGTCACGTGCAGGGTTTTTTAGGGCAATAGTTGAATAATTTTTGGAGTATTGACGCCACACAAAAAGGGTGCAAGTTATGTGCGTTAGTTATTGCAATGGTGTAGTGGATTTTTGAAACACATCAGGCGTTATTTTTATTCGAGTGAACTGAAGTGAATCTTTGTGATTTTTGATGAGCCGTGGCTGTGGTGTGAGTTTATGACACAGTGAAGAGCAATTACGATGCAGTAGGTGTGTGGCATTGTGTTGGTGTTTATATAAGTCAGCCTATTGGTGTTGCGACAACTTCCAAATCTATTTCAGTGGAGCTTAACCTTTCGAGAAGTCGTCTTCTTTTTCTCAAGTGTATTATTATTTTGTTCTTAATTGATTGATCACTTGAGTTTTTTATTTCTTATCTTTATTATCAAATATTGTTGAGAAAATCCTCTATTGAGGTTAGTATGAGGCAATTGTACTATTAGGTTGATTGAGAAAATCCTCTGTTGAGGTTAGTACAAGGCGGTCGTACTATTGGGTGTGAAATTCTTTCACAGGAAGTGAAGTTGAGGGATAGTGTCAAGGGTTGAGTGGTGTCGGCTCAGTAAAGCCTTGGGTAAATCTATTATACTTTCGTGAAAGTTATTAATCTGGTGTTTTTGTTATTTCGGTTTTGCTTGTTTTATACTTTATTGGTGCCAAAGAAATTTGCGGAAAGTTTGTGAAATATTTAATCCCCTTCGATTTTTCAATACATAAATGCAATATGAACCTCATAATTATAATCTCATTATAATTTCATTTGGAATGTACAATTATCTCATGGGCTTTATCATATATATTTAAATATGTACAAGATAAAGAATGCCTTTAAATAATTTGTCACTAAACTATAACCAAAGCGCTTGGCTATAGGGCATAAACCAATACATAACTACTAGGACTTAAACACTCTTATTCCGACTTCTTCTGTTTCCATATCTATCAAATTTAAAATATAAACTGAATAGTCATATTTTGCAGAAATAACATAACTCTCAATTGAAAACATAATATGAAGATGCATATGAAAGCTGTCAAACTTGTATCAAGTTGAATTTTTCTTGGCATATTAGCAATACAACATCATTTGAAGATAAAAATGTAGCTTGAAAAATGACAAGTCAATTAAAAGTAAGACATGTAAACAGATGATTGAATAAAAGATGAAACTATAACCTAGAAGGCAAATCAAGGTGATCACCAGAATCATACCATGAAAATCTACAAAAAGAAAAATGAAAATGCGCGCTGCATTTTATGTACTAAGGACCCTGTACACTATAGGAACTCATGGGGGAGAAAGGCAATGAGCACCAAAGAGTTTGATGAGAAGGGACCAAAGGGATTATGTTTCCAGTGCATTAATGTAAGAAAAGACGGCTCCAGTTATTTAAGGTCACCGAAAGAGAAGAGCGGATGAGGAGGTAGTGGTACCATTTAGTCCCATTCTTTTAACATTTATTTTTAACTAATTTCTCTTTACTAAAACTTTCATTTTTTACTACAAAAGTTTTCAATCATCATTTACATTCTTAAGGATTTATATATCATTCCATGTCCACTAGATTGCACTTGTCTATAGCTTTATGATCCAACCAATTTTGAATTTATTTTATAGGAAGTTTGTCATTATAAGTGAAACCAGTTTGGGAGAGTCATCTATCAAAAGACATGAAGATCAGAGGACCCATATTGTATAAGGGGCGTTGATCAGAGTTTGGAGAATCAATAAAATTGTTTTCTTTTAATTTCAATCATTCTCGTTTTGTGAATCCTTAGATTTTAACCGACATTAGATAATCACGATCAAGGACTAGTTTTATATAATGAAAAATTCTATAATATACTAAAATATGTTACTTTCTTGCATTTGTCTTTTGTCTCTATTTTCACTTCTTGTTTTTTAGCTTATTACTTAGAGTAGCATCATAGTTCCCTAATGTTTGAAAATTTTAAAGAGAGAAATCAAATAAGTCACAAAGATAATTGACACCAAAGGTTAAATGTTTTCATTTGCTAACCTAATTATAATCGTATTATCTAATTAGAATGATGAAAAAGGAGCGACATGATAAAGCCACTCCATTACATTTTCCCTCCTTGGCTCGTGACATATGTTGTCTATATAACTCCAAGTTTTCTATACTCATTCCTATCCAAATAATTCCTTGCATGCGAGAATTTCTTATCAATATATCTAGGCAACCTATAAGTATACTAACAACTAAATCCTCAATCCTTACCACAAATATATTTTTCAATACCATAACCACTTTATATGTCACTTGCGTAATAATCTTTGGGGAAATAATAGCAATATTGAATGAAAGGGCAAAATTAAAAGAGAGAGACATGACAAATTCAGAAATGTTTCCATCAGTATTAAACTTTAAAATGGCCAAGTGAAAATGAATAAATCATTGAAGACAACAATGCTAAAATTGATGGAGATGAACATAATAACTAATTTATGTATGGTAAAAGGTATAAATTGCCCCTAGCATTTCTTAAAAGGTCTAAATTAGTCCCTTCCATTATCTATGATGTTACATTACATCTTAATGTTTTGAAAATGATACTGATAGTACCCTAAATTCTAATGAAGTTAAGTTTTTTTCTTTTCCAGTTTCTAGTATATGAGTCATCAATTTAACCTATACGATGCTATAACTAGGTAATTTGGATCCACTTGACACTGATATGATCTTAAAAATGATTTATTTAAAAATTCACTAAAGGTGTTATTTTCACCTTAATGTTTCATAAAAAGGTCCAAATAAGCCCCCACTGTTATCTCTAATACGTTTTTGTACCCTATTTAGGGTACAATAAGTACTATTTTAGTAATATTAGGGTGCAAAGTGGTACCAAATATAGCATTAGGGGCTTATTTATACCTTTTATAAAATGTTGAGGTACAAATCACACCTTTGGCCTTTATATACCTTGTTATCAAAGATGAGTCTGTTAATGAGTGAGTTTGTTTATATTATTTCTCTTATGTCCCTCGACTGATTAAAACTTTTATACTATTATTTTCCTTACTCATTGCTTAATCTAAGGCAAAAGTGTCATAAATATGTTCTAAACAATCTATTATCTTGAACACTTTAAGCTTTGACCATGAATACTTAAATTTTATAAATTTTATTACTTTAGTACATACTGAATTGATGCTTTTTTCTTGATAAATAATGGCAATCATGAATGATGTCCCTTAAATCATTTACCTTGTACCTCAATTGAAATCTTGAATCAACCAAAGCTTATATTAATCATGTCATCATTCCTTTCAACTTAAAATTCAAAATCATTGTTTTTATATTTCACATGAATATTAACACCTTGTTCCCTTTTTTCATTATAGACCTATATGATCTTGATGTATAAACATGTTTATGTTTGATCAATAATTAATCAATCATGAAAGGAATCCAATTACATGCAAATAGGGTCTTTGGGTACAGACTATGACTATGATATTAAAACTCACAAGGAAAAAAAGAAATTGGTGATATTATGGTTTCTATATTAAGAAAATAACCCCTTAAATTAGGAGGTGAAAATGGTATAATTGTGCAAAGGATAAGAAATATTTTCTCTTTATCATAAACATATTCACTCAATCGATTGTAGAATTGGAAAAAAAAAATCACGTCTCCTATTAATAATTAAAGGTAATTTAATGTTCTTTTCCAATTGCAAGCAAAGAGGGTCCTCAGGTATAAACTATGACTATGGTATTAAGCATCCTAAGGAAAAATAAAAATTAGTGATTTCATGATTTCTATCTCAAGAAAATAACTTCTACATTTAGAGGTTTAAATGGTATCACTATGCAAAGGATCAAACAATTTACATTTTTTTTCATAAACATCATCATTCAGTAGATTGTAGAATTGGATAAAATTCAAGTCTCCTATCAACAATTAAAGACGATTTAATGGCCTTGACTAGAACTAATGAAAAGATAGAGTTCAAACTATTTCATCCTAGTGTGATAATTTATCTAATGTAAAATTTATCAATTATAGTAAAATTCAAAGGGAATTTATAGTATCCTAAATATACACTCAAAGTAAGACATTAATTTAGGGCAAGCTTAACATAAAGTATATTTCTAATAAGACCATTAAAGATGATCATTTTCAATATTGATTCCTTTATGCTATGTGTGATTATTGATTCTATCTCGAATTTTAGCTTATCTTTTGTATTCAAGTGATCCTTAATGAATCTTTAAAAAATAAAAATGACATAAAAATGACAATAACATGTTTGAGGATTAGGTGTGGGCATATTGAGTGAAAATTAAAACTTTAGATTTTGAATTTGTAAGAAAAATGTGTCAAAATTTATTTAAACTTTATCTTATCCAAGTTTAAATAACAACCAATAAAGTTATAATTTCTAGAGGCTAAAGAATTATAATAAGAAGATTTCAACATCAATAAGACATAGGATTAACGTGGCTACAAGTAGGACCAAAGTGAAGAAAGGAAGGCATTTAAAAACTCTCCATCTCTACTGTCCAGCTTAAAAAAAAATCCCTTTTCTTCTCTTTAATAGATGCTAATGTAGTTGTTCTTCATTAAATGTTAGTACAACTATGGTCATTATCGGCTAACTTTCTTTATCTTGGTTGAAAGGAGTGGAAGCCTTTAGAATTTTGTAGATTGGGATATAATTTGGTCTTATTACAAAGTGTTCCATCAATTCATATATTAAAATGTTCTTTTGTATTTTTGCTTCCATGATTATTTATATTGATTTCTAATGCTTGTGATGATTTTATTAATTGAAATAATTATCTGTTTCATTAAATATTGAATACGTAAAAGTTTAATTCATTAAGCTTTGTAGTTTCTAGGAGTTTTCAATTTACTACATCAGAAATTATTAACTTTTAGGAAGAGAATTCAATTAGATTAAATATAACCACAGATATTGTTTATCTTACTTTGGTGGTCTTCTTTATTTGAAGCTATTGTTTAATTAAATTTTTGGATCATTCCTAAGATTGTTAAACAATAAGGGTTGATTAAATCATGTGTTTTTAATTAAATAATCTTAAGGAAAGACATATATTCAATATCAAATTGAATATATGATTGATAAAATACTTATTTCATTTTATATCAGCTATCAAATGGAGTTTCAATGGTAGAATTGACCATAAACCAAAATGTGTTTATTAATATTTCTCTTTTTGTTATTTGCAAAATTCAATTTATTTTCTTTATTACAAAATTTCATATCATCATAACCTCGATTTCTTTAAATATTTCTTTCATAGAGATTGATGAATTAGAATTCCTAGTAGGATCAATTCCTACTTTCCTATATTATATTTATTTTATTACAGGAAGTTAGGATTTAAGTTGGGTGTAGATGATAATAAAACCATATTTTGATGTCATTGTCCGAGAATTCGTATTTTGTATGTTCATTACGAGATATTTGAAGCAAGCTTATTTAAATTATAATTTGGAGATCAAATAAGTTGCAAAAAAATTAAGAAAAGAAATAAAAGTTTGGAAGTAACACAGCACTACAGTTAGTGAAACAATAGAAAAGATGGCAAGCAGCCAAATGTGATGAGAACTTGCCGCTCCAAATTTGAATCAACAAACTCATTGCATTACTTTTTCAAATTTAGATGCTAATATTACTTCTAACTCATTGCATTATTTATCAAGTGGGAGATAAGGTGTTTTTGAGAGTGTCACCTTGGCGAGGAGTGCTAAGGTTTAGTAAAAAGGGAAAGTTGAGTCCTAGATACATTGGTCCTTATAAGATTACTGAAAGAGTAGGACCATTAGCTTGCAAATTAGCATTACCGCCAGAAATGTCTCAAATTCACAATGTGTTTCATGTTAGTATGCTCAGGGGATATCGATAAGATCCAACACATGTATTACCGGCACAGGAGGTTGAGATTGCAACGAATTTGAGTTATGTTGAGGAACCAATCAAAATAGTCGGATGCCAGAAGAAACAGTTGAGAAATCGTGTAATTCCTGTGGTTAAAGTCCTTTGGAGGAATCATTCAAGAGAAGAAGCTACATGGGAGACTGAGGAATACATGAGGAATCAGTATCCCCATCTATTTGGTCAATCAGGTAAGAATTTTGAGGACGAAATTTCTTAAGGGGGGAGAATTGTAATAGCTTGTTTCCAAAACTTACTAAGGGTTAGAATGTTAGAATTTTGAGTCATATCATATTAGAATTTATGAGGTGCATCTCATTCACATGCATAACATGAGCATATACACACATGAATATTGATTTAGAAAACATTGTAAAGATAGTATATGCACTCAATTGACATATTTCGGGATATGAAAGGTTTAAAATGATTATGATATGATTGTGTATTGTTTATGTCTTAAATTTTGGTTTGATGGATTATAATTAGTAATTTGGAGTTAATTGTTATAAATGGAATAGTGATGAATTAAAATGTACATTTAGTCTAGGAAAAATGTCAAATGGTAAGACAAGTTGACACATGAAAAATTTGGATGATTAAGACTATAAAATGAATGACATTTGGCATAGAAAATTAAGTGACTAATGACAGTAGTGATTAAGTGACAAATGCCCTAGGATTTTGATGACATTTGGCAGCCACATAAGAGGACATGTAGCTTTATCCTTGGATGACATGTATCCTTTTAAAACAAGGACACCTTGCACCAAAAGGCTTAAGCAAATGTAGAGTCACTCATCTTTCATGAAGTTTCTTCTGCATGCTTTCTTCTCCTTTCCTCTCACCACTAAAACACCCACACCATCACATCTTTGTGTTTTGCCTACATTTGTGTTCAATTACCACATCAAAATCCATGCTTTTACCCTTCATAAAGATAGTTATAGAACCAGATCATTGTTGTACTTGCTGTTATCTTTTGATCTTTGCTGAAAACCATTTTACTTCCACCTTGTTCTTGGAATTGTGCTTGCATGCATGGAAGGCTAGGTTAGCTTGATAATTGAGGAGGCAATTGAGTTGATCAAGTAAGTGAAAGACTGATCTCTTGTGATATATGTTAATAGAACTTAATGATGATTGAATTGGAGATGGATTGATTATGATATTGGAGTGAAATGAGTGCTAAAAAATAATGCATGAATGATAGTTTCTGTTTTGATTTTGCATGCATGAAAGACAATAGTTTATGAGCTACCAAATGAATGATTTTGAGTTGGAATTGGAGATGAATTTGATGAGGAATTGAAGTATAAATAAGGTATAATTAATGGACTATTATGAAGATGTTTTGAATTTGGTATGAAGGTGTTTAAATATGGAAAATTCAGGGAAATTGGATAATGCACTTTGGGGCACTCATCCCACGATCGTGGGAAGATCCCCCACCGTAGCCTTGAAATGATAATTTCAGTTTTGTGAATTTGTTGAACCAAATGAGGATAAGTCACTCTACATTGGTGTATTTGGACTTGATTAAGGCTTGAAATGAACCTAAATTGTTCCTTGATTAATTGGTTAAGTGTTTGATAAGTTTAGGTTGTTAAATGATGTCATTACTTAATGAATGGATTGTCTTGATATCTATGTATTTAAATCTGGAAATTTTGAGTTGTTAAAGGAATAGGTGTTCTTATGAATGCAAATATGATCCAAAGGATATGAGTAAGGTGTATTAGGTATGAATGAAGGAGAATTAGGAAATTGTGTGAATGTATATTGCTAGAAAAGGTTGATGAATGTATGATTGATGAATTTAAAGTAATCAAAATTACTCAAGGTATAAACCTTAATGCAAAGTGGTAATATACAAGCTATAATAATTGAATGGTCAAGACTTGTGAATAAGAATACATACCCGAAAAGATCAATTGAACATGCATTGAATATGACACATATACATGTGTATGATTATATATTCATATGATTGAACAAATTAGTGATTGTGAACTATATATGTATTGCTTGACTATAGACACACAAGTTGATCGCCAACACCTAGATATTGCCAGATCATCATAGCAATAGCTTTTCTGGAGCGTACTGTGAGTTAACCTAGATGTGTAAACTCAATTATATGTACTTCTGTTGAATTGTATCTGTAATGTGGAATGTATGAACAACTGAATGATAAATGCCGGACTTAGATCCAAAGAATTTGATATATGACATGAGCACATTGAATGAAAAGTACTGAAAGCATAATATGTGAATTGATGCATCTCATTACATTGAAATGCATGATCAGATAAAGTAGTTATGACCTGAGTAGCCAATGTGTGAAAAAGAGCTTTAAGCTTAGGATTGTGCACAAAAAGCCACAGACTCAGATAACAATGAGCCTAGTATCTACAATGGATACAAGACAGTATATGAAATGAGCTTGGTATCTACAACAGATATGGGACAGTAAATTGGGTTGATAGGCGCTCGGTCACAACAAAGCGAAATAAGAAAGAAATCGCATGTGCATTTGCATATACATTTATACATGTATCATATGAATGATTGTGTTGATTTATTAAATTGTTCTGAAATAGTAATAGGCAATGTTGGTATACAATACTTGTTGAAATATGACAAAATGTGATGTGGTATTCGATACTGGATTTCGTAATATAGTTGCTGAATTGAGTTATGTAATTTATTTTTGTGATCTGACTTAAGTGAACACATCAGTGATGGTTCACTCACTAAATTCACAAACTCATCAAAATTGCAAACGTTGATTTTCAGGTTTAAAGAAGTTCTAGCTACTGAGGCTATATAGTAGAAGTTTAGTACTTGCATTTTGGGGACAAGAATGACTCAAAGGTCTGGTCAACTAATATCTGAGGAGTCTAGTTTAGAATGTTTTCAGTTAGCATCTCATTTCATGTTGAACTTTTTGTATGGAGTATTGAACTCTCAAATGTTATGTAATGTATATACATGGATTATGAATTGTCGTGATACAATGTAACTTTGATGTTTGTGAATGAAATGGGAAGAATTGATCATTTAAAATGCTTGTGATATATGTGATGCCTTTTAGTTAATGTGATTGTTCTAACATACCATTTCTGTAAAGTATATTCTCGACTATTCGTGGATATGTTCGAGCATATGTGTTATGAGAGTTGTATGGTATAGTGTGTATGCTCAAAGGTGATAGGTTAGGTAAGAAACAATATCTAAGAAATGACAGTGAGACCATGAGAAATGTGTCATAATCAACCATTATGGGTGGTTTGATATAAGTTCAAGTTTGTACAAGTCTTGATATTGCTTACGCTATGAGCATTCAGATTTATGATATGATTGTTGAGTTGTAGTTTAGAAGGTTTTAGAAGCTCATAAATAATAAAAGATTACGTCCTAATTTATAAGAGAGTTGATAGCCTTAAGCTAATTAATTATATAAAAGATGATTATAATGGTTTTCTCGATGGTCTTAAATTGAATTCGATATATTTTAATGTTTGCTAAATGTGCAATCTTTTGGAATAGTGTGAGGCATACTATTACAATATCACCAACATACATGTAGAGTTTATATCTTGTTTATTGTAGTAATATAAGCTATTTGTTTGAAAAACTTTATTTTAGAACTTATGGTAGTTAATAAAATATCTTCACCATTAATTATATATTATGATAATAGTGGAATTGTTTTCTATTCTAAGAACAATAAGAACTCTAACATATTGAAACGTATGGAGAGCAAGTATCTAATTATTGAAGACCATTTTAAAAATAATGATGTTGTGATTGAGCACATCAACATAAAAGCTATACTTACTAACTCATTAACCAAAGGATCAAGAATTGTGATTTCTTCAAAGACATGTACATGATATAAGTGTGTTAGAATATTTCTAATGTTTTAAGTTGGTGGGAATATTTAATTTTTTATTTTATTTATAAAATTTTATGAATTTTTTATATCTGAATAAAATTACTTGATATTTGAGTTTATTGTATGAAAAAGTTAACATTTTAATTTGCAAGTTTTAAAAAATTACCAAAATTACTTGGCACTATATTTTTTTAGTACTACAATAATTAAATTCTCATTTTATATCAAATATAGCCTAGCATTAATCTTTATTAGTGACCACCGATAATTTAGGTGATGTAGCTTAATAAGTGGACTATTTAATTAACTTATGAGACATGATAATTTAACCAAAAAAACTTAAATTATTAAGGGGTCGTTTGATTCCGGTTCTATTTTTCTATTATAATTTTCACTTTTTATTTTCTTTTTCAGTTTTCATTTCTCTTTCAAATAAGAATAAAAATTATTTGGTTGTTAACGTCAATGTAGTTAAATTTTTATCACTAATAATAATTTCATATTATATAAAACTTAAAGATTAATTAAATAAATTCATTTTAATATCTTATATGATGTTTATTAACAAATTACTAATAAATTATTTTATTTATTAAAATAAATATTTTAAAATTAATTTTTATTTATAAATAATATTTATTTTAGTTTATATATTTTGAAGATATTTTAAATTTAAATATATTTATTAATAATTATTTGAATTTAATTTAATCTCAAAAATTAAATTAAATTAAATTATTCATGATTCTTCTTAGTAATTAATTTTAATTAATTACATATGTAATATTAAATTAAAGTATTCATAATTCTTATTAAAAGTTAATATATTAAATAATTAAATAATATATATTTAGTTGATAGTAAATCATATTATAAAAAACAAAAACTATTTTTTACGGTTTTCATAATTTTTGAAAACTAAAAGAAACTAAAAATTCAAACAAACATGTTATTTGAAATTAAAAATAAAAACAAATTAGAAACAAAAGGCCATAAGTTAAGATTCATGTTTCTAAAGTTCATCAGAAATGACCAACCTATTAACTCTACTGACTAAACTTTAGGGCTTTTATTTTTTATGGCATTAATCAATTTCTCTTGGGTTTGGGATTTTCGTTAAGTATATATACTAAGGATGAATGGGATTGTTGGACCCCGAATCTTTTTGTAAGTTAGAACTATTAAAGGAGAAGCTGATCATGATTATTCATGTAAAAATAAAGGAGAATTTATGGATTTAAAAAGAAATAGAAA
>JAOSBL010000004.1:11791733-11801769 GCA_027568915.1 Erythroxylum roraimae | reverse complement strand
GACGAGCGAAGACGTTTGGGGCAAACATGACTTTTTGAGTTTGGGATTATCCCAAACGCTGGTCTCCGTAGCTGATTAGTTTTGGCTAGTTGGGTTGGCTTATTCAACCCAACCAGCTAATTAACCAAACACATCTATTAGCTGTTTGACTACAGCTAATTTTAGCTGATCAGCTAATTTTGTAGCTGATCAGTTGATATCCAAACACCCCCTAAATCTTATTTATAAAATTTGCCTTACATATTCAAATTTCTATTATTTCATAACTACACTAAGGGGCATCTCCCAGTTTTACTCTGCTGGTTAACTTTAATAAGTGAGTTTGATCTTTAAGGTGGTTTGGAATAGGAAGCATTTGAGTTAATTGATGCGCGGGTGGTTTCGAGGAGAGAGCAATGGGTTCAGATCCTGGGCCTGGGGATGAATTTGTCCTTTAATAAATGCAACATCAACAAATCTCCATAATTAGTTTAACTTGAATTAAAGATGGGGTTAAATCCGTCTCTCATCCATCCCACAGTTGTAACTTTACAATAATACCCCTGGAAAAGTAGCCATTAAAATTCAAAGTAACTAACGAATGAGAAAAGGAACAAACCTTAGTGGAGTGGATCATCATATATTGGTTTTATCTTTTTTCCTTTTGAGGAGACGAGTGTAAGGAATCAATATTAAGGGACAAGATAAAAGAGAAGGAAAACAATTTTGAGTTATGGTGAGAAGAATACGGTGACTATGGCGAAGTACTGTGATCTTTGATTGAGAGAAGGAAGACATGGGGGAGGCCAACGGAGGCAATAAGAAAGAGGAGAAGGATAATAATACAAAAGGGACTTATTCTAAAAAGTGACGAAAGATGTAGCTGTGGAGACGAGTGTTTTCTCATACATTCTTGTGTTTAATATTTTCTTTTGTTTTGTTAAGCTAATGTGTCCTACAAATTAATTAAATAATACTCAAGCCCCGTGGCCGTAACATAACTTAATTTCATTAATAGAGGATATTTGATATCAAGTGAGACTTTATACATTAAAATATTTAAAATAAAAATATTAATTAATTTGAATATTTTTAAAAATATTATAAATAATGACAAGAACTTATTATTTAAATTTTTTAAAACAGTAAGATGAAATTTAGACCTTCAACGTTAACTTTGACAACATTAGAAATGGAATTCTAAATTAAAATCGAATATGACAATTCTAAGAACAAACAAATTATCTGTTAGTAAAAATTAAATAAAACTTTATTTAAATGTAATTAGTTATTTTTACAAAACCAAAATTTTAGAGTATGAATAATGAATTTCTACTTCAAACAATTCAATTTTAATAATTAATATAAATTTTTTGTTAATTTCACTTTTGGTTTCTGAATTTAAATGTACATCAATCTCTGAAGTCAAGATGCCAATATGATCAAGTATGGACATAACTGTGTTAGTTACGTCGCTTTTTCTGAAACACGCGTGTTTGACAACAATGTCTCGGGGCATAACTTAGTTATGTCGCTTTTTCTGAATCACGTGTGTTTGACAAGAATGTCTGTTTCGCCGAGTTCTGTTCCCTGTACCTGGTGAGAGCTTTATTTGATGCATGTAGACTATGGACTTTCGGAATATTAGTACGAACATGTTTATTTTCAATAAACCTACAAACAATATCACATAAAATATTATAAAAAGGCAATAAACATAAAAGATGTAATAAAATAACTTTAAAATTTGAATAAAGTAGTAATACCTAATTAAAATAAAATAATAACAAGTTTAAAAAGAAGGAAGCTACAGATCTGCATTAGGTGATTCAAATTTAGAAGACAAAGTTATTAAGAAAATAGCAGGACAAATATACTTGAAATGTTGCAAAATTATGCTCACCATTTTTCGAGCTGTACATGTCATTCTTTCATATGAGCTATTATAATCTGCTCTGTATCATTCTGATATTGTCGAATGTCTAAGAAGGAACAGCCAACGGCTCTTGCGTCCTAATAATTAAAGGCTAGTTTGCTACTTGAAGCTCACAATGTATGTGGTTTTATTCAAGTTAGTGAGACAAACAACGAACCACTACATTGTTTTATTAAAAACTAAACCAAACTCGCAGCTTTGCTATTAAGATGTGTCTTAACTCGAGCAATAATCCATTTGTAACATCAAAAAATACACATGTACCTAGGCATTTAATATAGACGACTCTGCTCTGACACGACCGATTTATGAAGAACTCAACATAGAAAGCTGAGGCCAAGCTTCCACCGTCGATAGGGAGTAGCCCAGTATTACTTACAATAAGTACTGCTCAGATTCGTAAAAGTCATGAATGATCATATCATAAAAATATGATCTTTACCCAAAAAAATGTGTATCAAAAGAAACTCACAACAAATCATTACAATCTTTACCAAAAAATTATGAAATAGTATGTATGTTAAAAATTTTATTGCATAAAAAAGATTTATATTAAATTGAACACAAATTTTGCTGAATTGTAGCTTAATAAAATGTCAAGTCTGTTGTCTTTAGTAACATAGAAAAGTGAAAAAAAAGGAACAGAAAAGAACAATCTGCAGTCAGAGTTAGACTGAGCAAGGTTTGAAGCTTTGGTAGCTTCCTGATTCTTCTGTAAATGGTTTTTGTTGATTAGGATTAGGTCGCTGTTTACGTCCCCTTCCATCTCGAATAAGTGTAGCGACCAAGCATCCACCCCTTCTCCACCACGGGCAAAGAATAAGCTAAGTCACAGGGTGGTGGACGTCAAAGATTTGAGAGACGAGGCGAGACAACAAATCCATCGCTTTCTTGGTTTTTCTTATTTGTACAATTTCAATTCAAACGTTGATTGATGGTGCTCATAACCTTTTTAATCTGATTCAAGGGTCGCATTCTAGAAATTTTCCAACTTTTGAATTGATTTCTCTGTTTTCGAGCGTGTTTGACTATTTCCTTCTCTTCTCTGCCTTGCGCCAATAAATATGTGTTTACCTACCTAACCTGATTATACGACTCCCCTCCTATCTTAAGATTCAAGCTTCTTTTCTTTCTTTTTTTTTTCCCTCTTCTCCATTGCTTTTCATCTTTCAGAAGAATTCATTTGTTTCGAAGTTTAAATTAATATGTCTGGTTCTCTGACTGAAGACCAAATTGCAGAGTTCCATGAGGCCTTCTGTTTGATTGACATGGACTCGGATGGTATGTATCTCTTCTGCGTATAGTTATTGAGAGCGTCTGATTAATGAACTTCCCGTTGATTTCTAGCTCCAGTTGGCTTGTTGTCAGAATGTCGAGAAAAACTACCAAAGTTTCATCGCAGAATAGCTCTTTTCAAAGTTTCAACTAAGTATCCAAGATTAACGGGAATAGCTTCGTGTTTAGCAAGGCTTAGAAAATCAACCTTCTGAACTTTCACTGAACACCCACATTTACCTGTATGACTGTAGAAAAAATAGAAGTCAAATGATAAGAAGAGAGAAGCATAAAACCATGACTGCCTATGCTACTGTTTATTGTCAGTGCTTGTTTTCTTGTATCTAATGACGAAGTTGTTTGGAACACATGTAGGGCTCGTTACAGTGGAAGAACTAGCAACAGTAATGCAATCATTGGATGGACACCCCACAAAGGAAGAAATTAGAGACAAGATGAGTAAAGTTGCTGTTGACGAGAGCGGGACATTAGACTTCGAAGAGTTTTTGAACATCGTGGGAAGGAAATTGAAGGTGAAAATAAGTGTTTGTTATTTTGTTCAAGGCAATGCTATTGCTGCTACTCATCCCCTGTTTTACTCCAGGATCACGACTGAAAGAACACCCAATTCTTTTTGCAGGAAAATTTTACCGAGGAGCTAAAAGAAGCTTTCAAAGTATTTGACAGAAACCAAGATGGATTTATATCGGCCAATGAGGTAAATGTTGATAGCTTTAAAAGAGAGAAAAGTTGAGTGTCCTGGGAACGGTCAAACTAGGTGTATGATGTCTGTCGTTTCTGACAACTATCAATTTACTGTCTGTTTGCAGTTAAGACAAGTAATGATAGATCTGGGAGAGAGATTGACGGATGAAGAGGCGGAGCAGATGATAAAAGAGGCTGATTTAGATGGTGATGGTCTAGTTAGTTATGAAGAATTTGCAAGGATGATGACGGCGTACTGAGTCCTCACATAAGTTTCTTTTGATGTTTGCTTGCCCTGAATAGAGTTGCGGTGTGCCTGTAAATTATAATAGTGATGATGGGATTGGAAGCCAAGTCCAGGACTTTGGTCACAGGGCCCAAACTAGAAGGAAGAGAAACCAGTAGGATAACATTTCTTTTGTCAACACGAAAAAGACAATTATAAATAAATGCGTTATGACATATATTCAAATGCAATTGATTACGTAGTTAGAGGTTGCCGTTCCCTTCCAAGTTTGTTTTATAAATTGGTAGAAGTAAATTCAAGTTAAAAGAACAACTTTGAAATGATACGGACTCTCTGCTTAGTTTTAGGTTGAGGTTATCTAAGTAAAAAGGAGTAAATGAAGTCATTTAGCTTCAGGATTTTGTTTTCAGTTACTTAAATTTCCCCATTCGCACAATTTGTCAATGACTTTAGTAGTTCATTTATTCAAAAGCAAGAGATTAATATATATATTTTTTAAATGTAGAGAGCATATTATACTGAGTCAGAAGGCCAAAGCACTTGAGAGGTGTCTTTCTTGATTAGATAAGAAATGCTACTGAATGTGAAAGTATAATTGACTTATGGCAACATTGCTGGCACTACTAAAGAGAGAATGTAAAACCAGCAGTAAGAGTTTTTGTGGGTGGGGCTAGAAAATTGGAGCATTGCCAGCAATCTTGCCGGAAGTCAACCTCTTACTTATTGGCAGTATAGAAACTTTGGATATAATTACCATCGCCAAAGCTAACAATTTGACTTCACTCAACATTTGAGTATTATGATTAATTTCTGAATCAATAAACCCTTTTCCAATTACATCATCATTCACCATTCAAGTCGCTGAAGTTTGAACATTAATCGTATCAGGACTACATCAATGAATTAAAAAGCTTGACGAGAATGTTAGAAGCGAAGCGAGGACATCAAGGATGTGAACATTTGAGTCGAGGGAAGAAAGCGTCACTACCTAAAAATTGTCAACTTTCGTGTGCTTAGTAATGTTTCGTCATATTCTCTGCTTCCTTTAAGAGCCTCAATGCTTAGTAAGAGCCAAGACGGGGTCTTCGATTCACATTTCATTTGCCGTGCGCAAAATTCCATATTGTCTCAGTAGATAAATAACGTTGACGATAGCATGAGAATTTAATCCCATTGAAACATATGTTTGAAAATCTTCACCTTTTGTATCATTTTTTCAAGGAAAGAAAGTGGTTGACCATGACAAAACCATAGTACACAGCTTGAAAAGACACTTTGCCGTGTAGACTAAAAGAGAAAAGTTAAGGCAATTAGGTTGCTGTCTCCTTTCCTGTTTTATTTGTGACGACGGTCTTGATAATATTCATACGTGATTGTGTTATATTAGAAAAATAAAAAAGAGGACAAAGACTAACATATAAGTTTAGTGAGCTATTCCACTTATTGCCAATTAATTTTAGAATAAAATCTCACTTGAATTTGTGTGTGGTCTAACTTTTCTTCTCGTATGAATCTGTAAGCCTATTGCAAAATTTCACAGATCGTTCACATTTGCCTGGGCAAGGAGAAATCTTATGCTGTAAGTAAACTTGCATTCTCAATTCAATTCATATCCATTTTTTGCATGGTCAAAGACAAGAAAAGATACTACTAAGGAGTGCCGTACAGGGTACTTACTTCCCTTGGCTAAATGCATCGCCAAAATGCACAATTCAGAACTCTTCAAGATGACCTGGAACATTGGTGTTAGACATCGAGCTAAACAAAAGAGTTATTATTAAAGTGAACTTTATGGGAAATTTTAATTTTGTTTCCATAAATTTAAACAAAGTTTCATTAAAGTGAGCTTTATGGAAATTTTAATTTTGTTTCAGTAAATTTAAACAAAGTTTCATTAAAATCGATTCTTTCGCTTGGCCCCTAATCGATAGATGTAGAGATGTTAATAGGTCGGGCTAGATTTGGGTTGCTTTTAGCTCGGCCTAGCCCAACTTGGCCTGTGGCCCAATCAATCTGGGCCGATCATGATCAACTTATAACCTGATCAATTCGGATCAAAGTTGGACTAGACTAAGTTGGTTTTGACATCCCTAAATAGGCGGGCAAATACTTCTGGAATTTACTTTCACCGACCATGTTACAACTTTGTTTCACCACTTCATGGAGTCACAAAATTGGGCATACAGACCTGTCATTTTCATCGGGTCCGGTAATCGTCCAATGGGTCTCAGTTTCTTTGGTGGCCCGTTTTAGATGTCGCCCAACCTCGTATACCTTAGGACAATCACGAGAAAACCGTCAATATTCAATCCAACATACGTGTTAATAACGGCGACAAGAAGTTGAGATTTTTGAAAGTATAGTTATAATTTGGTGTAAAGACTTAAAACAAGACCTTAAACTTCATCTATGTTTTCAGTACAGTTTTAACCGCTTTATTGCACAAAACCTAGTACTTGATTACATGCCCAAATCTATAGGCTTTACGCATGACCATCTAAGATTTTTAGGGTAATTATAACACAATAAATATGTATATATACAACTCTATAAAATTAAGATTTCCTTTTTTCAATTATAACCTCACAATTTGATAATATACACTTTTAACATATTTTATTTATATATTAATTCAATAAAATTAAATTATGTTACTAATAGTGTTATACAGAATATGCATATATACATTATGACAAGTCATGATTTATAACATTACAAAAGAAATATTAGGATACTTTTATTTAAAATATTATTTTATCATAGTCACTATCTTCTAATGGCCTCATCAATTTTGTTAGCAGTAATTTCTATACTTGTAATAATTTTTGTAGTAGTACGGTAGTGTTTGTACCGATTGGCATACATGTCAGTTAACTAAGTCTTTTGAGATGGTAATTCGTGATCTGCATTTGCTCCACATTGAACATATCAATTTCTTTTTTAAAATTTTGATATTAAAAAAAAATCAAAGATATGGATATATCAGTCCAGTCCAGTCCAACCAAGCGTTAGCAACTGTTATCCACGATCGAGGGGATCAAGCTTCGTCTTCTTCGAAGATGAATGGTGGGGCCAATTTCATAATGATCACAAATATTATATTAAATGTAGTTATTATCGTTGAGGTTAAGTGGTTTATGTGTTTAAAGCACATTTGGTGCAGAGAAATAGTGGAAAGAGTTTTTTGATATACATCACGTCCTGATGAGACTTGTTTCACTTCCGAAAAAAGTGGAAGAAAGAAAAGACAAGGATGAACAGAATGGAATCAAACAAAGGGAAGGAACACAAAGAATCCAACAAAAGACAAGTCACAGATTTAGCAACCTTGATCTGTAAACCACTATTTCTTGGAAGACAAGTCATGCATGTGTGCATATTAATTTTGTAGCATTATTCAACTTCCGGGAAGCAGGTCATATTCTTTGTTATGTTCTTAAGCACTTTGAGAATTCCTATAAATAAATAAAGATATCCTAATCCTTGAGAATACGTTATACAAAGACAGGTAGAGGTTAGATAGAATGAAAACTCTTTACACTTTTCCTTTTCCACTTCTTTTGGCTATTTAATTGCAACTTTTCCTCTTTCAGTTAGCTTATGCAAAGACTACCACTTTAAATTAAGATTAAATTTGGAGCCAACAAAAAGTAGAATTTGTATGGAGGATAAGGGAAATCTCGAAAGAAGCAACAAGGTTAAGGCACGAGAAATTTTGCCTCTGAAAAAACCTTCCGACCTGCTTAGATTCCTCACCTTTTCATATGAGGGACTCGTTATAAATTTGGCCCAGCCGATGTGCATCGAGCTCAATTATAACTTCGATTTATATTGCCCATGGAAATACGGATACTACGTAGCAAAGCTTTGGGGGAAGCAAACGAATGTAAAGAACAAACAAGAAAAGTTAAAATCATTATTATTATATTAAGGAGGTCTGCCGTCTTTAGAAAGCAATTAAGAAAATACGTATACCAGTACATGATGATCAACACTTCTGTATATGGGCAGTAATTAATGTGGCCAATTAGCGATTAAGATAAATAGTACAGAGGGTTATCAAAAGGCTTGATTACCAAAACAGGGATTGAGAATCGAGATCATCAGCATGTATTAGTCCACAAGGAAAGGCTTATCCAAAGTAATAAATAGAAATAACTCACTTGGTCCGGTTCATTCACCAGCTTAGTCAAGCACTACAACGTAATAAACAGAAATAAAATTTCACATTATACATTAGGGATTCAAAAGGAAAATTAAGAAAGAAGCACCACCCTTTTATTTGTGAAGACTGAAGACCATCGTCAAAAAGCATTCTGTTAAGTAGAGCTGAAATAATGAGAAGTAGGCAGGTTCTTTCGTGAAGCCATCAACAGGTGAAACTACCACATGATCTGATCTTTTCCCTTAAAGGCGGAAAGTTTAGATCATGCTGGCAGCTTCAACTGCTACTGGTGCACGATCCACTCAGGACTTATAATCCAGAGAGACGCAAAACTGAATTGGTTTCAGTGGTGGACAAGAGAGAAAGAAGAGCATACATATTTATAGCGGCTAAGGATAAATTTGTGATATGGTAATTTGTCACATAATTATTGTAATAAGAGACAGGTAAAAAGCTTTTTCTAGAAAACAATATACTAAGAACAAATTGAAACAGCAGACGGGCGGTTGCATGCTGTGGTCCAAAGCAAAGACAAAAGATGAATATTATCACGACCACGCCACCACCATGCAGACAAAAATAGCGAGTTCTTCTAGATGTTAACCTTACACTTTTCTTTTTTATCAGCTTTAACTCTGCCTTTCTCTTGGTGTTGTTTGTATTATATGAACCTTAAAATGAGTGCTACTACAGCATAGCTTGGGGCCCATTTTGATGGATGCAAATGGAATAAGGAAATCCCATAACCTAGTTACCAGTCGATGCTCACGTGGCTCTCTTTGTCCATGCCATGTTTGGTTCTTTGCTCTCTACCTTACTTACATTCCCTTTTTAGGTGTCTTTGTTTCTTGTTGTGGCGTGGAGTGTTTGGTTTATCTGTAATATGAAAGTAGCAATGAGGTACATATGCCATTTGTCAGAAACTTGATTCTCTCGCATCTTAGGCTTACCTGCTGGCACTTATATATATAATTTAAGAGGTGTAATAAAGCTTTTTAGTAGAAATCTGCAACCATAGAACTGCCGCCGAGTTATGTAACTAATGATTTTTCTGTTGAAGATATACCCATAAACTCTCAGGGCACACCAAAAATTACTCCCGTCAAATGGTAAAGTCGCCATGGAACATATTTAGGGT
Organism: Erythroxylum roraimae; assembly: GCA_027568915.1. Lineage (NCBI taxonomy): Eukaryota > Viridiplantae > Streptophyta > Magnoliopsida > Malpighiales > Erythroxylaceae > Erythroxylum > Erythroxylum roraimae. Next base: position 11,792,324 of record JAOSBL010000004.1, on the reverse strand, counting down.
CTAAGCGATAAATAACGCATTGAATTAATGTATTGGAATTCAATTTAAATTTTGTGAACGATTTTGAATGATTTTGTGCGCTTTTATCTAAAATCTGAAATAACGACTGCCAATTGTCACCTTTCGAATAGAACAAGAACTTTACCCCTGTTTACTCCATTGTTTGATTCCTTTGGTTTGGTAGATGTGTGACATGTAACCAATAGATGCATGCAGACACATCACAAAGGAAAAAGGTGGATAAGCACAACAGTCTGAAGAAGAGTTCCAGAGTGTTGGAAAATCAAGCAATTATATTATTGAAGCAATTAATTAATTTTGATATATTTACTTAGTTTATTTATTTTTTTATGCATGTATCTCTACATTTAAGAACTTATAATTTTAAGAGTTAGGTTGAATTAAATAAATTTATTGTATCTCATATACTATGAGGTGTGTTGTATACCTATAAATATTTCACATACTAGTGCATTTGAAACTAAGTCAAGATGCTAAGGGGCCGTTTGGTTCTACTTCTGTTTTTCTGTTGTTGTTTTTGGTTTCTGTTTCCTGTTTTTGGTTTCTGTTTTTTTCCTTAAAAAAACGAAA
>JAOSBL010000004.1:11718602-11738517 GCA_027568915.1 Erythroxylum roraimae | reverse complement strand
TTTCAAATTAATTGTCATTATTATTTATTATTAAGATTTTTGAAAGCATGGTTAATGTAAACAGTAAACTAGTAAAGCATACAGTACAGCTGTATAATATATCAATATGAACTATTTTGCAATTTTTAAAAATTTCAGGAACTATTTTATAAATTTAAAAAATTTCCCGAAACGGTACCCGGTACCGACCGGTACTAGTACAGTTCTGTTTTATAGCTCAATCCGGTACCGAACCCAGTACGATATTCATAACATTGGTTTAACCCACTAAACATCCTTCAGTCCACTTAAATGTTACCATTTTCACACCTCAGGATTTGATAGTTACTCTCGTATGTTTAGATTATGGGTTCAAGATGTCTAACGTGACAAAGCAATACCAACTTTGAGCAAAGAGTGATACTAACTCTAGTAAATGTGTCATACCCTCTCTCACCACTTACAGCAGGACTTACTTGGGTTAAATAAGCCCCAACTAAGAGACTCCGTTCTGTACTTCGCATACATGTACGGACAGATAGAGAGCATAGGATGAACGATTGCACTATGCAAAACAACAATTTAGGCCAAACTGAATAGTGTTTGACTAATTAACGGTCCCTAATCCACCGTAGGCAGATGATTTCACACAAGCCCCTGTTCTTGGCACGCTCTACATACAAGTTGGTTATACACTGTTAGTAAGCTTAATCTATGTACATGGAGCAAAAACCAATTGATGACCTCGTGTAAAACTGAAAACTCTCTTCACCAATCACCCAAAATGCAAGCCTAGGTCTTCTTCAACTTTTGCCTTGGCGAACCCAAGCCCCTGACTACCCAAGCTCCTATGGTATAGTCTTACAGTGCTCGTCTCCTGTTTATGCCAGTCAAGTATTCAACAACCAAGCACAAGATATTTAGTCCTCTCCTGTTCTTTTGCTTCTCCTGGTTCAACCGCTCGCCAGCGCTGTTGTCTTGTTTTCCTCAATGTGTCATGAACTTATAATTCATACTTTCGTTGCCCAAGACAAACTGAGATAACCCATGACGGATTTTCACAAAACACCAAAAAAAACTATCCTCCCCATGTTCACCCATGATTAAACGAAGCCTTCAGACTCTCTTCTGGTAGTGTCCAAGACAGCAGGTGTCCACCAGAATCCCCAGTTAGGAACTGCTTCATGTCACTGCTGAGATAAAGTGCAGTAACGGGATGTTTATGAGACTTCAATATCTTGTGCAGAACTAACCTGTACTCTGGTACATTGTCACCTAAATTCAGCACCCCTGACAAGTTACAGGTCGATTTACTCAAAGCACCCTCTTGAGACAAATGAACCATTTTCCACACCTTTACAGCCCCGCTCTGGTGACCTGTTACATACCAGTTTGTATCCAGCCAGTCTGAAAAAGTACAACTTGTCACTGAAAGAATGGAATCAGATGGCAATTGGGATGTGTTGATCAATGCAAGGCATTCCCCATTGATGCTCCAAATAGCAAGCAGAATTCCAGCAGCTGTCACTATCTCCCCTGTCAAGTCATTCACATAAATTGCTGAAACTGGTGCTGGGAACTGCGGTAGCTGCCTAATAAATGACAAGGAACTAAGGTCCCACATAATCACTGTACAGTCATCAGACCCACTCACAAGCAGCATGTACGGCTGGCTAACATGAAGACATGTGATTTTGGCAGTGTGCCCACAAAGTGCCTTCTCCAACTGCAGGCGTCGTGAGACACGGGGCTTGTCATTGCTGATTCTCCAAACACAAAGTAACCCATCATCGGCTCCTGTCACTAAGATTTGACCATCATGGCTAACACCAGTGCACTGAATCTGGTTCCCATCATGAAGATTTTCATGCGTAGAGAGAAGTCTGTCTTGATCATAGCTCATGAATCTTAAACTACGATCCGGAAAACCCCATGCCACATATTTGGTGTATGTTCGAGGCTTAAGTAAACTGTTTGTCCCTACCACAACAATTTTTTCATTAAGCGTAACAATTTGCATTATTGCAGACAAGCTCTTGCGTACTTCATGTGGAACAAGATGGGAGGAGAACTTAAGTGGATGAGGGGGAAGCCTTCTGTCAGATCGCCTTTTGACATGAGGTTTGAGAAATAGCTGCTTAGGTGTTTGCCCAAAGTGATTGATTTGTGCTAAGATAGAGGCTTTCATTGCTGGATCTGTAACTGAGTCTATATCCACACTCCCCTCGTACGTGTAATGATAGAAAACATTCACAGCTTCTTCAGCCACCTGTCCATTATGCAAGGAGCATTGAATATAACTAGAATAAATAACAATGGATTTAGAAATATAAGATTTACCATCAAAAGGATAACATTAGCAAAATACTCATAGGACTTGGATATTGAGATTCATAATGATGACTACGGGAAGATAAAGTTATAGTTTTCCTATTTAAAGGATGAAGCAACTACCAAGAGAAGGATAGATACATAGAAAGAGAGAGAGAGAATATGAGATGTTCATTTTGTTACACACAAGGTAAATAATCCAAACTAACCTTCCCTCTTTGTTTATATCCAAAAATGAGATCTATCCAGTGATGAAGATTTTCCGAAACATAATCTGACTCCAATGCTTCCCTATGCTTCCTGACGAATTCTCTAGCACTGCCTCTAGCCCATGGAGGTAAGATGACATCACCAACCTGGAAAAAGATTTCCCATGGAGTGTTAACAAGACAAAAATTTGAAGGGACAGGTACTTTGCAAGGGAACAAATTCTGATGCCTCGATCACCATTGAATGACGAAATGAAAGCAATGGAAAGAAGAAGATTCAACAACTTCCAGTCGAACCTACCTTCTCTCCCGATTGTTTCTCTCCCAAGTCAAGATTGAACTTATTATCCAAGAACTCTGGCATGTAGAAGAATTCTGGAATCAACTCCTTCACATCAGACGTATTGCCTTTCCCCGCTGCACTTAACCACGTATCTCTAACACTATTGAAAAGACGGTCAGCATGATCAAATTGACCACCCTGCAGCTTCAGATTCTCTGAACTAAATGGTGGAAGGCGTATAAGGTAGAACAGGACAATCCCCGCACTAGAATAATGAGAACCATAATGAAACTTGGGCACCTCAGGATCATCCCAACTCTCGTATCTGTGTAGAAAGAAAAAAAATGTAAAGGAAACAATAAATGAATAATCAGTAACTAACTCTGTCATATGCATCTCAGCATACCTTTTCCTAAATTCGTCTTCCCCTTCAGGTGTCTGACAACCCATTGGTTTGTCAAGCTTACGAAAAGTTTTAGGATTGGTCAAATCAAGATTTTCACTCTCATAATCTGAAAGAACCCATGGAAATACTGGATATTGGGTGAGATCACTGTAGCCACGACCAGCCAAGGTATTGAGGTGCATTAGGTATTGAAAGTTACTAATTTCTCCATTTTGCCACCTTTTTGAAAAGGATTTAGCCATTATCTTGAATAAACGACCACCTTCACCACTCTCTTGTTTTGTTGAACCAGAAATTGTAGGGTCCAACCTTAAGCAAGGAAGAAATTCATAAAATAAGAACATTAGGTTCCAATATTCAAGATAAGGAAGAAGCAACCCCAACATTGAAGGAAACAGTATAGGATGAGCAAGACAAGAGTGTATGAAGTAAAAGAACAATATGAGGACAGAGAAACTGGATTTCATTTCTTTGGAAAGAAATTAGGGAGATTCTAGCAGGTTCACTGCATAAGGAAAATGCATGTAAAAATTACCTCAACAGAATCACATCCAAATCATATAGAGCAATATGTACACAATGGAGCAAAGTTGAACATATCATGAACATACAAACAAAGGGATAGAAGCAGAGGCAGGCAGAAATCAGCACAATATTCCAAGTCATATAGAGCAATATGTACACAATGGAGCAAAGTTTAACATGTCATGAACATACAAACAAGGGGACAGATGCGGAGGCAGACAGAAATCATACATGCTATTCCTTGGAAGATTCATGGAAACCAGATTTTTGAATACTTCTTCTCTTTCCTTTTTGTGAAATACCAGGAGATCATTACATCCATCCATGCTAAATATCTCAATAGCAACAGGACGAAGCTGGTAGTCACGTTTCAAAATTTCATGGACACTGTTGAGTTTCCACATTTGCCAAGGATGAGGTAAATTACCACTAGCACACACTTTTTCCTTGCCCCATGCACCACCATTGTAAGCCCATGCCCTTCCTCCAACATATGTCTTTACTGTTGTGCCCCAAGAAGAAGTTGACTTGGACTGGAAATCGATACTGTTAGTAACATCCTTCTTTACACCCAAAGCCTGATCGATAACAGATAGTTCATCTTCGCATTCCTTTTCACAAATGCACTCAAAATCATCGATGTAAAAATTCTCAATTACATATAAAGAAAGTTCCCCTATCAGAAATACACCATCATGCTTGTCCAGACCTACAACTCGTTCACAGTTATATTTAAAGCGGATCTTTTCAAGGGGTTCTAGATATGGCCTTATGAGATATTCACCATTATCATTAAGTTCTTTCTCTGACTTATCATCCGTGGCTTTGGCTTCATCAACTTTATTAGAAGATGATTGCCTTGGAGATCCTATTTCAGACTTCTCTCTTATGCTTTCTGACAATGGAGCAGAGACCGTACTGGATTTGACCCCAAACTCAAGTGCTGAGTGAAGACTAGCATCATTCATACTGCTAGCTCTATCATCAGTCCACCCACTCCTAACAGAATCTATACGTTTGCCATCATCAGCTTCTTTGAAAAAGTCCCCATACATCTCACTTTCAACCCCATTCGGACTGGCACCATCAGTGAAAAGCTGAAAAAAAACCTCTGAGTCAGTATCAGAAGCATCAGGCCCATCTTCACGTTTTCCTTTAGACAGCTCAAGTTCTCCAGGTTCAAATTGCCCATCCAAAACGTTTAAAACAGTATCAATCTTCAATTTGCATCGTGCAAGCTTTTTGCGCATTCTATATGGACCTTCAATGGGACAAAGCTGCCATTTAGGATCTTCAGTCACAGAGGACTTGTGCATTGGGAATATTCCCCGCTCATGGACAAGTTGCTGAAGAAGGGTTTGCCACTCACTTTCAGCATGTAAAACCCATCCATACTTATCTTGCCGAACAACTCTCAACTCAGTAGACATTGTATCACGAACTATTTCCAAAGCACATCTCCGTTCATTCAATTGCTCCCAGTGTCTTACATCCAACTTTGAAATATCTCGTAATCTTCTACTCATTTCTCTCTTACGACGTCCCTCAAGACCTTTGATTCTTACTCCTGGAAATTTTGCTGATCCAGTAATATACTGAACCCACATAATGGCTGCACACTGCTCCAATACTTTGTTGACTACCTGCTCAGAACCCTGAAACCACTCAAAGAAAGCAGATAGACTTCCAGTTAATAACCTGTCAAAACCACCATGTAATACATCCAGATGCTGTCCTTGATGTGGTTTAGAAACAAGTAAGTCCTCTAGTGCAGATCTGCGGTGCACCAGAAGAAACTTGATAATGTCAACTGCCATGCTCTGTACGTTTCGCCTATGATCACGGAGAAGAGCTAGTAGATTTACACAAAGACAGCAATTTAGATCAGTGTCCAGATTAATGGGGCAGAAAATAATTCTCCTATGAGCAACTAGTAACTGCAAAACTGTGCCAATGTCAATTCCTGAATCTTCTTGCACATTGCTTGAGGGCAATCTCTTCTTTGGTTCAAGGAGTAAACCTAAGTTTGAAAGGAGCTCATCTTCACCAATGTGAACTAGGAATGATGGAACAAAACAATATAACATCAAGCGATTTGTGTTCTTGAGGAGTGAATGTATGTAGGCATCAAGTTGTTTGCTCCCTCTCTTAATTGATAAAATACCCTTTGCAGCAGGAGCTGCTTCTTCAATGCGACCATCTTTATTTGCCAATTGCAACATTGACAACATAAACTCCAAGGTCTTCAGCACACCAGCTGGTTGAGGAAAAGCACCCATATAGACACGGTCAACTATCATCCAGCACAGTGCATCTAAGTTTGATGACCACCTACTTTTATCTAGCTTTTTCTCATTTTCTTCATCATCACGGAGAAGACGCCTTTCTATGAAGTTCATCAACCTACTAAGGCACAGACCCTGAAAAACTAGAACAGTTTCAGGGTCAACATATAAAGGTGCCATTTCCAAAACACTCTCAATAAGCGGTGCTGCTTTCATCTGCTCAGTGATGAAATCAGAAAGAACTTCTGCCACAAAATCTAGTACAGCAGTTGTTGCTGCAGAACATGGACCTCCTCCATAACCAGAATCATCAATTTCAAGAAGCATTTTTGCACTGATTGTGATGAATGTGTTTGCAGCAGATGGACTTTGAGTACTAGATCTCAATTCTGAAGATGAATCCAGTTCATGGGCTGTCAAAGAAGATTCTACAGAAGGAGAGGCATGTAATGAAGATCTGGATTCATAATTTTGTGCACTTCCCAGCCATGATGCCAATGCAACAACTGTAGATGAAGAATTTGCAAGCGGAATCCTTGAATTAGATTTCTCTGATATGACAGGTGAATCCAATATAGCATGAGATGCAAAACTTGGAGAATATGCCGGTTGAACTGAATCCGTATTGCAGTCAATGTTATGTGCATTATAGTCATTTGAGCAGGCAGAAACTTGCTCAACATTCTCCAAGTGCTGAACAGCTAGGCCATCTCCTTGCACCAGCTGTTTCAAAGGGGAATTAGCAGCCTTGATATCTGCTTTGATATCAGCAACATAATTTTCAGGTACAGGCATATCTTCAGAGCTTGTACTTGCATGCCCCTGGGGAAAGCTCCCGATACTAATGGAAGTCTTCACAGAGTGTTCTTGATCGTGAGGCAAACTGGAGAAAGTATTTTGGGAACTATAGTTATCATCACAATCATTCAAGTTTTTTTCTTCTGTCTTGTCAGAGAGTGCTCTCATCATCTTCACTGCATAAGTTGCCCTGTAAGAGAGTAGGATTACCCCCATCCCACAAGTAAAAAGGATGACAAGTTAAATAAAAAAAAATGTGTGAAGGAGACTCTAGTTACATTAAATAGGTACAGAATAACAAAAATTCATTAATTGAGCTGGCAGCAGGGATGGAATTAAAAAAAATGCAGAGCAAACAAAATATAGCAACAAACCTTATACAAGAAAAATAAAGGTCTATACAGTTTTCAAGAAACTCTGGCCTTCTACAAACAGCTGTAAAAGGTGGACACATTTTTGCAAGATCAACCATAAACCTCAATACTGAAGTTGCAGTAGTAGGAGCCAATGCTTCCCCACCCATTAAGCGTGCTGCATAAGTCTTGTGCATCAATGCTTCACCCTGAAGCTCCCCTGCCATGTCTCCATTCCCCTCCACAAGCTCTGACATAAGACTAGCACCAACAAGGGAAAGATTACCAGTTTGATGGGCAAGCATTGACTGGAAAATTAACCGATCAAATGTATATTTAGCCATTGCAATCACTGAGTCCAACAATTCAACAAACTTCAACTCCACATAGCTTCCATCACTTGGCATCAGGGCATGAAAGTCAAGCATGCGGACTTCTGGCAGTCTTGGATAAACAGGCTTTCCAAATATCAGACAGAATATGATATAATATATGTCTGGAGAATCATAGAAACTTGGAAGAACTCGCACCAAACCCTGATAACCCCCGCTAGTGCGAAATTTAAGAGCAAAGGTGGGAGAAGAAGCAAGGCACACACCTAGAAGAGTCATGATCCATCTCATACTTGTAGGATGAACAGCCTCATCAAGAAAAAATGTGATCAGTTTGGATGAAACAATCTTATGCCACTGTTCAAGCACCTCTTCTGATTTTATGGTTACTTGTAGATCAATAATCATCTCCAGCAGCATATTCCTTACAATTACATGTTTGCCCATTGACTCGCGCACTATTTGTTCCCGTGGTTTCAGTTCAGGTGGATCAAATGACATAATCACAAACTTAACCACATTTTCAAGTTCAGAAGCTAGAAGCCCATCTTCCAATATGACTCCAAGCAAGACTACTAGTTTCTCTAAAACAGGAACTTCAACATCACCCCGCTGCAAAGTCACTAGCAGATGTTGAACAAGGTTTATTCGGCGCAATACAGTAAGATTATGATTTCTATACCAGTGCATAGATACTAAATGCTCAAGGAAACCTAAAAGCGCAATTTGAATGGGAACTGGGGCTATAACCCATAATGTCCAGTCCAACAAGACATGCTCAACCATATCCGAATTAGACAAGACAATGCAATTTGAAGTTTCAACAGGTATATCAGAGTTTTCTAGCTCAGAAATATGACTGAATGAATCTTTTGGGGCAGAAAAATCATCCATATCACCAAGAGACCCAACTGAAGAAACTTCATCCCGAAATTTTGACAAGCTAAGGTCCTCAAAGCTGGCATCCTGAAGAGTTTCAGCAGGAGACAAAGCAGTGTGCATGCTTTCCAATTTCCTTGGCTCAGCAAAAGAAGCTTCACATGCAGCAATTTGGAAAAAGATTTCCAGACATTGCATGTCAAATATTGACATTCTACGACGAAGAAATAAAGATAGCAAATGGTATCCCCTGCATGTTTGCATGTCCTTTACGTTCTGGGGATTCTGATGCAATGCACAAGCCAATAATGTCAATGCCATGTGAAGCATATCCCTTGTTTCAGCAGCTTCAACAAGAGCGAGCACTACAGCCATCCCACCAATAGGGCGGATAGTATCACCAATTGTGCATTGCCTGCAGACACAGATGTCCCCATAGAGACGTCCAAATCGTGGTATACCTGGACAACAGAAAGAAGAAGTCATGAAATGATTAATAGTAGCATCCTCAGTTCAATAAACATACTCCCATGAAACATTTGCAACAGAATCAGACTTTAGGAACTCACCCCCTATAGGTGAAGCTGCAGCTGACATTGGATCAACCAGATTGATCAACGAGAATGTCCCAGATGATCGAATAGCTTCAACACATGTTCCATCAAATGCAAATATAAGTTTCTTACCAGAAAGCTGTAAAGATAGATTTCCTAGCCTTTCCAAATCCCAAACAATCCCACTGCCATCTGCCCTAGAACCACCTTGCTTGCCAGCATTATCAAGTTTCTGTGCATTTGCCAATGACAAATCAGCGTCCAAAGAATCTAATATGGCCATACTACCACCACCACAAGCCTGATTGGGCACAAAACGCAGAAGATCTGAGTCTTGGAAAAGCCCTCTATAGCCTCTACCAAGAATGTACATAAAATATATACACCCTGGTGTAAGCACCTCCTCAAAAAGATAGGAAGAACGTAGCTTCCATGTCAAATCACTAACGCTTGCACAATTAAAGGGGGTCCCAATTGTTACCTGCAAAGGCTTACCAAAAGGAGACGGAGAATAACCTAGTTTACCTGTGTGTCTTAGCTTTCCATTAAGGTACAGATATGCAACACTAGCTTGAAATAGTCCAGCAAGAGCATTTGGTTTACTGTGAACAACTGCAAGGTGATGCCACCTGCCTTCTTCTAACTCTAATCCCGAGAAAGACAGGGATGAAGAGTTGCTTGTAGCAAGGGTTAGAACACCGTCTTCCTGAAGATAAAGTTCTGCATAGAATGAGCTTCCACTACTTGCTGTACCAACCGAAAAAATCCGAAGAATATGATTTCCATTGTGAGTCACATTACAAGCACTTCGTCTCTTAGAAGGACCAGCTTTCAATGGTTCCATTTCCTTTGCTTGCGACTTCAGGAAATTTCTGAACTGAAACCAACACACAAATGAATAGCCCGCAACAGGAGGCCAAGACCTTTCTCCTAAGGATACCTGAATCGAAGCATGGCCAATTTTGCTCATGTCCATCTCAACAAATGGTGCCATAGAAACATTCTCCAACGCCATATCTTCTGTAAGAATTAGCCTCTCCATCATATCAACAAGAAGATGACCTGAATTCATGAGTCTCATTTGTAGAATGTATCTAATAAGCTGTTGAAGTTCTGAAAGAGACAACCTATCACCAGAAATAATCGCCTTATTTTCCAACATACACATGTGAGTAAATTCAGCAATGTTATAATCCACATAAAAGACATAATGTCCTACCTATATGCTCCAAGAATTTCCACAATCTTTAATGCATAAGAAAGCAATGGAGATGAGCCTAAAATGAAAGGGCGAATTGTCTCCAGCAGAAGTTCGACACAACCTAGAAAATTTGAGAAAATGGTAAAGAAATTAGTAGATAAGCTAACAATAAAAGATAAGAGGAATATGGATGATTGCAAAGAATAGCCATTCCTACCAATAGATGTGAGGCTTTCCTGATTAAATGGACCAGCAAGAGCAAGCCTATCAATAAGATTTAACACTTCCAGTTGCACCTTGGGAGTAAATAGTAACAATGAACGGAGCAGAACTCTAATGGCACCAGGGTTGTACACTCTTTCCTTGTCAGGATCACATAAACCCGATGACGTAGTTAAAAGAAAAGTAGCTGATTCACATTCATTGAGGTCAGTCGGTCCTACACTATCTGACGAAAAGAACGGTGGAAGCACAATTTCAAGAGCAACCTCTAGCAACAACTGTATAACTTGCTTTTCGCACTCAACACAAAGCAAGCCAGACTCAGATAGAAGATCATAAAACATCTGGGACAATATAATAGAATGTAATTTTGTCCTGTTAATAGCATTGCCACACACTCCAGCTGTAATGAGGCGCATTAAATATGTAAATAACTTCATGCAAACAATCAAAGAAGATTCTTCTGCCTCTCTTCCATCACCTTGGAAACTATGGAGTGTGGTCAATAAAAGAGAAAACCCAGTGGCTTCACAGAAGACCCTCTGAGCTGAACCATTAACTCCCATTATGCGCCACAAGGTACCCATCATATCACATTTAGCATCACATTGAAGCTGATATTGATTCCCTGTACCACTTGTAACCATTCCACTTTTTAGAACTTCAACAAGAGCACCTAATTCTTCGGGATGAGCCTGGAAATTGGAATCCCAGATCAATAATCATTAGATCAGAAACAATCTAGCACAAAGTACAAGTTTCTAGAATCATTAATGAATGAAGGACAGGCATAAGCTGCAATTATTTTGTTATTTATAGCTTCAAGGGCTAGTAGTCCAAAGCACCAGTTTTCAAAAGTCTAAAATATATGATGAGAACGTAGAACTCTTAGAAGTAACATTTGTAAAAATCCATGCACAGAAAGGTTAACTACATGAATTACAAACCTGTGCAACATCTTCAGTAATCAAACAAGATAATATCCGGAGGACACCAGGACGATGAGCACTAGAAACCACAAAAGGAAGAACAGTGGCTACACCATTAGCTGAACGAAAAGATGCTTGATTGCCTTCAGCTTTTTTCACCAAAGAGACCATACAGTCCCATGCAACAGATATTGTGCCCTCAATTTCAAAAATAGGAAACTTCCCAGAACCAGATTCTATTAGCTTGGGGGAAGACAGAATAGCATCTTTACTATCTAAGTGTTTCTTAAAGCTAGACTTTTTATCTGACTGGTTAGGCTTAACACTTTGTTGGTCTGATCCTAAAAGAAACTTGTGCTGCTTTAAATCATCTAGCAGGACTTCAAGTACACCAACTTCCCGAAGCACTTTCTTGTATTGCTGATCAAATGATATAAGTTTTACAAAGAAAGAGAGAATAGTGTGCTTCAGTTCTGGTGTTATTGGTTGCTGCAATAAGCAACAAAGAGAGAGTAATTCTTGTTCGGGAACACAGTTCACAACAGTCACTGCATATTCAAGAATTTTCAAGATAATCTCTTGCAATGATGCTGGAAAGCCAGCCATATTTAGGATTAAAAGTGGAACTGTTCGCAATTTTTGACACAGTTTATAGTTTTCAATGTGACTGGAGAATATCTTAAACATTCTATTCAAAACTTCTGCTTGCAATTCCCTGTTATCTGCCTTGAGAAAAATGTCTTGCAACATCTGAACTGCCTCAAGGTCCTTTACTTTGTTATTGTCTATATCCCAATTTTCATCAGCAAGCCAATCAAGAGATGGTGTACGACTTCTGCTATGACCAACCTTGGCATGAGAAGACTTAGAACCTTTTCCAGCAGAAGATCCTTTAGATTCACTTAGACCAGTTTGCGCAAGACTAACAAGAACATCAAGCAGCCTAGATAGTACAGGTGATATATGCTCCAAATAGAGATCCTCTTTTCCCACACTACTGTGTCTCCCTACATCATTCCTAGCCTCAGTACCAATGGAAGTCCCATCTTGATCGGTATTAGTAATTGACGGCAGAGATAGAGTAGCCTGGTTTTGTGGCATGGAGGACAGAACCAATGCAAACTGGATGAGAAACTGATAGCCATGAGCATTATGTATATCTTCCCTGAGCCTGACACCACCAGCCTCTACAATTCGAGGTTATATATAATCAGTAGAACACACAAAAACATTTTAAGCTTACTACAAGTATTAAAACTGCAAATAGGCATTGTATTAAATTTCATTTAACGACTCCAGAAATCTAAACACCAGCAGAAGTCTTTCAACAGATTCAAACATAATTCATGGGTCAATTACCAGGTCTGTATGATAACTCAACAGCTTCCAGTAACAAGTCCACAATGCCCATAGTATAGGCAGAATCACCACAATCTGGATTAAAATCTTTGACCGCCATTAAAAGAACTTTAATCTGTATAGAAAGAGAAGAGTTGGTAAGAAGATTCAAAAATTTACAGTAAGTGTTGTAAACAGAAATAATTTTACCTAGAATCTTGAAAGATTAAAAACAGAACAAGTTCTATGAAATTCTAAAACAAGCATACATAACATATTCAGGATACGCAAAGTAATAACTCAGAGGCAGGAGATGAGTTGTGAGAACTCAAAAGGATATTAAATATGGTGGCAATACCAAATGATGCTTTCTTATATATCTGGCTGTGCTTCCATTGTCGTTCACCAAAAGAAGACCAAGTATCTGGGCCAGAAAAGCCAAAAATTGACCCAAAAAAAAAGACAAAGTATCGACGATCAGACCATAAAGATTTTACAAGTTATACCACAAAAAAAAACAATTTTAAGGCAGCATATATGATGCTTCATTATTGCAACTTGTATATTTGAAAAGGCAAAATGGCCATTATACCTGCATTGCATGTCTATGAAGTTGTATGTTGTGTAGTGGAACAAGACCTTCTTTATATTGAGAAAAGACATTCAATGAGCCGTTGGCAACCATTTGAAACAGCAGCTGAAGTGAATCATCTTCCACCAAACTCTGTGCTGCTGATGGATGACTTGCCAAAGCTTTCATGACATGAACTATACTTCCCTCAACCTGTATGCATAATTACTTGACATAATTTGTACTTAACATGACTCAGGTATATACAATCAGTGATATGAGGATTGAGATGCTAAACATGTGGAGAAATTAGTATGAATCGATGAAAGATGATTTCACAACTTTAACCAAAGCCACCATAGGACTATTGAAGCAAAGTAATCATAAGTTCAGAGGGGAGTATCTTAGGTAGAGAAAAATATATTGAAGGATCACATACCCCTTCAAGTAATCACGCTTTTAAACTATATCTGTTTCCTCGTAGTTAACATTCTACCCATTTGTACCATAATACAGCACTTCTTTTCCAGTTAAAAGTTCTCCAAGAAGAAACTAATCTTAACATTATAATTGTAAAGAAACTATGGATAAGGTATTGAACCAGTTCTACCATTCCCATGGCATCTCCATGCAGAAAAAGTAGAAGGCAAGAATTCATCAAGTTATCAACTGCTAATTGATTATCCATAATATAAAGCACTATCAACAAAATCAACAGTCTAGATTCCAAACCAGGAACCATGATTGTGTCAAGCATTATAAACTAAAAAACCGAGTCAGTGGGTCCTGTATGACTCTAACAGAACAGAGGGTTCTATTCCATCAAACAAAACTGTCAACTAACAGCATTCGTGGACATATTTGGGAACCACATATGCGAGTGTAGCTCATGTCACAGAGGTGGAAAATTAACAAAGTTTTTTCCTAAGAAGCTGCTTTGAAAAAATAGTGACATTGTTTATAGGATAACCTGCAGACCTCACTCCCTCCCTAAGACATTTCAAACCCATTCGTCTCTACCTCGTCGTGGCAAAAATAGATGCAAATCTTTTGTTGTCAATAAAAGCAACTAGAAACAGAACACAAAGTCATTTAAAATACTACCTCAAGCCGGCGAACTTGTCTGCCATTACTATCACAATCTTTCTCAGCCTTTGGTCTTTGATTGGATTCAGAACTTAGAAAGGCATTCAGAATATGAATGAGACAGCATAATATCCCGGAATCAAGGAGCGACTGCTTATCAACAGGCTGCAAATGAAAAAACAAGTATTGAATTTTCAAATAACAAAAAAACATAATATACTAATTAACTACTCTGAACTGTATGCTTGACAAGGTTCTACAGTTGAGAGCCTCAATTGTGAAGAACAAACAGTAAGCCAACTCACATACAGAGTCTAAGCCACTCAGAATTATTCCCTTGAACAATTAGTAGATTATATCTTTAAGCAACTTAAAGAAAGTCAATCAAAGACCACATTAATCCCAATAAGCACAGAGAAAACAAATCTTAATATTAATGAAACTGTGATATGACGAGCAAACAGAAACAGAAAACATCTACTAAGACTTTTATTAAAAATAAGAAAAATATACCCCAGATACAAGGAATTCGAGAGCAGTAAGCACATTAGAGCCAGGGCTGATGCCATCCTGCAGAAAACGACACAGAAGCACCTTGAGACAACAAATATACAGCACAAAATAGCAGCACACTCAACTGAATGTTTGGAAGATTAACCTTTGTCACTTCTGAAAAAAAATTTAACAGTTTATCTACATCCAAATATCTTGTTTTGCTGCTGATCTTTAACTTCTCAATATCAGATACAAATGCTCTTCCAATTACAAAACAGAATATATGTGTCTCAACTAACCTGTGGTGCAAGAATTTCCAGTTAGTTTGTAGCAATCACATTATGGCACAAAGAAAGCTAGATTCAATTCAAGATTTCAGAGGAACAAAGTCCTTACATAGTAACTACTTGAGCTACACTCGCATGCTGCTTTACTAATCTACAAAAAGCATCTACAGTCAAATTCAGGGCCGCTTCTTTCTCCTGCACGGAAGATTGAAGAGCTATTAGAACCCACCCACCATATCATTCACATAACTAACAGTGACTTCCATCAAAATAGATTACTGAAAACAAGACAGCACAATGAAAGTACAAGTAAAAGATTCGTGCACAAAATAAAAGTACCTTTTCAAAGCTGGATGAACGGAATTCCTCCCAAAATCTCTTGAAGTCCAATTCCAGTTCATGTCTGTCTCTGCTTTGACAAGGAAAAAGGACCATTGGAGAAAATAACACAAAAAAGTCTCGTTCAAGTACAAAAGCGTATCTAACAGTCATGATTGCATATAGAGACTGCATGAATATCGATTCAATCTAGCATTGAACACTACATGCTTTGCATGCATCACCAAAAGCATCAAGGCACTTTCTCTAGCCAAAGATCAGTATATGGGTAATACATCATACGATATGAATGAACTGTTGGACACTCAAATGCGCATTATAATTAAATTCACCATACCTAAAATGCCATAAAAATGAAATAACATTTAGGTTATATTTAGCAGTGAGCACTAGGCAAATTCATATTAGATGCAAGTAAGACACGATAAATATATAAAGATAAATAATATCCATGAGATAAAGATTATGCAAAAATATAATAGAATGGCAGGAGTAACATATAAACCATACGCACTCAAGGGCTGGTAACCTTATTATGCTCAATATCTAGAAGAAAAAGAACAACAATATGTTTCTAATTGCATATGACAGGGATCAAAATACACAATAATCCATTCCAAAAAAATGCTCATCTATTCAAATACCTTTTCTCTCTTTACCAACCAATAATACCTTCTGGCGTGTTTTATTATACCATCTAAGTCCAATAATCACAAACTTTAAAATTCCCAAGCAAGAGATGTATCTTCAGCACACCTCCAGGAAGAGATATTGCTGTTGTTCATAAAACTTCCACGTGGTCCAAGAACTGAATTTTATCTGATACAGCTATCCAAAAACTAAATTCTAACTCATAAAAGGAATTACACCGCCCTCTACAAAACCCCAGAAAACTGCCAAACAGTCTTATCTTCTATTTGAATTAGATAACAAGAAGTCTAGCTTGTCTCCCACAGCCTTCTAAATCACATCTCAGCGTAAAAGCAGTAATAATCTTCCACATTAAGGTCAATAGCTAGGACTTAACCTTAGTTGCTTATGATGTAATCAAGAGTTCATCATGCAAATGCTTAAATCATAAACGTGGTGTGGTACAGCATATCTTCTGTTGTACCATGATCATCCATAAAGATTAATAACCACCAAATTCAATCGAAATGGATCAAACTTGCGTGCGTTAATAAAACTAACGCTCAATGTCAAATATTCTAAGTAAAACGAACCCTTTGCCATACAAGTAAGAAGTTAGAGAAGAAAATCCGCTACAGCAAAACATCTAATTATCACTTCACAAAGAGCAGGTAAGAGCTTTATCAAGAAAAAAAAAAAAGAGAGCAGGTAAAAGCCGTGTCGGAGCTACAAAGTAGTAAAAAGGAGCTCAATTTACTTCCTATTGCGGATCAATGTCAAAGGCAGTCAACACTAACAACATTTCCATAATCAAAACGAACATAAAAACAAATAAATGTTACCAAAATTCACCAACATAATCATTTTAACAATCCAAACCATAAAAACAGAAGAAAAAAAAAAACCCTCTCGTCATTTAAAAAAGATGAAGAAGAAATTATACGAACCTGGATGGGGAGACGGTGTGGTCAAAAGGAAAGGAAGAGGAAAAAGAAGAAACATTGCTATCGCCACTGGGGAAAAAGGAAGAAGACGATGAAGAGGCAGCAACAGTAGAAGAAGCAGTTGGTTGAGATTGAGTTAAGCCCACCTTCTCTTTTATGTCCTTAAGCAATGTTACCCATTTCATCCTTTTTCCTCTTTACCTCTCTCCGCTCTCCCTCTCTCTGTCACTCATCCGCCGATCAACCAACCAAACAGCCAACAGCAACGTCAGATCGGACCCTCCTTCATTTCACCTTTCTAGAAGTATCTCTCCTCTGACCTCAACGACGACGACGGCCGTAGATAAATATCAGAAAAGAAAAAAGAATCGCGTTGAAAATGCAGCAGCCAGAACAAGAGATCGAAGTGGATGGAAGCCAGCAAGATCCAGGAATTTAATTCCTTTCCATCTTTATCTATGATCTGAATTGACTGTTCTTCTTTGTTGGAGTTTTTTGTTTCTCTTTAAGCAGCTATTTTTTGTCTTTTTAATATTTGTGTTTGAAATTTCAGAAGTGCAAATTTTTGGAGCCCTAAAAAGAAGGCAGAGATTTTGTTTTATTTTATTTTATTAAAAAAAGAAAGAAAAGTAAAAACAAAGCTCTCTCTCTCTCTCTCTCTCTCTCAGCTACTGCTGTTTTTTGGACGGCCTCTCCCTCCGCGCCTTGTTTCTCGCTCTACATCCCTTCCATTGCTCTCTCTCTCTCTCTACAATAAAATAATTCAAATATTCCAATTTTCGATAGTCGTAGCCTAACAAGGGCCGTCCACCACATGAACTTCCACGTGGCAGCTCGAGGTTGCATCTTAATAGACGTGATTGCCAAGAAAGAAGATATGTTGAAATCCGTACCGAGAGAGAGAGCGGGTGGTGTGTCTCAGTTTCTACTTTCTACTACTGTTAATTTTATTATTATTGTGTTTGGTAACTAAGTACTACCAACGCAAAAAAAGGGTCCTTTTTTTTTTAATGGAGGGTCTTATTTAGTTATTTTTTATATTTTGTTGGGCATTTAAATACGGACGTAACCCAAGTACCCAACTCCCTCACATATTTCTTAATGACAAAGGCACGTGATGTGGCCTTCTGCTTTTGTATGGGATTTGGTAGATATGTAAAAAAGTTGTTGACACATTAATCTGAAAACGCTTTCAGCTTTTTCACATGGAACATTTTGGAAGTCACTAGTAATTGTGTTGCTTGCTAATGAGTATTATAGTTTATTATTTATTAAAAAAACAAACGGAAGGTAACTGCGTGGAATTATTAAGTACTAAAAACCGTTTTGTGACATAGGTAGGTGAATTAAATGCTCAGAACCCGACTAGGGACCTAACTTATGGTAACATGAAACAGTAGAAGCATCGAGCAAATGAGTCTAATTCATCACACGCCTTGTTACTGTTCTTTATCTCGAGTAGGTAATTTTGGAGGAGATAAGAAGTTTGGCAAGATAAACCATTACCAGTTAGTGATTTATCAATACTTGTTCATTTTCTTCCTCTGTCGCGTCAGATATCACATAGCCATCTAGAAGAAGTCTTAATAACGTCATTACAACGGAGACACCATACTATAATGTATGTGTCGAAGTTAGCTGCAGTAGGAATGGCATCGCCAATTCGCCATCATGTAATTTATCCTCTAAACTGGCTTATTTATACAATGAGGCTGAATGGAATAGTTAGCACACTTTTCTTGAATTTAAATTCAAATCCTTGTTTAAAGTAAGCTGAAGCACACATATCATCGATGGTTGCAGGAAATTAGTATCTAAAACTTTATTCAGCCCATTGTTATAAAATAAACGGGGGTATAGTTTAGGCTATAATTAAAAAATTAAAAACAAAAAAAAGTAGACCACCTAAGTATAGTCTCATTTATTATGATTGACTATGAAATATAGTCTCCTTCATGGCCTTAAAGTTTGATTATGTTTGAATTACATTTTTAAATTTAATGGCCAACCCCTCAGTGCATTTAAAGATATTAGTTTATATCTTATGAAATTAAGTTTTTTTTTTCTATACATATATCAATTTGTTATTTTTCCTCTCTAAAAAGTCTATATTATAATGAATGTAGGAGAAAAGGATTGTAATTAATGCGAAGAAACTTGTAAACCAAAAGCACAACTCAAAACAACAAATTAATGATGAGATGGCAGAAAAAATGAAACAGAAAAGATAATTACGATGAGGGCCATGGCAGCAAAGCGCGTGGAAATGGGTCCCCCGCACTTGATTGGTGGAAACCAGACCTAGGCCTGATGCCTTTTTCTCCATTCCAAACCAATTCCGCGGTCTTTTCTATGTATATATATATGTATATGTATATGTATTTGTGTGTGTATATGTATATAGGTAAACAACTGTTTACTGCTTACCTCCGACATTTTGAATTTTGAATCTATTTCATCATTTTCCTTTTCTTGTTGGAATTTGCTCAGAAATCATCTCCTGGTCATGCCATCATTGGTGACCTCAGATGTAACTTTCTATAGTTTTTAATTCCCCTCCAATTAGGATTTTAAAATACATGTAATTTGAAACTATAATTACGAAGGAAAACGATTGCCTGAACTAGACCTGACAAACGGGCGGGTGGTCCGGGTATGGGTATGAGTCTCATGAGTACTGGTCACACGGGTACGGGTTCGCGGGTAAATTTATAGAAACGGGTAATGATTTTGAAAATCCATACCCTGCTCAGCGGGTATGGGTAGACCCGCGAGTTACCCGCTATATATTTTTTTATTTTTTATTTTTAAAATTTCAATTAATAAACTTATTCAACAAGTTTAAATTTTCATTAAATGGGCGTATTTTGCGTGTTTAAAATGTCACTGAATTGATCTATTTAGCGACCCAAATTTAATTAAGTTAATTAATACAAATG
>JAOSBL010000004.1:11669886-11687064 GCA_027568915.1 Erythroxylum roraimae | reverse complement strand
TATTATTATATTTTGGTATTTTTCTTTATTAATTATTATACTCATTATATATCATTCCTACTGTATTAATTTGGTGGTGGGGTTTGTTATGGTCACCATCAGGTATATATATATATATATACTGCCAGTTTTTACGTATTTATTCCTTTAACCTGCATCACTATTATCCTGTCACATATGCATTTGGTTCTACTAGAAACAGTCTCTCTACAATATAGGGATAAGGCTGCGTACTATCAGGCCCCCTTAGACCTTGCTTCATTGCAGGACTTTGGGGTATGATAATGGTGATGATGATGATGACATTATAAATCCTTCTTCCAAACAATATTTCATTATATTACATTATGAACTCTTTCATCCCTCCAAAGTAACAAATTTTTTTAATATTATATCAATTTATATTTCATTCCATTATAAACCATTCAATTCCGTTAAAAACCTTATATCCAACTAATCATAGCCTAAGGAAAAGAGGAGTCAAAAATAAGATAAAGAAATTCTTGTGAGTCAATGGCTAAGATTAAGTTCTAAGAAAATTTAAAATTTTTTTCAATTTACTTTTAATAAGTTTTAAAATTTACAATATTTCAATTTAACCGGTAACTTGCCCTAATACGAAACCATATTGTTTAGTACCGTTTTTGGTCCGTAGCTCTCTAGAATAAAGATGTAAAGATACTTGGAAAATAATAGTTTTGAGGTAACCAAATTGCTCCAATTCCAATCGGTACGGCTACACTCTTTCGCAGTTTTCGTCCGCCAACCTCACAATACGAAGCTGTTAGTGTTCCTTCTTGAGGCACAAAAATGGACGTTTCTCCTCACGTGCGTGTCCGGAGGTTCGAGCAGCTTCCCTCTTCCGCACTATTTACATCTCAAATTGAGTCCATGAACGTTCCTGCGGTAATTTCATGTTTGTACTTGACCGTTTTATGTTGATAACTGTTCTGTTTGTCTCATTTGGTGACTCTTTTTTAAAATTTAATTTAAAAGGTTTTCAGCGGATGCATAAAGGATTGGGAAGCTTTAGTCAAGTGGAATCCCGCCAGTGGCGGCCTCCACTATTTGCAGGTTTTTTCTTCTTCCACTATTTGGCGTTAGCTTCACTAGTAAATAACTTACCCTTTTTTAGCGAATACAATTCTAGTGTTTCATTCAGTGATTGTGTTGTTAAATGAATTCATTGGATTGAAATTTCAGGAACGAGCAGGTTCGTGTATTGTGGAGGCTATGCTTTCTAGAGATGCACCCATCTTCTACGGTGATATTAGAAGCCATGAGAGGGTAGTTTTTCGAGTTTCTATATGCTTATTCATTTTATGCAAGACTTAATTACTCTCAGTCTTTGATGGTAACCAACATTGGTCATCTCCCTTTTGTAGGTTCCATTGCCATTCGCCACATTTGTTGGCTTTTGTAAGCAGCGTTTAAAACATGGGAACGCTGATTCTAGCGCCTATTGTGATAATGAAAGGCATCAGCTAGCTGAGTCTGTCGCAGAACAGGACGCTATAATATCTGATGATGCTCCGCAGCAGATGTATTTAGCACAGGTTGGAAATTGTAAGGTCTTAGAACGATAAATGAGTTCATAACAATTGAATCTTAATTAAGAACATCTCATTCAGGTTCCAATTATGAATTCTGAAGATAAGGGAAGGGTACAACTAGAAACTCTAGTCGAAGACATTCAAAAGGTTATTTTCCATTGCTTTCTTCTTGTATGGTTTGCGCCACAGCTAGAAAGGACCATATATTCATGTTTGATAATTATTGCAGCCTACAATTTTGGAGACAAAAGAGCTAGCTTCTATCAATTTGTGGATGAATAATGCTCAAACTCGGTCAAGTACTCATTATGATCCGCATCATAACCTTCTATGTGTAGTTGCTGGAAGCAAAAAAGGTTTGACAGTATTTTACTTCTTCAGTACTTCCAATAAGCATTATCCCTGGAATAACTACTTGTACTGCAATTTATAGACTTGACGTAGTTCAATATTTCTAATTTTGATATCATTTCGGATGTAATAGTAATGATTTACACCGTACATGTTGGTAATTTTCATTTCCTATACACTTAAGTTTATTATTTTTTAATTTTGTCAGAGTTGGTTTACTATTCTATTGAACTGTTTCTCTTTTTACCATTTCTAGATCTTGTTTCATGGGAAATGTTATAGTTGTTAACAACAGGACAACATTAAAGTAAGAAATAACAAAATTGTGCATATGTTTTGGCTCATTGTGCCTACTAATTTTACTGGCTTTTTCTTTACATAATGATTAAACTTTAAGACTGTGCCTCATATACCAGAACTAAAGGTGTGAATACCTTTTTGTTGCAGTCGTTTTATGGCCTCCTTCTGCTTGTCCATCCTTATACCCAATGCCCATATATGGAGAGGCCTCAAACCACAGGTGTGCCTCCTCTTGCGTAACTTCAGAATTTGGTTACTGAACGTTTGTATTTATCCTATGACTGAGAGAACGAAAAGTTGATGCTTCTAAGTTTTGCTTGCAAGCTGTGTAGCCATGTTTGTGAAGTGATTTCATGTCTATGGGAGTGATGTAGGATGGATAGAAGAGATATCAACTAGTTGCTAAAACTAAAAGAAAAATAGGAATTCTGGGCTGTTGGAATTTGAGTTTTAGGTCTGGAATGTCAATATAGGTTGCTGGAATTTTATGATGGAATTGCTGGAATTTTAGTTAAAGAAACAAACAATGGTTTGTTCTAGGAATCACTCCTAGAATTAGGAAAATAGGAATCACTCGAAAAAATTAGGCTGGCTTCATTGAAAGGTTGATTACATATATATAGAAAAATTCTAATTGATGTGAAGGATGGCTTTTTAAGAATTTTTTTTTTCTTTAATGAACTTAAACCCAAAACTAATAAGGGAAAAATAAGTAGAAATATTTTCCTTTTCTAATAAGGAAAATTAAACTAATTACTCTTTTTTTTGTAATTCTGTACCAAGCAATCTGCCTAAAAATTATATATCCTTATTTTTTTTTCTTTTTGGCTCACAGTGCTGTTGGCTTAGAAAACCCCGATCTCTCATCATATCCCAGGGCAAAAGATTCGATGGAGTACTCTCAGAAGGTTACTCTTCATGCAGGTGATGCACTTTTCATTCCTGAAGGCTGGTAAGATCTAAGTTGTAATTTTCATGAGATAATTTCCTTTACGAGGGGCCTTTCCCTTTTTTTATGTGGATAGAATGTCCTTTGCAATTCTTATGTTATTTTTGGATCTTATTTTTCAATTTTAACTTTTTGCCTGTGTGTTAAATCTTTAGTTGTTTATTGTTAATGTTCTATAGAACAAATGGGTTAGTTTTATAATTAAGAGAAGGTTAAAGGACCAAAGGTTTAAGGGCTCATGGTGTGGCTAAATGCTACAAAATCTTTCAGAACTTCTATGACAATCTTTATATTCATTTATAAGCATCAACATCACCAATTTATTTTTACTTCCATCCTGGATGCACACCCATGTCTTCTAGCTGTTGATTGGTTGTTTGTTTTTCCTAACTGCCACAGGTTCCACCAAGTGGACAGCGACAATTTGACCATAGCTGTTAACTTTTGGTGGCGATCAAACATAATGTCTGGCATGTTAGAACATATGGATGCTTATTATTTGCGCCGGATACTGAGAAGGTAGTCTTTCTTCATTAACTTTTATTATCTACCAACTTCATAGTTTTTTTTGTAAACCTTTTCATGTCAGTTGTTCCAAAATTTTTAGAAATATGGTTACATAACTGGGTATGACCTTTGTTTCATTTACATATCTTACTTGCTCCATCAAATTGTTGCTGGAACTTCAAGATTGGTGGATAATGAAATGGTATGTCGATCCCAATTTATAGTTCATTTGCTATTGAGGGCACCGAACTTATCATTCTTTTGCACATGGAAAATGTATACATTGTTAATTTGTTTTGATTCAGCGTGAAAACCTTTCCCGAGTCCGTTGAAAATGTGATCTCTGAAATTGGGTAAAAATAGTTCATTATTTTGAATGCTAGAAGGAGAAAATTGTGAAAAAAATTCTCCAGAATTACTGGATGAACGGGCCTTCTGTATGGATTTGGGAAAACTTCATGCAAACATATTGTGCTTAATATTTGATTCTGCATGGAAGTTTTCCTTTGAATCATATGGCAGATGGGAAAATCTTAGTTCTGAAAAAATTTGATTTTGGGCACTGAAAACAGAGTGTTCACCTAGATCATCTATAGTCTTGTAAAATAATCAGTCTAATGTTGGTGGAATCTTAAGATTTTAGTTCTATAGGGTAACAATGGATAGCAAGTAACTTTCATGTTGGCTATCTTTCTCGGCTCTTATTCAGGTTTGTTGGTCATTATTGATCACTATAACTTATCTTCAATTAGGACAGAATCAAGTACTGCACAGAGCTTCTTCTCTCGACAAGGTGAACCCACATAGGCATGCTTGTGAGCTGCTTACTAATGGAGAAAGAGGTGATGTTTTGGCATTCGTCTAAGCCTTTTTCCTTTTCATTAAGAGAAGTTTTCCTGTATGTATTATCTGGTAATTGATTCTTATAACCTACCAGATGACGAAAGCCGTGATGAGGACCAGTCACATGAAACACGAGGTTTACTAGGGAAGGACCTACAGGAGAGGTGTCAGCTGGATCAAATGGAGCCACTTGCTCTCCAGGCTGTACACGAACTTGTTTCTTTGGTACATCAGGAAGTTAATATTGGTGATCACGGTCAACCTGTACAATCGATTTCAACTAGTGACTCTGCAATTGGAATGAAAGGTGAACGTTATGAAGTTGGGAAAAGTAATGTATTCATTCTGGAGGGTGATCCAGTTGCTCAAATTCTTTGGAACCTTCATCCTCTTACTCTCCGAGATGTTCTCCTTGGCATGGTGGTGAGTCTGCTTGCTCTAGAGGGCCTATGATTCCAATAAATTGATGACTTTTCCTTGATAATGCTGCCAACAAATTAATGAGTTGTCTTTGTTAATATGCCATTCATTTAAAGTGAGCTGTAATCATCTCATGGTGTAGTTAAATGATGCATAAGTTCAATGTATGATGACATTTCACATCCTCTTTGGGCATCTCATGCTTTACAACTCTTTCCAGCATAATTTTCCAAGAACCTTGGAGGCTATGATACTGCACTTACTTTCACCAGTGGCAGCAGAAGTACTCACACGAAAGTTTGACACAATAGACCAACTGAGCTCTGAAGAAGATCGGTACTTTGTCAGCTTCATAAAGACTTAAATGATGAAAGTAAACGGGAATTATTTTCATTCTTTTGCTGTCCTAATTCATTTTTATCATTTCATGATTTCAGAAATAAGTTCTATCAAGTTTTTTATAGTGCATTTCATGACCAATTCACTGCAATGGATGCACTTTTAAATGGGAAAGAATCGTTTGCATTCCTGGTAATTCCTTTTTCTTGTCAATTTACCCATTAATAAGTTCTTGCTACCATTATGCAATATAATGTCATATTGTAGGCTTCTATTATTGTACCTTTTCTGGATTTGTATAAGTTTACTTGTCAGTATTTATGTGAATGAGAAAATAGGGTTGGATGGAGATACCTTTGTTCTATATTTTTTCATACTTAACCTTGTATATGAATGGTTGAGAGAAACGAGGATATAACATGTTCATGGCAATTTTATAACTTGAACAGAGTAGATGCAATCTGTGTGATATTCAATTACATATGGAAATGCATTTTATGGGAGTCTGGGTTCTTGAGTAACCACATGGGCAATCTATTGTGTCATACAGAGTTGAAAGGAGAATTCTGAAAGATGATCTTATTTCTTGTATTGTATATTTATGTTCGTATACTAGGTGCATGTCTTACCTTGAGTTGGAAGTTATGCCATATGCATGCATCTAAATTAGTGTCGGATTCTCATCATAGCTCTCTGATGCACTTTTCTGTTGCCACATGATTCTCCTCTGAATGATCAGTCTTTCTAAAGTTACTTATGATTTCTGTTCTCCTTTTGGTTCTTTACAAATTTTACCATGATCAGCATCTTCTTCTGGGGAAACTTCTATGCATCTTGTTTTCCACGCATGCATCTTTATCTTTAGCTAGATGCAGGACTATAAAGATCTTCCAAACATCTTATTGAGCTGAAACTTTATAAATGTTTTGGAATCCGGCTAAATCGCTGTTATTATCATTGATGAAATATGCAACACAAACTTTTATGCATTGTAAAGGAATCTGAATTCATTGATAATTTTTCTATTTGCAGTCATTCAAGAATGTCCTGGACAAGTACTTGGGAGTAAACTCTGATATACCAAAACCATCAGTTTGATAATTACATATGGAGACGTAATTCGTGGAGGACTAGGCCCACTTGTGATATTAAATGGTCAATCCGTGCATTTCCATGAAGAAGCGTTCTGTCTTAATCAATGATTTCAAATTGGGTCATCTGTAATAGTGCAGAAGTTGCAAACTTTGATGCTGTTGTATGTCTCAGTTGTCGACATGGAATCCCATTCAATTTTTGAAAGTTTTGTACAGTTGATAATGAAAGTGATTTTCCCTCATTTGGTGATTCCAATGGTCCATTAATATTGTATAAATCTTTGCTAATAAAAACGACTTCGCGTTTGGAAAATGTCTCACATATTCGAATTAGAGCATAATTGACTTTGGTCATATGAGGTCAGATAATTTGTGATTTCGTCAGTGAAGCTATCGACCATGAGTGGAAGCAGGTCACATGCACCAGCTCAAAAACCGATGCACTCGTTAGTATCCGCAGAAGCATAATACCCTCACTTATGACTCAGTTTTCCTGCATATGAATAGTAAGCAGTTTATCTTTGATCGGACTTTTTACCTCTTGGTACAATTTCCTAGATGTTTATGTAAGTTCTGTCTTTGTTTTGAGAAAGACAAGTTGATAGAATTGCGAGTTCAGACGACAATAAATGGCGCCTTCAGAAGATGTGAGTTCATTTCTTTATCCTTTTAGTTGCATGTGTGCTACTCGAGAGGGTTGCACAAAAGATTGTGTAGTATGGATGGGGATTTGCAACAGAAGAGGCAAAGAGAGAAAGGAGCACAGACCAGAAAAAAGAAAGGGTATGTAATAATTAGGAAGAAAAGAGGGAAAAGGCAAGTTTGTTAAAATTAGATTCCCTGAAAGAAGATGACATGCAAGTATGTTGAAAAGTGGAAGGAGAGTGGAACTTTTGGTTTGTCTGGACGTGTAGAGGGAGATAAAAAGATGCAGTCTTTTATTTTTTGCAAGACAAATGGCATGTATTGTACCTTAAGCCTGCAACCTACGCATACTTTCCAAAAGCTTGGATATTCCATAAGGCCCAGCTCTCTTCTTTCATTAATCCCTAGGGCTAGGGTCTCTTCTTTCTTTTGCACTGTTGAATACACTAAGTTGTTCTAACAACGATTTGCTCAGTACTTTCTGTTTGGTAAAGGTCTACAAGTTGAACCAATGACGCTAATCAGTTCTACTTTTCTGCGATTAATAAAGAGACAACCCTTCATGCAGGATAAGGTTGTTGGACACTCGCCCTTTACAAAGTTCCTAAACAAGACACGCTAAAACAAATTCAACTTTATAGATATTGCAAAATCTGCGTACGACTTGCTTAAAAAGTATTTGTAAACTACCGCCTCCTTAGATAGTAAACAGTCTCCAACTTATCTTTTCATTATGATTACACATACTCCTTGCAAAGGATAATACTGTTAAAGAATCGATTTTTATCAAGACCTTAATCTAAAAAACCAAGCATCATCGGCCAATAGTGGTGGGTCAGGAAAGCAGAAAAAATTTGTAAGATTTCATGATTTGAATGCTAACGTAGGTGAAGCTGCCAATCAAAGGGATATGTGTGTGTAGAATTGCACGGAAATTGATAAAGGAGAGACTCACGAACATGGAAAAGAAGAACTCACAGAATTGCAATACAAAACTTTTCAAAGTTGCATCACATCTAGTATCATTTTCATGACCGTTGACATTTTGTTTTCATTTGCTCCTCTTTTCCTTTTGGCTTAGACCACCAACGCGTCCCGGACCACCAGCTCACTTGCACAAATACACATAGAGCATCATGCATACATTACGGGTTTTTACCCTTCTTTATGAAAAGGCTATTATTTCTTTTTAAGTTTTATCGTTTTCTTTTCTTAGTACGTTAATTCCATAAAGTGATTGTTGGAAATTGTTTATATATTCTTTCCGTCTGAGTAGAGAAAGACTTGTCTGGAAATTGGCACAAATGCATGGCTGTTGCTCTGATCTCATTGGAAATTAAGGGACTACACTTTAAACAATATTTATGTCACAATAAGGAATTACAAGGTTTTCGCTGATTCCTCAGGGATTAATGATTGGCTTATTCAAAGGTTGTGTATTATAAAAAGAATTGTTTCTAAGCAACTTGCAACAACAGTTGCTGACCTGATTTGTACATTCAAAATTTCTGATATTTTGATTGGCCCAGTAGAAGAAATTAGGAGAAGAGTTCTATGAAGCTGATTGGATAATAATTCCACATGCATGATCCATGGACAAGAGCTATATCTAACATTTTAGAAGTCGATTTTGAAACGCAATCTTTTTATTTTTTTGATTCCTTCTCTTCACCCGAAGTTTATATATCCCACTTGGGATGATCTTTTCCCCTATATGTAATGCATAGTAAATTCAAATCAAAACAGTATGAGGTATCGTATGACTAACCTTAATGCATTAACTTCTGAATGAGCCAATGGTTCTTTGGCAATGAAAATTAGAAACCTTTCCCTAAGATAGTCCAAGTACCTTTAGCTTTTTAGCTTTCTTACCATAAAAATTCAAACTTGAACACTATCTAAAGGTCCGTGTAATTTGTAGAGTTTTGATTTTGGGAGGAAGAAAGAGATAAGTTGGAGGTCCTATGCTAAATGCGTCTCTACTTTGTATCTATATATAATTTGGAAGTCTGTTGTACAGATAAAAGGTTAGAAATTAAAGCATTAGGAAATAGACCCGAAAGAATGGATATGGACCCCCCTCACCGACTTGCTTACCTTATCGGCGTCTCTGTTATCTTTGTTTACGAGTGTTTGATCAAATAATCTACGGTCTTCTTTCAAAAGAAAAGGAAGAGATCTAGGCTAGCTAGGCTTAATTGTATTGCATGCATCAAGTAGTATTTCTGTAAGGATTCTGAGACATTTTAGCTTTGATTAATTGAAATGTCAAAGGCTAACTCTAGTGGGGTTGATGCATCAAAAGTATTTTATGTAGGGGAGGGGACTAAAGATTTCAGATTTGTTTTACTTTTGATCATAATAGGCTAATCATGGAGACAAGTTGTCTTTCTATGCCAATTTGGCATGTTCTTTCCATCGACAGTACAATAATTTAGAAGAGTTAAATGTTAACCTCTAAAATCTAAAACCCCTTGCTACTCTCACGTCAGTTCTAATACATGTGGAGATGGAGACGGGACAAAAGAGCAAAGGCATGAATTAAAAATGGCGAGATGAGATCAGAATGAGGTATACATAACCTCACAACAAAAATTACAAACACTGTCGGACCTTCCTCACCCAAACTCGTCATCATCATATATAGTTTGGCCTCAAAGATAGAATCATTGTGATCGCTAATTGTCACAAGTAAATCAAATGCAAAAGAAATTAACTTCCATCTGATATTAATTTATTAGAGAAACTAAGACATAATTAGAGGACGATACGATTAAACACTGTTTTTTAGTATCTCTGTGTCTTTGAAACAAGTGCAAATGCTACGTTTAGATTCTCATTTCTTGGGTTCTAGCAATCACCCCAAGCTTCGGAGGCAGGAGGCTGAGTGTATCCAAAACCGTGATGCTTCAACAGTGAATGGTCTATCTCATTGTAATGCTGGAATCCTATTCCCCCCGTGAAATTTAGCGCTTCCCTCAGGTTCAAGCTTACGTTGACATGACCCCTAACATTTGCACCCATTCCGTTTCCACGAACACCTTGCTGGTTTTCACCAGCCTGCAGACCAAGAAAGTCCCTAGTCAACCGATCATTCTTCTGCCACATTGCCAGATTTCCCAGGTAAGAACCTTGCGAGATGTGACTAACCGGGTCAGCAACTTGATGACTTGCTGGTCCCAACTTGCCCATGTCTAACTGAGTCATGTGACTTTGACCCATAGCGCTTGTCTGAGTAGCACCAACAGTTGCAGCCTTTTGGAGGAGTGCAGTGGCTGACAAGTGGTGCGATGCTGCCGATGTGACAGCAGAGTGTGAGAAGTTCTGGAAGGGAGAAATCGCCGAACCCTTGTGGATGGTGGTCAATGGTGGTGGTGAATCTTGGAAGAGTGGCGTAGTATTATTCTGAAATGGGTGATTTTCGGGCTTGATGTGGACATTGTTTTGAGGATCATTAGGGTTTTGAGATTGATTCCCAGGAGAGAGTGAGATCTGATGGTTAGGGATAGAGAAGAGAGGAGGATGAATCTGGGAGGTTTGAAGAAGCAAAGTTTGAGCAGTTGGATTTGTTAAGATGAGTTGGTGAGCTGAGAGTCTTGCACTTTCTTCAGCCAATGCATCACAGAAGGCTCTATGAGTTATGAAGCTATCCTTCCTGTAGACTCACAGCATGCACAAACAAAAGAAACCAAGTAGCATATTAGGAAACAAATCACCTTAAGATCATAAATACTAACTAGCCTATAATAAGAAGTAATTAACTCATCCATGAACAAGCAATATTCAAAATCATAACAAGGGGGAAAAAAAAAGAAGCTTGAAATACATAACATATGAGGAAGAATTGAATTTGATAATGTTAATGTCTTTAATTCATCTTCCATCGTTTATTAATTAGTAGAAAGGAAATCAAAGGTCGAAAGAAAGAGATGGGGCATGCGGATTGGATAGATACATGATTACCATAAAGCAAGAAAGCACAAAAGTAGTATTATCTTCTTTGGTCAAACCTGAAGAGGGGAGAGAGAGAGAGAGAGAGGATTCATGCAAAAAATGCAGAAAGACAGTAAAGGGATAAAGATCGAAAAATGACCTCAAGCATGAAACAAAGAAACGGAATTGAGACCCCCAAACATGTGGTACTGATGAAGAAAATGAAAGCAGATGGAGAGTATCAGATTTTTTGCAGATTTATTAGCTTTTCATGATGAAATAGTTCAGAGTCTGAGTATGTTCCTGAGAGTAAAATTATGACAATGCTCCGTAAAAAATCACGGGTCTTACTTCAAGACAGCAAACTGTACAAAGCAGTTAAACTCATTTATTTGTTTCACTTTTTTTTCTTGTACAGGATCAGCTACCAGATGTATTCATCATTGCTTTAAGAATCAGGAATTTCAATTACTATGTACCCAAATGTGTAAACTTATGAAAAATGCATACATTGCATCAACTTTTTCTTTTTTCCAGGGAACAAAAGAAAGGGTTTATCTACTTCAATCTTAATTAGTCAGTCATTTAACTATAGGAAGCAAAAGGAGAAAGCATAAATTTTCTGTTGGGTTTGAAGAGACAGTAACAAAGAACAACATGTTATTATGTTGATTGTTCCTTTATCTCCTATCGGTTTTGTTCTTTTGGAATGTGAAGAACTGTCAGGCTTCAGATTTTGGAGGTTATTGTTTCATTTAATGAAAGCGTCGACTGATACTCCTATTAGTGGCATTCATTTCTATGCAATCTGCCAACATCTTTGAGCTTCAGATTCCACGCAGAGCTTACATACACCTCCTGCATACAAACAACTGCAAGACGAAACAGACTGAAGCAATATACAAGTGAAAAATATTTGCCATGAACAGTGATGGAGGCCAAGATGATGAATTTTATGTGACAAAGAAGGAGATAAGGAGACCACATTAAAGACAAATAATAGTAAGCGTTCATCAATTTTTGTTAAAAAAAGGAGCTTAGAAAAGATAGCGAAAAAAGAACTGAAAAAATTAACCTGGAAAAAAGGGTTCCACAGTCACATCTGTACTCTCTTGTGCCGCAGGTTTTAGAATGAGCTTTCCAATCTGATTGAACTGCATAGATCTTTGAACACTTTTCGCATTTCCACTTCTTTTCACCATGTTTTCGGCAGTAGTGCTTCTTGATACCAGTGAGGTCACCGAGAGCCCTAGAAGGATGATGGTGAACACATGATGGCTCAGGGCAAACATAAGCTCTCTTTCTAATGTCTTTGCTGTCTCTTTGCTTCAGCTTCCAAGGAAGGTTATGGCCTCTCCTGTGAAGTTGAAGATTTTGATCTCTTTGAAACCCCTTGTTGCAGATCTCACACACAAATCTATTCGTGGCCAGTAAGGTCCTTGGAGATAATGCTATCACTTCAGCATCTGGATCTGTAACCATTACAATAAACATATAATCATCGTAAAATCTTACTAGTACTAACTGAAATTCAAGATACTGAAAGAGAGATTACTGTGTGTATGTAATTACCTGGGTTGCCTGGCAAGCTTCTCTTCTTCTTGATCTTCTGTTGTTGTTGCTGGGGGGAGATGGTTGTTGAAACAACTGGATTTAGAACACAAAAATCCTGCACTCTAGTACCAGAAGAAAGACTGGGTTCCTCAGACAAAGAAGTTGAGCTGGAAATAGCTGCAGAGAACATGCTTATGTAGAAGAAAAATCCAGCGAAGAAAAACAAGAAAAATGATATCTTTGTTTTGTTCGATATCTTTCCAAAAGTTTATAACACTTTGAACCTTAGAAGAAACAACAAGAAGTTTGATGAATAACTAATTCCAGGCCTGAAATATTAGAATATCCCAGCTTTGGACAAAACTAAAAAAAACTTTGTTGATGAACAGTTGGCAGTGAAATATAGACAAAGAAAGGTATCATTTATTGGGTAGCAAAAGCAAAATCTCGTGAAGAGAAGATGATGATGATGATGATGATGGTTTATTCTCCAGGTCGCTATCTAGCCATGGATTGCTTGTCTGAGCAACTCTGAAACAAAATACAGATGTATCTCTTTCCAGCCTCTTTGTCTCTATTTTTTATCTCTCTCCATCCATCTTAAAAACCATCTAAGAGTTTACCATGCAATCAAACCTAGAAAGACCAGACAATAAGATGGTTTTTGCCAAAAAAACGTCTCACAGTCTTCACCACCCAAGTAACCTTCTCCTTTCTGTCTATATATGTCTGTACGAAGAACATGTGGAAAGAAAGAAAGATTAAGATAAATTATCAGCAGCTAGGTATTGTAGATTATAGAGTACAGAAAGTGATCATTACAGTGGCAGACCATGAAAGAGGATAGGAAAGAAACTTGAAATTACAAAGACTAAAATATTTCTTTTTTAAAGGATAGTGAATCCAAAAAGAAAAGGAAATGGATAGCATGGCAATTCTAAAAGAAGAGAGAGAGAGAGAGAGAGAGCGCGCAGGACTCAGAAGAATCCTAACCCCACTTGATTCACTAACATTTTTTCCCACTCAATAATTTTTCTTTTAAATTCTTACTTTGGTACTTTCTGTCTTTTCTTTTGTTCCTGTTATAAAACACCCAAACCCTAAAAGGACCTTGATTTGAATGGAATGCTATCAAAAGGAGGCTTACTTCTCGCCAGATTAGCTTAGAACTCCCAAGAAGAATGAAAAGCTTAGAAGGTGATGAAAGGCAAAGAGCTAGCTAGGTACAGATGGAGAGATGGTCCTGCTCAACCTTTTCTATTACCCTACAACCAACATGATTGTTGTATTGATTTGACTCTCTCAGCTTATACACTTGGCTTTCCAATACATATCAACCACTTAATTTCCATTAAACACAAAGTTTATTAATTACCTTATTGTTGCAATTGTATTGTCGAAGAGATTAATGTCTTAAATTGGAGCCCGTTAGAGGGATACATAAGTAAATATTACCTACATTTCTCTATACTTAGTATGCAGAAATAGCTTTTGTTTTATCTCTGTTAAGAGTAATGATCCATGACAACTGGAAATACTCTTGAAATGTTTCAGGATAGAATTTAGCTTCCTCCTCCTATGCTCTTAATTAAACATAAACATTGACAGTCTTCTCTATGATACTTGGAAGGTTTTTGGGTTTCTATTTTTCACAACTTTCTGTCTGTATTTCTTTTGTAATTATTCTAACCCGTACGTCCTAGTGCATAGTGAAAGTGCCGAAGCAAACCCCACCAAGGGGAGTTTGGAAGGTCTCCTCTCTTCTTTTGTTTCTCATTTATGGACTTTTTCTTGGCTGCAAATCCAAATCTAAAGCCATGAAGAGATAGCACAAATTGTCCTTCGTCTTTTCCTCTTCATGATAGAAAACAAACATGCAGTGTTTACTTGAACTTGTGTACGATTATACGATTATGGTGGCTATAAGGAGCATAAAAACGAGGGATTCTGTTTCTTTACAGGGCATGCGTGGCCTAAAACATGGTAGCTCAAGACAATAGCATCGACCATGCAAAAACCAATACATAAATAAGCCTATGTAAGGTATAGGACCCATTTCATCATTTGGATATAATTGAGTGCTACAGTTGATGATACTCTGGAGAATCCTATGTGAGTTTTCTTTTGATGTTAAAAACTTGCTAGCTTTTCTTTTGGGATGAGATGAGGTTTAACGTTGGTTGATTCACCTTGTGGCCTGAAAAAGCTAGGACGATGATGATCCAGGTTATATTCACAGGATTAAAAATTTAAAAAAAGTGTTGTGCCTAAGTAAACATTTTAACACCATTTTCACGTTTGAAATTTTGGTGACTAAAGCGTAACTGATCATTGAATTCATAGGTTTATGATACTACATCTTCTCAAAAGAAATTAAAAAAAAAAAGCCATTAACCCAGAGCACGTTGGTGAAGTTCTGTTAGCATAATGGAATCTCCTGGTAACAGTGAAATGAAAAATACTCTTACTTTTCGCTTATTGTTCATGTCAAACAATTGGTGATAAAAGCGGAAGAAGGAGAATTCAAGTTTAATTCCGTGTCTACATATACAACAGTGATAATGAAGAAGTTATGATCAAATTCATCTTCTTGTAATATTCAAACTAGTTATGGTCTACTTGGAATTGGAATAAATGTTCCAAGTTCTAGAGGCATATTGATGAGTACGAAAGAATAGGCCTTTGTGGGTCATTCCTTTCCTTCACGGGTTTTTCTATTCCCAGATTCTCTCCTACAACTTCTTGCATTCAACGGTCTCAATAAAAGACATAATTGCAGAGGTGCACACCAAAAGATTATATTATCGTCTTCCTCCTTCTCACACGTCTCTGTAAATAATGTTACCCTTGTGTCAATTTCTGAAAAAAAAAAAAGCTGCTAGAATTAACGTAACCTAGCAACAACCAAAACCCGTTTCCATAGAATAAAAAAAGCACTTGGATATCAAGCAATCTTGGTTAAGTTTAATTGGAAGCTTAATTATGGTAGCATTTACAAATCCTTCCTCCAATACAACTGACTTCCTTGAAAAAGAAAACAATGGATTATTTTCTGTTTCTTTTGTCTTTGGTTCTTAGTGTGAAACACAACAAATTAAGGAAAAGGAGAACCACAAAACAAAAGAAAAGAAAAACTTAGGAAACTAGTAAAGCGCATAAAACTAATGTTTTAAAAATTGGACTGGACATCGAATCGGTCAAAGAAAAGGTTTAGGTTTAAAAGTTCAATCAGTATTAAACTGCTATAAAATTAATATATAATAAATAAGAAATAAAAATTATAAGAGTAAATGAAAATGAAATATTTTATTGAAATAGAAAATACACCAATATTTTGTTCTGATTTTTAACCAACAAATACTAATATTTTTAATATCATAAAAATTAAAATTGACATCTTTATCTTATTTTAAGAATTTTACTATTTATTTCAAGTATAATTTCTTCTCCTTATACTATACATAGAAATTGATATTTTTAAAGAATAAGAGCTAATTATATGACCAACTGTTTGACTAATTATTGGTGCTTATTTATCATTTTATAAAAAATTATTTATTATTATTTATTTTTACCATTGACGTTTAACACAATCCAAAATGTTACCCTTAGTCGATATTTTTTCTCAACAGTTCCTCTCCTTCTCGTTTCTCTTTCAATCTCCACCCACTATTACCACCATTAGAGCTGCGTCACCTATGTGCAGTGGAGCGAGTCAAAGCTTAGGACCTGTAAAAATTTGTGGGATATTGTCTTAGGTACGGAGGTATAATGTATATAAGCTTGGATGTGAGTTTTTGAGATCTGATCCTTGTGATTGGATTCCCTGTCGTCTTTGTACGATTATTAGTTTGGGTAATGAACACGCATTTGATTCTTCAAGGTATAGAAAAAATCAGCTAATTTATTATTTAACCAATCGATTTTTATACGATCAAAAATAAAAATAGAACCAGAAACTAATATGATTCGTGCTTATCTTGGTCGAATCGATCGGTCTGATATCTTTTACATCATTGCATAAAACAGTCAAAAACAGGTCCTTAAGCCCCCATATGTCATTTTAAGTTGTTAGGACTTGAGTGTTTTAAACGTAGACTTAATAGTAAAAGTAAACTAAGGTCTATCCATCCATTACCCTGCTCTAGCTAATTCTAAATTTCCTCACCCACCCCACACACCCAAAATGACCTTTTACTTTCTTGCAATTGGTTCTTGCATGATCATGTATGGTATGAAACCTTGGTGGGGTTTGCCACTACGAAAAGAGGTGGACTCTACACGTGTGGAAATAGGTGGTTATTATAATAGAATAGGGCTTCTCTTATACTAAACTATTAGGCCTCAAATCTAAAGCGAGGAGAAGAATTGTATAATGTCTCGTAAAGGCCTAGTTAGAACAAAGCCATATTAATTTTATCAACTATTTTTATTATTAAATTTCTTCTTATTATTAAATTTCTTCTTCTTCTTCTATTTTTAATAATAATAATAATAATAATAATAATAATAATAAAGAATTTAGTAATACTAATAATAATAAGAAGAAAATTAATTTTGTATAATAATGATAATAATGTAATAATAATAATAAATAGAAGAAGAAGAAGAAAAAGAAGAAGAAGAAGAAGAAGAAGAAGATTAATAATAATAATAATAATAATAATAATAATAATAATAATAATAAGGA
>JAOSBL010000004.1:11616405-11628283 GCA_027568915.1 Erythroxylum roraimae | reverse complement strand
AAAAAACTATATACAATATAAAAAACTTTAAGCTTAAGGAGATATTATTAAGTTTTAATATAATTAAGGAGAGAAGTTTTAACATGTTAAGAATATTTAATAAAAGTAAGATACATAAGGAATGCTGGGTGTCGGGTATTACTAAACACCCATCATTCACAGCAGCCACTTAGCATTTCATACACTGTTGCGCGTCATCCTCTTCCAAATCTTTAAAGATAATTAACATTTTTCTTTACACCAGAGCAATAATTTAAAGTTTAAACTAATATTAATACTTAAACAAAATCACTTTCTATTTTTTAAAAGATCTATTGTAATATTGCAGATTTCGTTTTCTCTATTTCTCGTTTATTTCTATTTTTTATACTTTAAAAAACATAATATTACACACACACACACACATAAATGTTTATAGTTAATGAAACTATTTTTCTACATAATTTACTAATTCTTTTTATAAAAATTTGAGCTCTGTTGTTGAAGGAAAAAAACTACAAAAAGAAGGCGAATGCTTTAAGTAGATAACATTTAAAAAGTTGTAAAAATTCATAGAAATGCTGATATTTTTCAAACATATTACTTAAGTATGGGCCAGGCCAAAATTTTTGGTTATATCAATGGATCGGTAAGGCCCAAGTGGATTACTGCCAACAGGATTCCTTTGGTTTTGCATATGTTTTTTATTGTGATTTTTAGATTTTATTTTTTATTTTCTATCTTTTTTTAAAAAATATGCAGGGGCTAATGTCAATATAAGTTAATAATTTAAAATTAAAATTTATTTTAATTATTAAATCAAAGTTTATTTAAAAAAAAAAAGAGTAGCAAGAATTTGAAGACCATTTTAAGAATGTAAGGAAAATAGGTGAATTCCAACAGGAGATGACTGTCACAACCGATGGAAAGTTCTTGGTGTTAGGGTTTGTTACCACGGTGTTTTCAGCGATAATTTGCTCCGGAGAAGAACGGTCCACGTGCTTGATGGTTTATAAAGAAGGTGGTGCTCCAGCGGTGCTTCGATCCCCAAAATGCCCCCGCTGGAACCTCCCAAATTACGATTCCGGACAACGCACGGCTGAAGGTGGCAACTCCCGATGTCAGTCGGCGTTGCTTCAGGGCCGCAGGAAGTCCCAGGAGGACCGCATCCTCTGCAATCTTGATCTTCAGATTCCATTTCCAGGTTTTTTTTTTCTCGCTCTCTGTATACTACCTACACTCAAAGGAGGCATGATTTCGTGAACAGGCTGTTCCTTTACGATATACAAAATAGTTGTGAATGCTTGCTTGATTACGTAGAATTTCGTTTTGATACTGGAAAGTTAATGCTTTTATAATAATGGGAATTGGACCCTGTTATCACAAGATACAATGAATTATGTATCTTTATATCAACTAAATGAACCTTCACATTCCTACTTATGTGATTGTCGAAGTAAGAAATTGCGTAAAATATGAAGACTGACATATCGAAGTAAGAAATTGCGTAAACTATGAAGACTGACATATCGAAGTAAGAAATTGCGTAAAATATGAAGACTGATATATGGAATTTGATGTTTGAGTAGGTAAAGGAGGTCTTAAGCAGGTGAAGATTGGGATTGTGGCGGTTTTTGATGGTCACAAGGGTGCAGAGGCTAGCGATATGGCTTCAAAACTTTTACTGGAGTATTTTGCTTTGCATACTTATTTTCTTCTGGATGCCGCATTTTCTTTTGTTTCCGCTGGAAGATTGCCAGATAAAGCTGGCAAGGAAGTTTTCCAATTGCTATACCCTGACCAAAATCTGGGTCACCATGACTTGAACTTTAAGAGGTGCTTTTACAGTATCTTTCGTCTTGATTTTTGTAATTCCCACATGCAGAGTTAGGTGATATAGTCTTCCCTTCTGAACTGAACAAGGAAATATAAGTTGGTGTATTGAGATGGATAACCTTTTTTTTTTCCAATAATTTGTGTGCTTCTAAATTCCAGCATTATAAAATATTAGTCTTCCTGTTATGAAAGCAAAATTATGCTTGGTTCTTGTGCATAAGAGTACACAGGCAAATTAAGCACATATCCTATCTTTTTGTGCCTGAGGAATTCCATGTCATGATCTATGCATCTTAAACAATTCTTCTAATTGTTGATTTGCAATTCTGAAGGAATGAAACATTTACAGGTTTAAACTCTCTTTACAAGAAAATGTTGACAATTCTTTTCATTTGGACATTTTGAAGGAAGCATTGCTGAGGGCAATCCATGATATTGATTCAACGTTTTCTAAGGCATGTTGAACTTATTTCTTCTTTTTGTGTTCTTTCTTTCTGTTTACTCTTTATATGCTTTATAAGCTGTTATTCTTACTTTGTAAACAAACTAAACTTTTTTTTCTCGAGTCATGAAGGAGGCGTATCGAGATAATCTTGATTCAGGATCTACAGCTACCATTGTGCTGATAGCAGATGGCCAAATCTTAGTTGCTAATGTTGGAGACTCAAAGGCTCTTTTGTGTTCTGAAAAATATCTATCTCCTGCTGAAGCAAAAGGTTGCAAAGATTTGGTCAAAAAGTTGGTCTTGATTCTACTGTAGTTTATGCCATTTCATGATTGTGCATTGGAGAATAGTTATATATTCTGTTTACTCTTTTATGCTCTTGCATGCTTGTCATTGAGGTATGAGAGCTATAATTTTCACTGTATGAAGTGATGGCCCCTGTAATGTATTGTTCTTTGCATTGCAGCAAGTTTGTTAAGATTATACAGGGAGAAGAGACGAAGTGGAGTTGTTTCACCTAGAAGAGACGATGATGTCACTACTTTGTCATTGTCTAAAGGACTAAAAAGTTTAATTGTTGAGGAACTGACTAGAGATCACCATCCTGGCAGGGATGATGAAAAGTTCCGAGTGGAAAATGCTGGTGGTTATGTACTTGAGTGGGGTGGTGTGGCTCGAGTGAATGGTCAGCTGGCTGTTTCCCGAGCTATTGGTGATGTATCTTTTAAAAAGTGAGGTTCATATCCTTCTCATTCCTTGATTGAACACGTTGACTTGCTAAGTGCATTTTCCCCTTTTTATCATTCAATAGCCTCTCCTGGATTTACTATTTTAATGTGCTCTTCTGATCCGGGGGTACTGTTATTTATCATTAGTTATGGTGTTATATCTGCACCGGAAGTGACTGATTGGCAACCTATCACCTCAAACGAGAGCTACTTGGTGGTTGCATCTGATGGTGTGTTTGAGAAGTTGAGTTTGCAGGATGTTTGTGATCTTTTGAGGCAAGTTCACATTCATGATACAGAGAAGCTAGGACTCTCAAATGCATGTTCATACTCTTTGGCTGAATGTCTAGTTAACTCAGCCTTTGAAAAGGGTAGTATGGACAACATGGCAGCTGTTGTTGTTCCATTATCGTATATTAGAGTCTCTCAGAAACAGCCAGGGGAAAAATGTGTTCGGGAAGGAGATATGTATTCTTCAACATTTGGACTAAATAACATAAAGCTTGAAGAATTAGGTAAATTTAATTTTACTTTGAATTCTAACATTTGTTAAGTATGTGGTCCCTTTACAATCAACTTTGTCTGGGTCCTTGCTGACCTGGCTGTTCAGGTATTCCAGATCATGGCTGTATGTTGTTTTTCTCCAAATTCTGGTGCAATAAGTTTAGACCCTGCATGATATGATCTGATAAATTAAAATAAGGTTTATATATGATACTTTTGACTTTTTAGGAGTTTGTGTCCTACATACACGAACATCTTCACAAGCTCTAATTTGGTTCACCTCGCATTGTAATGGTGAATACTTAATTGTTGTGACTGACTTCTTAAATGACCTTACATCTTTTCTCAATCTCTCCTATAAATTATTTGGATTATCTGACTATAATGGCTGATAATGGCATTTTTTATCATTAATTTTTGACAGCTCATGACCTCACTTCTGATCTAGTACAGTTGGGGCATTTAAATCCACTTACCACAAAGTTTGACAGGTTATTGGTAAGGTGTTAATGCTAGCTTGATGATCTTTTTTTACCTGTAAATTCATCCTTTGGCTATGTAAAGAGATCACTTATTTGTTTTGTCTGCTTTATCAAATGAAATTTTCAACTTACAAGAATGGTGCTAACATGTTTTTATTCTCGACAGTCATGTGAAAAACTGATAGCTTTAAATTACATTATTCTCAATCTTATTTCTTCTGTTTGATTGAAAGATAAGAGGGCCTATCTTATGTTAATCATATTGAAGAAAGGAATACAAGCCTATGCAATTTGTTAAAGTTTTAGATTCCATGATCTAGGTTGATTTGTGTCTGCTGTCATGATCTTGGTATTGGTGGGTTTTGATACTGATTTTCATAATCTAGGTCGAAGGAAAGTATGAGAATGTTGCTTGTTATTACTTGTTTGAGAACCTTGATGATAAATTGGATGTATTGCAAGTTCAAAGAAACGGCCAGGACAATTATGAGCATGACCTACCACAGGCTTTACCCAAGTCATTTAATGACCAATATGGTAAGTGAACCTTTTCATTTTGAAGTTGCTGGCATATTGCCATTAGGTTATCATGGTTGCTTACTGTTGTGTTCAGGTGTTGTAACTTCTTTATCAGCTGCTTCTGTAAACGGTTCCGTGACCTTACAATGTTATCTTTTCTTTGAAGTCAATTGTCAAGTCAAATGCAGGGCTGGGTTTGCTATGTGTCAGGCCAAACATATCTTGGTTCTAGTAATTTCAAGTTTATATATTTTTTGTTCTAGGTGGGCCTCTGAATTTGTATAGTGACCGGAATTTATGCTTGAACATTGGGATGGATGGAGGTCAAGACCAATGCATTAATGCTGAAAGCTTTGCTACTTTCCTCTCCATGCTTGAATCGGTCCCATTCTATGATTCGGATGTAAAAACTGGACCAACAGAATATGCAATACCCAACATGAGGTTAATATTTAGCCTTTAATATTTTCTGTTGGGTTGGTTTTGAACCATGGCACTGTTGATGTAGAACCTTCAAAGGATCTGATATGAATAAGTTAGGAGACAGATCACAATCTGGTCAATAAAAGCCCTGCTTAGTTTAATGGGTTTCTCAATTTAATCTTGTTCAGAAGGATCCCAATTCTAGTGTGGGTAAAAGCAAGCTGTGTTGGATCATGGGCCAGTATTTAGAAAATTGAAAAGGTTTGGATGAGGGTTTGTAAACTATTCTATTAGCATAGTACGAAGACGTTCTCTTATGGCTATGTTATATCTCTGCTAGTTTGATTTTTGCTTCTTGTATTACGTGTTTATCAGTCAA
Organism: Erythroxylum roraimae; assembly: GCA_027568915.1. Lineage (NCBI taxonomy): Eukaryota > Viridiplantae > Streptophyta > Magnoliopsida > Malpighiales > Erythroxylaceae > Erythroxylum > Erythroxylum roraimae. Next base: position 11,622,988 of record JAOSBL010000004.1, on the reverse strand, counting down.
GAAAGACCTGTCTAGTTTGATGACTTTATTCCTGTCATAAGAATGAACCTTGGTGACACTATTGATTCTTGGTTGTTAGGTATGCACTAAAGAAAAGATTTGGTCGTGGGTCATATGGGGAAGTATGGCTTGCTTATCACTGGAATTGCCATGAAGATAATAATGATTCTATGAGTGGAAGGAACAAAAATGTTTCATTTAACTTTGGTTGTTTTCGTCCGGATTTAGGAAATTCAAGTCATAGTTCTAGTCATGAATGCAATGACAGTTCTCCTGAGCCCAGCTTGTTCATCTTAAAACGCATCATGGTAATGTTTAAAATTCAAATTAGTTGGATATTTTTGTCACAAGTATTACGGTCATCTATCTTTATTCTATTTGCTGATGCATGCTCCCTACATGACTGTAGTTATGTTCTGAACCTAAATTTGATATTTGTTCCAACTGTGGTTGACAAGGAACCTGCTGCTTTTTGCGGATCAATATGAAACCATGTTTACCTCCAATGAATGGTTATAGGTCACACTTTTTCCTTCTGTGATTGTGGAAAATTGACCAACAATGTTGTTAACAGTTGTTTTCTTTCCTTTTAGTTTTGGACTAAGTTTTGGCAGAGGGGGATTGGCTTCTCTTTGTTAATTATAGAAAATGAACAAATTTGAGGAAGAACTTGATCCCTGAAATTTCTTTAGTAATATGCTCTCTACCCTTCTCTAGACGTTCAACTTTTCTTATGCAGTAATTTAGGATTTTTTTAGTTCGAGTTTAGTATTAAAATTACTGCTGCATATTGAATTTTGCATGAATGTTCGTACTGATTGATTATTACTGATATCATTGTACTAACCATAGTCTTGGTAATGTGATTCTGATGACCCAGAAAGGACATAATAGGGGGATTCAAGTAGGTTATAGGACTTCACATATGTTTATGGGTAATGTCGGGGCAAATACTAGTGTAAACTAAGCAACGGACTATTATACTTCTTTATATTGCCCTTTAAGCTACAAATATACAGTGAAATGATGTTCTTTAGCTACTAAAATAGAACTTATTAGAAGTGCTTTTAGTTGATTTCTTTTAGATGCTAGTGCAATTATTTGCATTTAATAAAAACGTTATCTCATACTTGAATTCTTTAGCATTTAATTGTTTTGTTAGACGTCATTGCTTTTAGCAATCTTATTGTCTTATAACTTGACAAATTTGTCTACATTTCAAGAAGTAGATGGGGTGCTGCTTTTTGTACTCTACCAATAATGCCTAAATTCTCCTTTTGGATATCATTTTGTGATAGAGTTGATTAATTTGAACAGGTAGAGAGAGGAACTGCAGTTTACTTGAGTGGCCTACGAGAGAAATACTTTGGAGAAGTTTTCTTGAATGCCTCCAGATGTCTAGGAGGTTCAGTGGATGATGGAATCACTTCTACTATGATGGAAGAATCACAGATACGTTTTAATGATATAATCATGAATGATACAGTTTATGGATCAGGAAATATGGATTTTAAAGATACAATTTTTGAAAAGTTCAGGCTGCAGAGTGCTTCTTTTGAAGAAGGTCTGAACCACATAGCAAGATATGTGGAATCATTTGAATCTCGATTAAATGAAATCTGGCTTGTATTCCATCATGAAGGAATTTCCTTGTCAAAACTCATGTATACAATGGAAGAAGTGAAAACTAACGATGATGAAGAAAAGGCCAGGGAAGTGAAACATGTTCAAATATTGCGCCCATCAAAGTGGTGGCATTGGATGAAAACAACAAAAGCTGGAAAAGAGGAGATGCGCAATCTTATATGGCAGTTGGTGTGTTTCCCACAAAAACTTATGCGTACTTTTATTTGTTCATCAAAAATATTGATTGAGCTTACTACTATATCTACTGTCTTTTTTTTCCATGTGACTAATAGACAACAGATAGTGTTAAAATGAAGCATGTGATATAAAATTTTCATTTGTGAGTAGCATAAAAATATCTATCATATATTGTATCAATATTTCTGTTAATTCCTCGGCGTTTATAGAAGAAATGCCTTGGCTAATATTTTTAGCTTAGCATAACAGCAGTCTTGCTCTTCTTTTTATGCCTTTGCTAATATTTTTAGCTTAGCGTAACAGCAGTCTTGCTCTTCTTTTTATTGATTCAGCCCTACCACATGATTCTTCCCTTGCTGTCTTCTTTTTATGGAATATCCGCAATATCTTGTCTTAGAAATGTCACTTTAATTTATTCAGCTGATGGCGCTCAAGTCCTGTCATGACCGCAACATCACCCACAGGGATATCAAACCTGGTGAGAGGATATTTCTTCTTGAAAGAGACTATTATTGCATGTATTGTTTTGATTGTGATCATGTTTTCAAAAAAATGATAGTTGTAGAATTTTGAGGGAAGTCAACAAAATTTCTAATACTTGTAGACATGTCCAATTTAAATGTCATGCTTGTAGGTAGTTCCTATCTTGACTACGACATTTCTCTCATGTTGGTGTTTATGCTAATTTGAGGATATTTATATTTCTCATCGGCAGAAAACATGGTAATATGCCTGGAGGATAAGGTGACTGGGGTTTGCTTGAAAGGAGTTCCAAGCAAGGAGAAGAACTATACAACCAAAATGTGCTGTACTTATCTCCAACGCTCACCACTTGCATAAATTTGTTGTTGGATGTTGTATGCTGGGTCATTGATTGATAAACTGGATGAGTACTGATATAAAAAACAAATGTAATCCATCTGTTGTCTGTTTGTTATTACCTATGTCTGCTTATCGGTTCCCTTTTCTCCAACTGGTTAGGCGCCTTATAGACTTTGGTAGCGGGATGGATGATTTCACTTTAAAGCATTTATATGGATCAGGTGGACCTTCTAGGTATTCATTCATCCTATGATGTTGAGAATTGTTTCTATGTGCAAAGTTTCGTTAGACCTAACCTTATTCTCACATTTGATGGCTTTTCTCTGCAAAATAGGACCGAACAAACTTATGAATATGCTCCACCTGAAGCTTTGCTTAATGTTAGTTGGTACAAGGGATCAACATGCAACACATTGAAGTATGTTCTTATATCATGTGCTTATTTACATTTCCCAAAACATTTTGGATTTTTGTCCTTGTATGTCATTAAACTAACTTGTTGGTTTTTCTTTTGTTTGAAAGGTATGATATGTGGAGTGTTGGTGTGGTGATTCTAGAGTTGATATTAGGATCACCGAACGTATTTCAGATAAGTTCCCTAACACAAGCTCTTCTAGATCGGCATATTGAAGGTTGGAATGAGGATTTGAAGGAGCTTGCATACAAGTTAGATTCTCTCTATTTGCTTCCATGCTTATTTACTTTCCACCTACTTTTGGTGGGGAATTGTAAATGTTTCATAGATGATGATTATCCACGAGATTGATGAATATGTGTGCTTTATGCTTGTTTCTTAAGAGTTTCTGCGATTTTTGGTAAATTTATTTTCATTTTCAAATTAAGTAGAAAAACTTATTTGGTTAAGTTTTTAGTTTTGATTTCTTTTAATTTTCATAACTTACAAAAATTATAAAATTTTGTTTTTTTTGTTTACATTTTTTGGTCATAATATGATTTACCATTAATAAGATGTATACTATTCAATTATTTAATATTAATTTCTAATAAGAATTATAACTACTGTATTTTAATTATTCAATTTTTTTTAATTTTTATAATTAACTTAAAATTTGAATAATTGTTTAGAAAAATAAAAAATAAATGACTATTATTTAATAAATTAAATTTAAAATATCTTAAAATACGTAAATTTCAGTTTTTTAAAAATAATTATGAAATAATTTTTAAATATCAAATATTTAATTCTAAATAAAATTAATTTTAATTGTTAAAATATATTATATAAATAATGTTTACAATTTTTTTACTTTTTTAATAATCTATTTTAATAAAATATGATGATTTTTGTTAATATTGTTAATCAAGGTTTTAGAAGAGATTAAAACAAACTTAGTTAATTAATTTATAAAAGTAACTTAAAGTTTTATGTAATATTTAATATCTGTAATAAAAGTGATTATATTAACATTAACAACCAAATAAGCTTTTGTTTTTATTTAACAAAAAAACAGAAACTAAAATCAGGAAAGGAAAATAAAAGTTACAACGGAACAATAGAAGTAGAATGGTCCTTAAGCTTTTCAAATTTGGGTGTTGTATCTACACTCAGTTACAAAGAGGGAGTGTTTCATTCACTGTATAATGGAATTGGGAAGGATGCAAGAATTTCACTGGTTTAGGTGGTGTGACAAATTTACAATTAGTAAAATTAACTTTAATCCCTAAATATACCTTTTTTTTCTGTTCTTTCTTGTTAGCGGTAGAACATAAATTTTTCTGCTGTTAGAAAGGGAAAATTTGCTAATGTTGCTCTCTCAGTTTAGGTAATGAAAGAATTTCAAGCTATCAGAATTTCTTGTTGTTAGCAGCATGTGTACCGAGCTTTTACTTCTTTATAAGTTCACTTTAAATTGTTTTCACTTCTTTTCCAGACTCAGGGCATTCATGGAGTTATGCATCTTAATCCCAGGGAGTTCCTCAAAGCATTATCGTCCGATAGGCCCAGTAAGTATAGCAACTGTTCTTATTAATTCTCATGATTTTGTTGTTATGAGATAAGATATTCATAAGTCTTACAGTTGAATGTATTTGTCTTTCTCTATTTACTGTATTGATGATTAAGGTTGTAGAAAGTGGTGTTGTAGACATTGCTTTGTATAACAGATTGAGTTCGTTTGCTAATATGGTTAGCCTTTTCTTTTAAATGACTGAAATGTTGGTAGATGGATGAAAAGTGAGAAACGGAAGGTGTCTCATTGAAATTTCTTAGTTGGCCAATTAGTTAACCATGCGAGTGAGAAGCATTTGGTAGTTGGTGACTCACCAATATACCTAATAGATTGAAAGAAATAACAATAGGAGGAACAAAAGAAGAGAATAACAGGAGCAAATTGTGTTGGTAGTGCAAATAGGAATTTCCATTGTAAGTACTTCGTTTCACTGAGAATTGATGCTAATGATACAGTTTGTTCATCCTACTGAACATAATTGATGATGCTGTGGAAGGCAGCCAACTTCTAGTTGGTGAGGAAGTAGTTTGCTTGTTATGGCTCAAAAAATAAGTCCAAAAATGTCTTATAGTATTAGAATATCGAATATCAGGATGGATCCTGAATATTGAGATTTTCTGACACCAAATCAGCAAATCAAACTGTTGATATGTGACCCAAGTAGTTTGTACATACAGACAAACTTGTTATCAGTTATCTTGTACAGTTAAGGTAGTTTTATTCTAGAACCACTTCCCTCCTTACTTTACCGCATCCCACAACCTACACCTGAGTGCTCATAACATTCGCTACCTGCCAACGAAATAAAGAGAAAACATTAGAGCTCAACGCCAAAAAAGTGTGAAGAGCCTTTAAAAGATGGGATGTTGGGAAATCGTTGTTTGGATGGATTTATTGATGCAAATTTGTAGAAGTTAGTGCTTGAAATTCAAAAATAATACTATGCTTCATTGAATAGATAGCGTTTCTCTATTGAGAGAGTTTTATTTTCTGGTATATAGGATGGAGCGTCACCTGCATCATGGAAATGTTCTGAAGAGTTTTTTGCCCATCAAATAAAGTGCAGAGATCCTCTAAAAATGGGGTTTGTTTGAAATTTGTTGTGCTTATTGTTTCTTTGAGGTCATTTACCTATCTAAAGGTGTCACAATGTCTGCAGGTTCCCAAATGTTTGGGCTTTGAGGTTGGTCCGCCAACTGTTACTTTGGGACCCAGTAAGTTTTTATATCATCCAAGTTCAAGAGCTGAACTTTTATTTTTCAACAGTTATTACTTGGAATAACATAGATGGCGTCGCCTTAACCCATTTGTATTGGTGTGTGACCAATGTTTTAATAGTACCAATCAAACTTTCGAAGTTTTTCTATTTCTTAAAACATTTTGTTGATCGACTGCTGAGCTACGAGGCCCCATCTGAACTTGTATATGTACTACATCTATTGGTTGTTCCTAGAAGGTGTTTATGTGGTTCTGTGAGTGAGTCCAGTGGTTGACATACATTGGAGGGATATTATGTGTATCAATACCTGTTTTACTTCACAAATGCTGAACTTCTGTTCTGTATACTTGTGGTTACAGGAGGACCGACTGACTGTTGATGATGCTCTTCGACATCCTTATTTCCAACCTCCTTCAAGTAAATGATTGATGATCAGGACCTCTATCACCGATCAGTATAAGTAGAGAATTTGGTAACCATGCGAGAGGCTTTGGAATGAGAGGGGGTTATATAGACATTTAGCTGTCTGCTTGACGAGCTATGGTTTTGAAAATTGGAGCTACCACAGGGTTTGGTTGAACTGAAATTGGTCAGTGATCGGCTGAGACTTGTGCGTGGACTTGATTTAGACCGTTAGATTCAGACTTGGACGTGGAGCATGACCTTGGGAGGAATCTGCTTCCTCTTCACGCAGATCTATTTGTTCAATGCACAATGATTCTGTAGGCTGGCACTTCTCAGGCGGTTA
>JAOSBL010000004.1:11586057-11596793 GCA_027568915.1 Erythroxylum roraimae | reverse complement strand
AAGATGAAGTCCTAGCAATTTTGGAGCATTGTCATTCATCACCATATGGAGGTCACTTTGGCCCAACAAGAACAACAGCAAAAGTTCTCCAATCCGGTTTCTATTTGCCTACGTTCTAAAAGGACATCTATGCTTTCACTAAGATGTGTGGCCGATGTCAATAAATGGGTAATATCTCACGACATCATGAACTTCCTTTAACTAACATTTTACTCTTCGATTTGTGGGGTATCGACTTCATGGGACCATTCCCCAAATCTTATGGACAATCCTATATCCTTTTTCCAGTGGACTACGTATCAAAATGGGTTGAAGCCATAGCTTCACCAATAAATGATGCCAAGGTTGTTCTCAATTTTCTCAAGAAAAACATTTTCACAAGATTCGGCATTCTAAAGGCCATTATTAGTGATGAAGGTACCCACTTTTGCAACAAGCTTCTGGGTAATCTTTTAACCAAATATGGAGTTCGACACAAGGTTGCTTTACCCTACCACCCACAGTCAAATGGCCAAGCTGAAATATCAAATCGAGAGATCAAGGAGATTCTTTAGAAGACGGTGAACCCTAACCGGAAAGACTGGGCTCTCAAGCTTGATGATGCCTTTTGGGCATATAGGACGGCTTTCAAGACTCTAATTGGCATGTCTCCATATCGTTTGGTTTTTAGAAAAGCTTATCATCTTCCGGTGGAGTTGGAACACAAGGCTTATTGGGTAGTTAGGAAGTTAAATCTTGATTGGCAAAAATCAGTTGAAAACCAGTCTCTTCAGTTGTGTGAATTAGAAGAATTTCAAAATGAAGCATATGAGAACTCCAAAATCTACAAGGAGAAAACTAAAAAATAGCATGACCAACACATCATGAGGAAAGAATTTGCTCCAAGGGAGAAAGTTCTACTTTTCAACTAGAGATTGAAGTTTTTTTCCAGGTAAATTGTGCTCTAGATGGTAAGGGCCCTTTGTTGTGAAGAATGTTACCTCTTATGGAGCGATTGAAGTTGAGGGAAGCGATGGACGAACTTTCAAAGTGAACGGGAAAAGATTGAAGCATTATTATGGTCAAGAGTTGAGAAACATTGCAAGCATTTTACTCAAGGACCCGTGATTAAATGGCTACATCGAGCTATTGACATTAAACATAGCACCTATTGGGAGGCACCCCAATCTTATCCTTTCATTCTAGTTCTGTGTTATTTCAATTTCTTTTTATTTCTTTCATTTGAGTACCTTATTTGCTTTTTATCATTTTTTTTAGGAACGCAAGATTGGAACTGTGAATTATGATTTCAAGCCACTGAGCCTTCTATAATTCAGGGAGTCTTCCTGGTAAGATACGTTCTTGATGACATGGTCCTCTCGTTGTTACTAATGTATTTCCTCATGGCGCTGTTTAGATTTGTGACATAGGTAACAACCGAAGCTTAAAAGTTAAGGGCCATCAATTGATCCCTTTTTTTATGAAGGTTTCAAGGACAATTAGACGAAGAAAGTGGCTGTGGACATATCAAACTATGGAGAATGATGCGTACACAATGTCGAGCTAATTACTATAACCAAAAGTGCTTAATGAGAGGCAACCCATTAGAGATAAATCAGTTTTGATTTCTTCATTCTCTTCTTTTTTTCATTTCGATTTTTCTTGCTTTTTCTAGGTTTTGAATCCTGTTTCTGTTTTTTCAGATTTGGAGTGATTCTTTCTTCATGCATTTACTTTAACATTAAGGACATTGTTGTGTTTATGTGTGTGTGTGGGAGGCGGGGTAGACTTTTGTTTGTTCTAGGTTACAATTTTTGAATTTTAAGGTAGTCTAGATTCGGATTTATGCTGTATTTTGAGGGGAAAATTACTGCACCTTCTTGCTCTTACTTGAACTTGAGAAAATTTTCACGTTAGTTGCATGTTTTGCATTAAATAAACCATAAATTTGAAAATTACAAAAAAAAATTTTGTTTTTCTTGCATCCTAAGTGTGTTAGCTATCTTTAGGATTCCCAATCGTTGAATGAGTTCGAGTATTATGCGTGAGATTTGATTAATAATGATGAATATATAAACTTGATGAATGGGTTTTAATGTAACACTTGAGCATTCTAGATAGCAGAACTATATTGTATTGACTTAATAGATGACCTATGTGAGCTCTTGTGCCTTCAACATTATTAAGCTTTTACAACACTACAATAATAATAAAATTACAAAGATAAAAAAATAACCCTTAGCTAAACATAGAAAGTTAAACTACAACAATCTCCAATTGTTTCTTAACATCCTGCTGGCACCTTTATAAGCTTTATGTGCCATCAGGATCTCCCTAATCAAACATATAGCTTTATCCACCCAAACATGTAATTCCAAGTGATTTCTAACATTTCTTTCCCTCCATATAGCATAAACATAACAAATGAAAGTATTTTGTAAAAATACATTATCCTACTTTAATCTTTTACTAGTACCATATAGTAAAATGCTTTTACATACTTGTAATTGTATTTTTGGAAGAATCTATGATAATGCTTATTCATACAAGCAATCATCAAAGATCATTTCATTAACCATCAAATTGTGATTAATAGACATATAAATAATGAGAATTGTAAATAAAAAAGTTAAAGAATTTGTAGATAAAAATGTGATGAATGCAATAATTTGTACAAAAATATTTTAAAATAATATAGAAAATTATTTGGAAGTTTTTGAATAAAACTTATTTTTTTCATATAAATCGTCTCAAGAAGTTATTCTCATATCTTATCCTTATATGTTATTTTTCAAAATGAAGAATGAAGTAAGGAAATCTTCAAGCCCTCAACTTCACCATCATCGTTGACCTTTATTACACCTGAATGATGGCTCCCATTGTATATCCCTTAAGATCCATACAAAAACTAACCTAGTATAAAATAAAATTTAGATTGTAATAAACCCTAAAAATCAATATAGGCTTTGAAGTATAAACACATTTGCTTTTAACCTCCCAAACTAGCCTATCACTAGCAAAAACTAGGTGAAGTACATTGTGTCTAATCTTAAAGGTATATATGGTATAAGAGATGTAAGGAGACTTTGTTTGTTGTAAAAACTAAAAGAAACATAAAAGGGATGAAGGGAAAAATGCAAAAGGGAGGTCTTTGTTAGCCCCCTCCAAATGGCATGAATTAGTTTCCATTTATTAGGAAATAACATCGTACCTTACATAGCTTATGTAAATGTTATTTACATTTAGTGGGAAATGATCACCATGTAAGCTCCTGCCTTTAAAACACAAATATTTTGGAGGCCTTCGTTAGTTGCCCTTGGATAGAGATAGATAGAAGACTAGTAAATAAGAACTTTTGAAAAGTTTAAAGACTAAAATGATAATTTTTGAACTTTAAAGACTAAATAAAAAAGGCTACCACTGGGCCCTTAAATATAGTTAACCTAAACTAAAAAAATAACTTATCATCTTAACAATCTCCTTTAAATGAAAATATAGCATTCGATAACCCTCTTATTGATTTCACTCTATACACTCAAGGTATCTAGATACCATTAGCTCTCAAATTAAAAATGGAACAATATTACCAAAGGCTTGTTTATATATCATACCTCTACCATGAAATATGAACCCAATGCATTAAAAGTCAAAGGATTTAACTTTTAAATAAGGTGTAATGGCACTGAGATAAGGATTGATAAAAAGGGATTTTGAGAAAAATATCAAAAGGGATAAAAGAAATCATTGTATGAAATCCAACCTTAATCATCTCAAATTCTACTTTAATTGAGTCATAACAATATGTGTGTGTGTGTTTGTGTGTGTGTGTGTGTGTGCGTGCGTGCGTGCGTGCGTGTGTGTGTGTGTGTGTGTGTGTGTATGTACGTACTTATGTATGTATTATGTTTCATTTTTTCCTTTTCTTCTTTTATTTTTATTTTCTTAATTTTTTAAATTTAAAGCATTGAAATGTTAATTACTCTAATCCTAGCATCTTACCTCAATTTTCAAAAGAGCAACCTAAATTTTATACTACTAATTTATCTAACCCTTTAATTCAAAATTTAAAAGTTTAATTACAAAAAGGCTTAAGGTAGCACATGTTATAGTTATTTTAAGACAAAAGGTACAAATTATTGGCTAATGTTTCCTAAAAAGTTTAGTCCCTAATGTTATTTATGGTATTAGTTATACTTTAATGTTTTTAAAATGTTACTAGTAGCACCTTAAATCCTAACTAAGTTAATTTTTTGGCAGCTTTTCATATATGAGTCATAAATTTAGCCTACGTCTTATTAAAACTAGGCAATTTGGACCTACTAGGTACTGATATGATCTTAAAGATGATTTTTTTTTAAACACTAGCTAAAGATATGATTTTAATCTTTATGTTTTATAAAAGATCTAAATAAGCCCCCTACTATTACCCCTGTTACCACGTTTAGGGTACAATGAGTACTATTTTAGTAACATTAGTGGGCAACGAGTATTATTTTATTAATGTTAGGCTGCAAAGAGGTATGAGATATAACAGTAGGGACTTATATAAACTTTTAATGCAACATTGAGGTGCAAATCACACCTTTAGCCTTAGTTTAACAAAGAAAAGTGATAAGGTTCAAATTTTGGTTATTTAGATGTAAATGTAATCAAGGAAGGTGTTTTAAGAATTCAAAATGGTAACCTAAATTCCCTTCTAATTTTAATTCATAAACTAAATAATGTGAACTCAATATGTATAAGCGAGTAGTAAAAATGATCAAGCCATGTTTGATAATCACTCAATAAAACATAAATGAAGCAAAAAAAAAAGGATAAGTTGCTTATTATCTGAACAACTCATATGAAACTTGAATTTGTATCAATTTTTACACACTTATCATTTGAAAATCAACTATAAAGACAATGAGACACATTTTAAAAATAAAAAAGTTAATTGTTCATACTCATATCATATCTTACATTTTTAACTTAATTTAATAATTTATAATAACTCAAAAATCTTTCAAAGGCAATTTTCAAAAGGGGTAGAGATTCTAAAAGAAACATTAAGAAGTCAGGACCAAAGTATACTAAAAAAATTTTAAATAATAAAGTAAAAGATGATATTCATTTTCTTCTTAATACCTAAACCATACATTAATCCCAAAATATATATAGATATAAAGCAGTCATAAAATAAAAGAAAAAAGGGAGTATAATAGCACATTTATGGAATAGGTTGGCATAAAAGATGAAGAAGCATCACGATAGTGACTATAAACATTAATGATGGGGGCTTGTATCAAAAAGAAGAGTGAAAGGAGAGAGAATGAAAGGTGACATTTCTAAGTTTAAAACAAAAAGATCTAATTAAAATCAAGGTGGATTAAAATTGATCAGATAATATAATATAATATAATAATTTTTCTTCGATCTTTTTTTTCTGGAAAATCGCTTTTAAAGGTATAAGACATAGTTTTGTAAAGCATGAGCATATATCATAAACCAAATTCCTTTAAATAAAACTTGAATTCACATTAGTCAAAGCTAGTCATAAAGCGAGAGCTCACCTTAGAAACTAAGGTCTTTTGGATAAACTTCAAATAACAAAAATCACATTCAATCATCAAGTGTGGGAATATGTTATACACTAAAGTCTTCTCGATATGAATCTAAACAGACATAACTATCCTAAAAATTAGGCAAGCCTGTTCCTTATAAATGATTACTCCTACTCAAAGATATATTTTTACACCTCTTATATTTAAAGATGCACATAATAATTGCAAATAAAATAAAAATTAAAGGGATCTAAGTCTTTGAATTACCTCCCAACTAACACATTTTTTTTATGCATTTGAATATACATAGTGATTCCTCAGATTGCATTATTTAGGCATTTAAGAGTTCTTTCTTCTAAGTTGCACATCTAAAATCCTTCATAAAAAGGTCTTTGAAATTTTGAATGATACGACAATAATTTTAACCGCAAATTTAGTGTCTATAAAATAGAATAAAGAATTTTTATTAGAGATGGGGTCAAATCAATATAAGACACAATATTCCTTATAGTTTCAGAGATTTTAATTGAAAAATTGTCTAGTATTCCAAAGTTTAACACATATTCCTTTTTGAATCTTTATAGTTCTTAATTATTGAAATTATTATTAAACATAACCTTCAATACATCTTCACCATTAAAGTCAAAATTTTATTGCACTAAAAAATCAATAGTGTTTATAACAAACACATAATGTACACCAATAGAATATCAAATGACATTATAAATGATAAATTTAACAATTTCACTATGAAGTTTCATAATAAGTGTTCATTTATCAACATCAATTTTAGTATAAACATTGGATTTGAATTAGAAGAATTATTTTTTTGTATAAAGCACATACAAATTAGTAGGAAAAACCAAGTCATTAGCTAAAAATGATATATCCCTAAAAACTCCTTTAAGATATGCAATGAATTAATTAACAAGTTGTATAATTACACTTATTTCTTTTAACGGGTTGACATTCATAAATTTATAAATATAAAGGGGTATGGAATTAATTGAAGCTCCTAAATCTAGAATTGCTTTTAAAATCATAACGTTACCAATCTTACAAAGGAAAGTGAACATATATGGGTTCTTATATTTAGAAGGTAATTTCTTCTAAACGATAACTAGAACATTCTCTCTCATATGGATTTTCTCATGATCTTTTAGTTTCTTCTTAGTGATGCATAATTATTTGAGAAATTTAATATATTAAGGTATTTACTTAATTACATCAAGAAGAGGGATATTTGCATTAACCTTGCAAAAAGTTTAAGGAATATCCTTTTCTAGCCTTTTGTTTTTAGATTCTGCAACTAGGTAAAAGAGAAGTTATCATTATAGGTTTGGATTGTTCACCACTTGAATCCATCAATCGAGTAGCTTAGATTTGAGGTATCACTTCTTCTTTCTGGATTTCTTCTTTCATTACATTTTTTGATATCCTCTTTCTTGGCACTTTTAGCTTCTTTTCACTTCTCAAAGTAATTGCATTAACATTATACTTTAGATTGATGATAGTTTATGAGCGCAATTTAATTTTGCATTAAAACTCCAATAGGCTTAAATTAATTTTCCAATTGACTTAAATTATTTTTTCCAAATTTTGAATGCTTATTCTTACCTCCTGTTGAACTTAATATGTGTTGGTTACAAGTGCTTTAATAAGTTCATTTAAGTACATACTTATTTTTAAAGAAAAGTATGGTGCAGAGCTGGTTATTTAGTTTGATTTTTTAGAAACTCAATGGATTTGCTTTATTGATAAAATTATAATAAACTCTCCGTTCAGGGTTATATATATTTGAATTAGGGTTATACTTCATTTTTATGGACTCAGGAGTCCCCCAACGATATTGACTTGTTTGTTAGTTCATCTTAAATTATAATATTGTCAATTTGATGCCCAAAATAGAAAAAAAAAACACACACACACAAGTTTTCACTTGGTATATCAACCAATTTTTCCACGGGAGAGATGAGATTATGTAATTGTTGATAAATAGAATTACTTTCTTATTAACTTTCTTTGGAGGCGAATCTTATCCATTGCCAAACTATTGCAAATTGACAACAATATTAAAAATCGAATTCCATTTTTCTGTCGGAGTTTTCTGCCCTAACATGTCTCTAGTTACAATTCATATTCAGATCCATTATTAATAATCCCTCATAAAAATACTATATAAAGAGTTTATCATAAATATGGTGTTAAGGACAAATTGCATAAAGTAGTTTGAATCTTTCCTAATAATTATATAGTCTTTTTATTAAATTGTCGTATTTCATATATATCTTCTTAATGTTGGCAACTCGTGAAATAGGTCAAAAGTTCTTAAGAACTAATTGTTCATCTCATTCAAGTTGGTAATAGAACCTGAAAGTAAATAATAAAGCCAATCATTAACTTTATTGCCTAGTAAGTAAGGAAATGGACACAATTTTTTTGATATTAAATAAATCCTTAGGGTTTCAGACTTGAACACTCTACTTTAAACTCCTTAAGATGCTCGTAAGGATCTTTACTTGAATTGCATGATAGGTGGGAATTAAGTGAATAAGACAAGATTTTAATTTAAAAGCTACATCAAGATTTGGATAGAAATGCAAAGTGGTTATTACCTCAAGTTTAGTTCAAGCAATTCCTTAAAAATTCTTTTGTTGGCCATGATTTCTTCTTCATAATTGCTGGATAAATTGATCAAAATAATTACTAAATTTAATCTAGGAGATGAAAATAATGATATTTTATTACAATGTTACTTAGAATCTGTTTGTTTCCATTTTTTTTTTGGTTTTTTGTTTTGTTTTCAAATTTAGTATAAAAATACTGTTTGTTTAAGTTTTTGGTTTTGGTTTCTTTCAGTTTTTAAAATTTATGAAAATAACAAAAGTAGTTTTTTTTTTCATAATTTGACTTACTATCAACTAAATATATATTATTTTCTTATTTAATAAATTAACTATTAACAAGAATTATGAATAATTTAATTCAATATTATATTTAATTAATAAAATTATGATTAATTTAATTTAATTATTATTTAATTTTGTAATTAAATTAAATTAATAATTATAATTAAATTTAAAATATATTCAAAATATAAATTTCAAATAAAATTTTGATTTAATAATTAAAATAAATATTAATTTTTAAATTATTTATTTTAATAAAATAAAATAATTTTTATTGTTAATTTATTAATAAATATTTTATAACGGATTAAAATAAATTTAATTAATTAAAAATAATTTATCTTTAAGTTTTATCTGATATATAGTTATCATTAGTAATAAAAATATAACTAAATTGACATTAACAATTAAACGAGTTTTTCTTCTTATCTGAAAGAAAAATATAAACTAAAAATAGAAAATGAAAACTAAAAACTAAAAACTGTAATAGAAAAATAAAAGCGAAACCAAACGACCCCTTAGTTTTTTCTCAATCGACAACTTGTCTAACTAAGTGACAAACAAACATAAATTTAAGAAAATAAATATATTAAAGACAATAATCATGGGAAATAGTGCTTAAATTTGAGGGGTGTAAAATACAATAAAAATAAATTCCCTAGTTTAAAAAATTTTATTTGCAATGATGAGTAGGGTCATATCTACATATACTAGGTTGATTTATTTCTCCCTAAAACCATAAAATGAAAAGGAAATCTTGTAAATTTAAACTAAAATGATATAATCAAAATAATAAGGCTAAAGATAAATGAGTCACATCTTAAAATTGTTTAAAAAATCTAAGTAAGCCTATATTATTATATATGGTATTACATTATATCTTAATATTTTTAAAAAGGTACTGAGTTAGTTTTATATTATCAACAAATAACCATATATAAGCTCTTAGGATTCAATTTATTAATATAAAGACTGCGAATTCTAGTCGACTAATAATAAGCTTGATTTATTTTAATTAGGATATATATATATTATTGTCTATAATCGATTATATTATTTACCATAAATATTAGAACAATCAAACATATATAACTTTGATGTTTTTAAAAATTAAACAACGATACCTTTATTTAATCAATCTAAATAATTAACTCAAGGAGTTGCAGAGAATATGTAAATATTTAAGAATAATGAACAAAGAAAAACTAAATTAGGTATCACAACTTTTTGAATGATCCTTTGACTAAAAACGAATTAAGTTGGTTAATTATGTTTGTGAAGGAAGCACAACCCATTATAAAAAGGAAAAGAAGGTATATATACTTTTTCCAAAGAAACCCTTCCCATAAATATTTCCATGGAAGATTTGTGCCCTCCAATAATCTTCTAAAAATATTCTTAATTAGATAGGATAACTGATCAATAAATTTATTTTTATCTCTAAATACAAATATAGATGATAAAATAACTTTAACAAATAAATCTATTTACACTTTAATTATTGCTCATATCTTGAGAAATTTTTATTGATAGTTCTTAATAAAGCATACCCATTTCTTATTTCTTAAACTCTTTTGTCACCAGATCTCGTCTTAAACTTCCTCTATGAGTTATAACTTTGCCAGCTAATATTTAAACTTTTATTTATAAGCTTATCCTAACTGCAATCTTAATTTGCATTTTTTTAATAAAAAATTAATTAGATTTTATTAACTAAGAACATTTTTTAAGAAGTTAATCATTTTATTAATAAAAGGAAATAGGTACATAGAGTACACAAAACTACTATATACAGTAGGACTCTGGCTAGTACTGGACCAATAAAGCACACCATTTGCAAGTTTCAAATTTTACAAAAGGAGGGAGACATAAGGAGTTAGAGATTCTAAATTGTTATTGTGCTTCTTATCCGCAGCTTAAGATTTAGTAAGTTGGTTTCAACATTCAATGCCACCTTGCAAAAAAATATGATATTCCTTTCATGCTATATGTAACAAACCAATGTATCAAAAGCTATTATAAACAAATTTAGGTCACCTTTAATATGAAGGGTAACACAGGAAGCCCAAGAGATGACACTAGTCCATTGTACTCCTTTGAACCGCAACTTAAAGAGATCCAGTATATATTTCCACAAATGAGCAGAGTACCTATTAGTTTATGCCCTACAACCAATCGATTTGGTTGTAGTTTAGTGACAAATTATTTAAAGACATTCTTTATCTTGTACATGTTTAAATGTATATGATAAAGTCCATGGGATAATTATACATTGCAAATGAAATTATAATGAGATTATAATTAT
>JAOSBL010000004.1:11538305-11551488 GCA_027568915.1 Erythroxylum roraimae | reverse complement strand
ATTAATGTGTAATTTTTTAATAATATTTGATTTGCATATATTTAATTTTAGCTATAATGATAATTAATTAATTTAAATATATAATGTATTATATTATAATTATTACACATAATAGTATAATTACAAAAAAATAGAAACATGCTAATAAAACCAAACATGTTTTTGTTTTCAGTTTTTTATTAGAAATATCAACCAAACAGGTTTTTGTTTTCAGTTTTTATATTACAAATCTCAACTAAACAGGTTTTCGTTGTTTTTAGGAAAAAAATGGAACCAAAAACAACAACAGAAAACAAAGAAGTGGAACCAAACGACCTCTTATTTTCTTTGAACTTCTCTCATAAAATTTATCACCAACCATTTATATGATTTCACCTTAGGCCATTCTACGTTCCAAAGCATGCTCAATGGTTAACTTTCTGGTTATGGCAAAGCTGATAGTAAAGTCGTGTACTTCACTTTAGCTTTTATGAATCTAGACAACCTTCGAAATACAACTCTTGCATTAAATGATTAATTGTAATAACATGTTATATTATATCTTATCCAAAAAGATATTGCATCTAGAGTAATCGCACTACAAAACGATGAATTGCCTCATTTATGCTGCAGTTTGTATAAATCTAGTTGTCCTCTTCATGATTGATATTTTCCTCAAACACATTTTTAGGAATTAATATAACCAGAAATCATCAAATGATAAATGTCCTCATGTTCAAAATAAAACTGTGATCATTATAATTTACTCAAAATCACCATTTCAATGCAATATGAACAAATCAGATTTAAATCACAGTTATTTCATTTTAATTAGAAACACATATCTAATTATTATAGAACCAATTAAATTAAAAAAATTAAATTAGACATTTATTTCCAATTCTCATTACACTAATAATGTCAATTTATTATTTAATTAAAAAATTATTTCTAATTATTATATGTAATGTTTACTTACAAACTTGCTTCCAATTATTATTCAACTTATAAATTTACTAATTTAAATTTAATTAGAAACTTATTTCTAATTAAGATTGAACTAATCAATTTTAATTTTATAATTTACTTAGAAACTTATTTTTAAGTATCATTAAATTCATAGGCATAACTTGTTTGCTGAATTTAATTTATACGTAGCTAATATATATTGAGCAAAGGATTTAAATTTAGGTCATTAGACCCATGGGGATTAGACTATAATCCTAAGACAAAACAATATGCAAACCAGAACTTGAATTTGCATGTCCAAATAAAAACAAATATGTAAAGCAGGGTGAGAAAATTCAGCGTGCCTATGAATGAGTTGCTTATAGATTTCTAGTCTTAAAATCAGAATGCAACAGACACTTGCATATTGTATCCAGGCCAATCTAATGTTACAAAATCAATTCTAGAAATCTATTCTTAATATTGATTAATTATCCAATCAGTATGATAATTTAGCAATTATCTTTTAGTTTTGAATGGAGTCAAATTCAATCTAAAATTTAAATGATAATAGATAAAAGAATCCATTAAGACGCATATATACTATCTAATACACTATTGTAAGAATAAATTATTGAACATATAGATAAACAATAGGATTTTTTAAATATATGTATTATCAATCAAATTAAATTATTTACTTGAATTTAATTTTAATTATTTACTTTTTAAATTTATTTTTTTGTAAAAATTCTTCGTTTCCTATTTTTAATATTTTTCATCAATTTTTTAAAATAAATGTTATCTTATATTTATACATAATTTCAAGATGTTAATTGTTAAGAATAAAAGATTATATCTCAAATTCATCGATCGGTTTGTGTACACTTTAACTATGGCAGAAAATACTCACTGGTCATTTCTCATTCCAATATTTTAAGGACATGTATTATTTAATTATGGGAGCAACTTATATGCGTCCAAATAAAGTTTATGATGAGAAAGTAACCTTAGACATCCTTGGTGTGATAGACATAATTAACTGGCTGGATATATCGTCGTGTCCACTTAAAGACTCCCTTTTTACAATGTTGTACGTCACATTTGATCATAACTAAATTGGTGATTTCTTTACCTTTGAAATACTTATTATAAATCAAACAAATAGTATAGTTCTTCGTTCTGAGAGCCAATTCAACTTGAGCCTAAGCTGGAGTATTTAATCTTTCTGCAATGGTTGAATTATCAGGAGTGCTTAAACTTCTTTCAATTAATCTGTAACAATAAATGAAGACATATATTGAAATTAACATAATAACTTCATATGAAAAATAAATTGTGTAAAAAAACAATGAAGAAATAGGTCAATAATAGTTATATCTCTTTCTTTTCCTAATATCAGGTTCAATATTTTCTTCTTGTTGGGTAGAAAAATTACTACCTTTAACATTCCCATTATTATCCAGACCACCAACAAAAGAACTTTCACCACTAATTTTGAAATTCAATTTTTACCTTCTATCTTTCTTATGCTGATATCCTTCAGGCAAAGTATTTATTTGCCATTTCATCTCATGACTCCCGTTTTACAGGGCTTCACATCACCTTTGATCCCAACTAAATGGATATTTAATCTGGTGATTCCTTCACCTTTTAAATGCTTGTTACAAAACAAACAAATGGTACAATTTTTCATTCCAAGAACCAATCCAATTTGAACCTAAGCTGGATTATTGAATCTTCCTGAAGTAATTGAATTATCAGGCGTACTTAAACTTCCTTTCATTTATCTTTAACAATAAATGAAGACATATATCAAAATTGACATAATAACTTCACATGAAAATAAAATTGTGTAAAAAAACAATGAAGAAATAAATCAATAATAGTTTCTCAACAACTCATGTTTTTTTCTCCCTAAACCCAAACATCAAATATAAACATTGATTGCTACACTTTCTCAACTATAACTCATTTTATTTGATTACATAAAAAAATAAGATCACAACTATGAACTATTTTGTGTAATTATATAATTCAAAAATAAACTTACAACTATAACATATTTTGTATGATTATATAATTCAATCATAAACTCATAGGTTACAGCTATAACTCATTATATAATTCAATTATAAACTCACATCAATAATTTAATTTGTGTAATCACATAATTCAACCATAAACTCTTAAATATAACTTATTATATGTGATTTAACCATAAACTCTTAACTATAACTTATTTTGTATGATTATCGATTAGTTGATTAAATAATCAAATTATAAACATAAACTCATAACTATAATTCAATTTATATAATTGCTAATCATATGATTCAACTATAAATTAACTAATCTCTTTTGATTATTACAAAATTCAATTTATAATATATAACCTAATTTAGAATAAAGACTAACTTTTCATTCAAATTTTAATATATCTCAATCTCAAATTTCAAACAAGAAAAACATAAAATTCGTAATCCAACCCCAAATTTCAATTTAAACAACAAATGAATAACCTCAAACTCAAATGCATAATCCAATTCAAAATTCTAGTTCCCAATCATCATAGAATGTTAGAAACACAACTAATTATAATTTTCAAGTAAACACCATGATAATTTTTATGAATGACATAAATTCAAACTTTCATTTCACTATTTCACAATCATAAATTTACAGTTCATAATTCACAATTCCATAAGCCATCCATGATAGATGATACACCACAATCCACAAATCGATAAGTCCACAAGCTTACAATACACACACACACACGCATGTACGCTTCCACAATCCACACATACATGCTAGCAAAATGTAACATTGGCTTAAGCTCACAAGTGACTAGTCACAAGTCACAACATTGTAATTTTAGAACATAACACAACACAAAAGGATGACGAATGGCATCAACTGGCGACGATTGGCGATTAACAATGACTGGCGATTGGCAAGTGACTACTGGATAGTGTAAACACGATGGTTGGCGCAACTGGTGATTGGCAGAGGAGAGGAGCTCGATGGCTAGTTATAGGCTACGTGTGCGGCATGACGGAGTTACTTGAAAGAATGAAAGGAAAGCAGGAATTGATATATGACTGAACTGTTTTTCTTGTATTTCAATGAATTGCTTTACACTGTATTTATACAAGTTTGTGATAATCTAAGTTGTTGAGATAAGATAAGATACAAATGAATTCAAATGAGATTACAGGAGATAAAGTTAAATACAAGATAATACAAATCATAATAATGCTAGTGACATTGTAGAAGATCTTCACATTTTTATCACTACTAGAATGCCAAATTGGTTTGGGTCCTCACAAAAGATAGGTGACGATTGACGGAAGAGAGGAACTAGCTGGCAAGCTGCAGGCTGCGAGTGCAGCACCATATGAAGCTGTTGGAATGTTGAATGGTTTGGGTCCTCTCTTACCTCTACGAAAAAGTTTGATTTTGTTAAGATTTTAATTTCTTTTAAATTTTAGTCCCTCAACATTTTGAATTTTACTGTATCTATGGGTATTTCAAATACCGATCAGTACCATCCAAAAAGTTTGATACCAACTGGTACAAAATGCTCCAATTTTGTACTATTTTCTGGCCTATAACATTGGTAGAACCTACATCACAGATTTTGTGTACCAACTAATTAAGGGATTAATAAAACTTTTGAAACAAATTTAATGAAAAAAAATGAAAGTTTGAAAACTATTGTACACCTATATTAAAAATTTAAGGATTAATTTAATTTTTTTTACAAAAATAAAAACTCGATATCTTTTTAAATGAGGGCCTATTTTCTAACTTATGAGTAGTCAACGTATGTTGGTTGTAGACCCAAACCTCTAATTGTTCTTTAGGATTATGGCTGAAAATAATCTTGGTACTTAGGTTGAGATAAAATTCATGAAAAGAAGAGCCCGTTTAGTTGTAAAGGACCCAATTTCTGCTGATTGGTCTTGGTTGTAGCATCTAAAGCCACATGTTTAGGAATTGGGCAGATGAGACTTCTCCACCTCTTTATCTTATCACCACATTTGTGAAGAACGAGAAATGTAGCCTAAGAGGTTCCTCTCCCACTTTTGATTATAAAGGAGATACATGAAACCTTAATTAACTAAGCGGGGAAGAGACACTCCCGAAATATCCTCTAGGAGGATAGATAAACAACTCATAGGCGGGTTTTGAAATATATAGATGCCAAGTTCTAGTGAAGTGGCATAAGTAGCTAACCAATCCGCAACTCGATTAGCCTCTCGGTACACATGTCTAGCCTTCACAACCCATTCTCTGGCTATTAGATTTAAAATTCCTAGTAGTAGAGAATTATATTGGATTGGTTGATCATTCGAGGAGGATAATATGTTAATAACTATCAGGGAGTCCACATCTAACTCTACTTGCCGGTAGCCAAGATCCCATGCAAGTTGCAATCCGGTAAATACCCCCATAGTTCTACTGTAACATCCCAGATCACCCGCTTACAGATATTGTCTGCTTTGGGCCTTGGCCCAGCTAAGCTCTCACAGTTTTGCTTTTCCCAAGGCCTTCCCAGGAGGTCACCCATCCTAGAGCTACTCTCACCCAAGCACATTTAACCTCGGAGTTTCGATGGGATCCGGTGCATTAGGCCATGAAAAACGCGTCTGTAAGGCAGAGGTTTCCACACCCTTATAAGGCATGCTTCGCTCTCCTCCCTAACCAATGTGGGATCTCACACTCTCCACCCCCCTTAGGGCCCAACCCTCTTTGAGATCCAGCCTAGCTGACACAACTGTTCGGGTATCGGCTCTGATACCACCTGTAACATCCCAGATCACCCGCTTACAGATATTGTCCGCTTTGGGCCTTGACCCAGCTAAGCCCTCACGGTTTTGCTTTTCCAGAGGCCTTCTCAGGAGGTCACCCATCCTAGAACTACTCTCACCCAAGCACATTTAACCTTGGAGTTCCGAAGGGATCCAGTGCATTAGGCCATGAAAAACGCGTCTGTAAGGGAGAGATTTTCACACCTTTATAAGACATGCTTCGTTCTCCTCCCCAACCGATGTGAGATCTCACATCTGCGCAAACGGTGGTACAGATGCCTATGTTGTGTGCAAAGTCTCCTATCCAAGTTCCCGTGCTGTCGCCAATTATCCCCCCAACTGAAGCTCGCGAGGATGTTGCTTTATATGCACCATCCGTATTGAGTCTTATCCAATCAGGTGGAGGCCTTTGCCAACTAACGAATGTCTCTACCCTCAGCCTTAGTTGCCATAAAGCCCTTCCGACTAGTTCCTTAGCCTGTTCAAACGAATGGACGTAAGCAACCACTATTTGGTTGGCCATGAGAAGTGAGGATCGAAAATGGTTTGGTTTCGCCACAACCACAGGAACCAACAAGATTACTAAGATCTTACTCGGTAACCAATAATAAAAATAATGATAAAATTAAAATGAATTTTAAACAATCATATGCTTTTAGTCCTAAAAATATAGGAATAAGTTGGAATTAAATATCAAGAATATGAGATAAAGAAATATTATTAAAATATTATTAGGTCATAATATTAATTATTATCAAAATTGCATATTATGATCTTTTATGTAAATTTCTTTAACAATTATTTTATTTTATTTCATTGATACTTATATTCTTATTATAAAAAATATTTATAATTATTTAAAAATTAATGATTTTATAAATCATTAAATTTTTTGATTAATTATTTTTAAAATATAAAATGTTTTAATTAATTATTTACAAAATAAATCATATCATAACTAAATATGAGTATTGCTATCATTCATAATATTTGATACAAAATAATAACATAACTCTTAACTTTATCTACTCACATAATAAATATGTTTAATAAGTAATTCTATTTTTATTTTGATTCCCGCTTTACTTTTCCATTCCCTTTTTTTATTTTTTCGTTACTAGTTAACAAATGAGACCAAAAAATTAATTTTTTTAAAAGTATAATAGTGTCCACATAATCACTTGATTGAAGCAAAAGCTTTTTTTTGGTTAAATTGGTGTCACAATTTTAGGTGAAAGCTCAATTTTGTGTCTTATTCTTCTTTTTCTAATTAAAATATTCTAATTTAATAGCAAAAGCTTAAATATATAAGAAAAAAATCTTAAAAGTCAAATAGTTTACAGAATTACAAGGGTTTAATTTGCAATTAAAGATGTAGCATTGAGATCCTGTGAAACAATAAAACAATATTAACAAAAATCTTCACAAAATGAAGAACAAACATTTTATCAAAACAAAATTCATAAAGTGATATTTTATGATTACACATTTGATAAAATATTTCAAATTATCGAAAGAAACTATGAGAAGAATTAAAAGTAAGTTAATCCAAGAAAAAGAGTAGATATATCTAAAAAATAAATTAAAAATACAAAGAATAACAATAAAAAAGAGAGAGGCCAGAACTTAATGCTTAATAAGCTTGAACATCTTTAAATGTATTAAATAAGGTTTACTTGGGATTTTTTTTTGGAGAGAAAATTATTTATAACTATATTGATTTATAATTTTGATAACTAATGTCTTCCATAATTTATTTTGTAGATAAAAAATTTATATTTTCTTTAATAATTTTAAAAGAGTAAGTAAAAATTATTTTAAGGCAGAGAAATTTAATAGACATCCTTTCTCTTTTTACAATTAAAATAATGTTTGAAACGCCTAATTAATTTAATTTATTTTAGCAAAATTATAATTATTCTTTTAAAATAATTATTAGATGTAAGTCACACTAACATTAAATTTGTTTTAGTTGAAAAATCATTAATTAACGATTGATTGAATGTTTTATCGCGAAAGCACAATATAGTTGTAAGTAGTATTAGTGAGTACAAGTCGATCTCATAAGGACCAAAATTACTAGTATTAATTGCTTCTCTATTATCTAGTCTGACAAGAATATATATTAAACCAACTAATAGTCAATGTAGATTCCCCTCAAAAAAAAAAAAAATAGTCAATGTAGATAGTGGCACTCATAGTACAATCCCCCTAGGACTTCTCATGTAAATAAGACTTCACATATTAATTTAACTTAAAGTTAATTGGATCTGTGAAAATTTCTCAATTACGCTATTATCTTTTTTAAGATTATTAACAGCTTGTCTTTGAGTAAAATAATAAGAAACAACTCCAGGAAAGCAATAACAACATTAGAGATATCAATCAAGGTTCTTCATTATTCGTTCAATTGCAAAGTTTATTGAATTGTTAAGACCGTAGTTACTTGTATCAAATTATAAATCAATTCAACTCACTTCATAATTCTTCAAATTTCAACTTAATGTTTACCATTCAACTTAATGCATAAAGTGAACACACTTAAGAAAAAAAAAAGTTCAAACTTTTAAACATTTTATACCCCCTTTAAAAATAAATACTAAATTTAAACAACACTGGAGTATTTACAAACTTGTTTAAAAAGTCATCTAGCCTTTTACCACAAGTAAACACCTTTTAATGAATATTCTTGATTACTCAACTAGGTCTATTTTACGTGGCTATTAGTACCACTCTTTAACTTCAACATTTTTATTGCTACAAAGTCAGTAGAGTAAAATTATTTATACTCATTTATTCACATGCTACTATTTTTCTTTTATTTTCTTTTTTTAATGTAGTAATGAAAATGCTCAAAAAGAATTCATATTTAACTTGATGCATTTAAAAATTATACACAAAATATCATCTTACAAATCAAGTATCCATTATCAAAAATAATAAAATAAATTGAAATTTTCATAATCATCAAAACTCATAATTGTTTACCTAAACAAATAAAATCACAATTACGACCAAACTCATTATGAATCAAGTTGATCAACATCTTGTTTTGAAAAAAATTAAAATGATTCATTATTTAGCTAATTATAACAAAATTCATTATTTAGCTAAGTCCTTTCCCCACATTCAAGCTAATGTACAAAACATGCAAGAACAAGGAAAAATATGAAAATTAATGAGAGGAGGAAAAGATAACTAGTACTCACCTCATAGTAGAAGATTTTTAGTCATGTTCAATATAATAACATCTATCTAGTACTAGTGAAACCTTCTCTATTCTAACATTTCTAGATGACGTTGCCTTCCTAACCTGAGAAATTTTATCAAATCTTAACTTACAAAATTAGAAACATGATACTAAAAATTTGAAAATAATTAAATACTCATGAAAATCATGAAAACTACTTAATCAAAAAAAACACCTAATCTTTAGGTTGCCTCTCAATTAATGCTTCTTTATAAGTCGTTTAGACGGACTTCTCAGTAAGCCTTTTTTCAACCTAGATCTATTATTAACGGTTTGCTTCCGCTCGTCTTTTTAAATAAAAACTCATTAGCCAATAAATAGGCCACATAATGTAATATATAAGGAAATATGGTATCAAATTAATAAAACAAAGTAAATCTATTGTTGCCTTTTTAATAATAAAATATAAATATAATAAGGGATAATAAATCCCTTTAGATCATCAATTGAATCTGACAATTTGTTCTATAGGAAGTGGGAGTTTTTTGTACTTAAGATAATACTGATAATTTCTCGATAAATATCTTATTGGGCTCCTCTTTTTGATCTTCCTCTTTCTCCTCTTTCTTCTCTTCTTAAACATCAACTTCCTCATTTTCTTCAATCTTTACCTCCTCTCCACTCCTTAAAGTTGTCGTGTTCACTTTGTTCCCTCAAATTTGGTAAAGTTTATTTGGATAAAACACCAGGCCATTCTATAGAAATAAGCTCAACGAACTATTTAGTTAGTGTCTTGTGTTATTGAAAGAGGCAAATAGTTCTTTAGTTTCTTGAAGGTTAGCCTGGGCTATAGTAATGGCTTTTGTAAGGAGCTTCTTAAGACATAGATCCTTCTTTTTTGTTATTGTTTCAAAAATTCAGGCAAAACTTGATCATTACATGCAAGGTTATGATTGTTTTTCCACCTTAGATTATGAGTATTCCCACAGGGGATATTTTGAGGCTAGTTCCCTATGTAAATTGGTTTCTCCTACATATAGTCCGACACTTGACAACAATGATTAGGGTGACCACCACAATAGATGTCATAATGCACCATTGATATAGATTAAGCTTCCATATACATATTATCATGCCTTTTTTTCCAAGCTTCTAGTGTTGCCTAAACGATGACATATTATAATCCCCCAAAGAATATTATTCTCTCCATCCTTCCATTATATTTAGTAACTATAATAATGAATATACAAATCCTAAAATTAAGCTACAAATAGAAGATGAAAAAAGAGAGCTCCAAGAATAAATAACCATAAAAAGAAAATAAATATGAAAGAAAAATGATAATTAGATTAATAAAAATTAAACATTCATAATATCTGTCTCCTCGATAACTGTTCCAAAAAATTGATTGAATATTTTATCCTAAGCGCACATTTGTAAAATTAATAATAATGATGTGTCGAACCCATGATGACTAGAATTACTAGTACTAATAGTCTCTCTATTATCTAGTCTAACAAATTATAGTGATGAACATGACCAATTTAGTTTTAAAGCAATAAACTAAAGCCAATCAACACAATTAACTAATAGAACGTAGATTAAAATAAGAAACAATCAGTAAAGACAATGATACCTGGATTGCGAATCCTTTAGGACTTCTTATGCAAATAAGACTTCATACATTAATCTAACCTAAAGCTCATTCGACCATGTAAATTTCTTAATTATGATAATATATTTCTCAATATTATTAACAATTAATTCTAGGTTAAATAATTGAAATCGTTTCCTATTTGAAACTCCTAGAATTACATTAATCAATTTATGAATTCCTCTGATCATAATCCAAAAGTTTTATATCAATTTATTTCTATTTGCAACTCCTTTTAATTATGCTAGATCAGCTCATACAAAGAAATTTTCAATTTCAAATATATGATATCAAACATGAATCAACACACTGATGCACATTAATTCAAGATGACAAGAACAAATAATTAAATCTCAATGAAACTGAAACATAAATTAAAATTACTACATTTCCATTATAAGGTTCATCTTGTCTAGGTAACACAATGATTTAGTGCCAGATAATGAACGATGCATTAACAAAAGCTTTCCTTTTTTATTCTTTACCTTTTAGTTTTGCCTTCTATAGTTTAAAAATTAGGTTACTAGGTGGTGCATGGGCAAGTACACAATCATGTACGTGGCTGAATACTTAAAAAATCCACGAGATTTAAATCGAAAGCAAGTATGTGCATAAATACAGGCTAAAATATGAACATAGGCAAGTATACAGGCATGTACTTCTTAAACATAGATATGTTCAGCGTTGTATAACTTTTTGAAACCTTAAAATAACTTTTTTCACTTGAAACATGTCCCTGTAGCTTGAAATTAAGAATAATAAAGAATAAAAGCAAGTACAAGAAAATGTACTTGGCCATATACTTTTCTTACAACCTTATAACTTGATCAAAGTAACTTTAAATCACCTCAAACTTGCTTGAATTCATTTCTTTTGGTCTAAATAAGTGAATTACAACTTGAAAAATGAAAAATGAATGAATTAAGCATAAAAAACAATAAAATAATCAATAAAACAAGTTGGTTGCACTGAATATAGACTTAAAAATATGAATAATTAAGCACTTATCAAGGATTATTTAATTTTTTTTATAGAAATTACTGTATAATTAAATGATAAATATACATTTTGATCTCTACTTTAACATCCATTTCTATAGAAGATTGTGTTGTATATTGTTTGACTTAAGGTCTTGTGATCTACTCTTTAGATTATAGTAAGATAAGCCAAATTATAACTTTGTTTAGAAGAATAAAAAGTTTTAGAAAAAAGTGACTTCAAGTCTATACATTTGAAAATTACTTTTTGATGGATAGACAATCAATTTAAGTACTCTAAAGTGTATAGTATTTTAAATCATTAACCCTTAAAACATTGTAATATATTAAAATTTAATATTAAAATTAATTTAATATAATTTGTATTATATAAACCAATACAAATATCTCTTCGTATTTTCTTAAAAGATGAAGTGACATTAAGGTTAAAGTTATATATGTGTGCATATTTGACTTATTTTGATTATATTGAAAATGTAGTTAGCAAGAATAATGAATAATGAAAAATAAGAATATGATAAGTTTTTAAGGAGTTTTTACCAATTAAGAGTGTCTACATCTTTGAGATTCAAGAACAAATGCTTTATTATTGAATAACATAATGATGGATATATCGACCAGGTTTACAACACACACACACACACATGGAAGCCCTAATTAGTACAATTTTATTCAAATAGCTCCTTTTGTTGTAATTTCAACATAATTTAACCATAATTTTAGTGAGTCATAAAGTCCTTCCAAGGTTTAAAATATACCAAAAATCTTGTTTCAAATAAGAATAACTGTGTTAATGCGGTTTGAGACACCTATGGATCTCAGTAATTTCTCCACATATAAAATAAAGTTTATGACATTACTGTCTCCTAAATTATATCCTATAAAAATACCTCCTCTAATCTAAGACACCTATGTCTTTATTATGTAGATCTTATTGAATTCTTCGTCCACAAGAAATAGTTTGTAACACAGTTAAGTCCCAAATTATGTTATCATATAAAAACACCTTTGCCATATCAACATGCTCATATCTTTAGCCTATGCTCTCACTTTTATTTTTTGGAAAGGACATGTCTTGGGCTAGACCATGCCCACTCAAAACGCTTTTAAGAAACATTCATTTGCATAATTAAATTTCAAGATTGTATGCCTGTATATATCAACCATACACAACATTCTCTAACTTGATGAATATATCTTCGCAGGTTGGGTTATATCTATGTTTAACATCCTGAGACATTAATTGAGTATTGCCAATCCTTGAAATTCTGTATAGTAACCGACTTTATCAATATGTCAATTATGTTCTTTAAAATACGAACCTTTTAACTTAAACCAGAGACCTCGCACGTGAAGTAAATCATCACACCTATGATCCAACCAATTGGGGGAGAATCAATAGATTCCTTTTCGGGAGCCATTTATCCTTCCCGAATGCAACATACACTACAACAAAAATGTTGGACCCCGATCCTTGATTGAAATGTAAAATTATGAAATGATATTAAATGAGAAAATATAGTATGATTTCTAGAAATAAATGAAAAGTTTAAATGAATCTATGAGCATTTGATGAAATGAAAGACATTGGGTTTTC
>JAOSBL010000004.1:11508559-11519545 GCA_027568915.1 Erythroxylum roraimae | reverse complement strand
GGAGATTATTTTCGATAAACTCATACGAAGAAGAAAGAAAACATAAAAAATAAAATAAAACAAAAAATAAATAATAAGAAATAGAAATAGACAAAAAATAAAAATAGCCATAAAAGAAAATATTAATAAAATAAAAATAAAAATAAATAAATGTGTACAAATAGAAATATAAAATAAGTAATAAAATAAATAATACAATAAATATATACCAAGGTAATGAATAAAAATAAAAGATAAAATAAGTAAATATATATACAAATAAGAAAGAAGAAAATTAAATAAATAAAGCAAATAAGTCATTACAAGATATTGTTTAGGCTACGTAAGGAAATATTTATGGTAAATAACTAAGAGAGAAATATTACATATTAAAAGTTTTTACGTTAAATACATGACATAAGACTCCAAAAAAAAGTTTAAAAGATGTATGAGAGAAAGATCCTCTCCTAACACGCCAAAGCTTTTATTGAGGGTCATGTCTCCGGTAAGTTCCAACAGTGCCAAATCATTCTTGATTACCTCCCCTCAATTCTTCTTAGGCTTTTATTTTTTTTCTCTTACAGTTCCTAAGTACAATCTTCTTGCATCTTTTTATTAGAGTGTCATGATGTCTCCTCTTAATATGTCTGAACTACTAAGCTTTGTCACTCTTAATTTTTTATTAATATTATCTAATAATATATTATCATATATACTTTTTTTTGGATTGAAGATAGATTGTGTCTCACTAACCAGAGAAGGAAGAACCAATTTTAACATGTCCATAAGGACTTTAGAGATAATTTATATAAAGAAATAGGTTTGAAATCATGGAGAGGAGTGAGATTAACAACCTTAAGAATTAGATAAATGAAAGCGCTATTTAATTTTTTAAGCAAGCAGTCGTAAATGAAAAGTCTTAAATGAATTTTTTGACTTCAAAGCTAATAACATGCCAAGCTTCTTAAAAAAATATATGTTGAGTTCATCATAACCTAAGAATTTAGAAGGTTGTAGTTTAAAAATCATGGTTTTATTAACATAAGTAGAAAAAGGCTTAATTGAATCTTCCACTAAGAGAGAATACAAAGGATTTGTATAAGGCTAACTAAAAGGGAGTTTAAGAATGGAACATTCCTTTTGAAATCCAATAAATCTTTCAAGAATTTGAGCATGATTTCTAAGTTTTGATTGATATATCACATTATCAAAATTATCAAGAAGAGCAATAATCTTTTTTATATTTCTTCTTATAAAGATTCTACTATGGAAGAAACTTGTATTTACATAATCATCCGTTATCCAATTCGCTTTGGCTTTTTGAATATGAAGGGATTTTCTTGTATTCCGAAGCAAGCTTTAAATTAATATCTAAGCAAATTGATTTTTAGGTCCATTATTAATAGTATTGTAATAGATAAGGTCTGTCAATTATTTAAAGCTCATTTTAGTATCCATAGAACTTCAAGTTCTATTTAATAGCATTTAGTTTCTTAATAAAAAAATTCAACCTAAAAATGAACAAAAACCATTCATTTTGTAAAAAATCTTCAAAATCGTCATGATTGACTAAATTATTGTGAAATATGAATAGGAACCAGTTAGGCGGGTCATCAACAAGGATGATTTGAGACACAAGATGATTGAATGAGACCTAAAAAGAAGGAAAATAATGAAACCAAAGGAGTTTATCAATACCTGATCAAGTTGATTTTATAAGAAAACGTGACCATATTGTTTATTTGATTATATGAAAAAGCATCCTATTGAGTGAAGATTGCTAAAGGATTTGTCATTTAAGCAATCTATAAGATCTTACATACTTGAGTCCCAACCGTATACACCTAAATACTTTGAGATAAGTGGAAATTAAACTCCCCTAACACAATCCAAGCTTTGGAGCAAGAATTCTCCAACTTATAGATATTCACCTAATGCTCTAATTGAATAATTGTTATGGGAATAAATAAATGAGAAAAAGAAAAGACTTCATTGAGTAAGTCAAGCTTACCTTAAGATATAAAATTTGGGATGAAGAGAACAAAATTGTAGTATATTAAAGAGATATATTCTAAGCAATTACTATTTTGCAGTTGTAGGTGTGATGAACATTACTTATCAAGTTCCATCCTTCAAATTGAAAGAGATTGATGTCAAGATTAAGGGCTTTGATTCTATATTCAAGGATTAAAACAATAATAGGATTAACAAAGTTAATGAAATTATTAGTAGCTAATTGCTTGTTAGAAGAATTCAATACCCTAACATTCCAAATAGATAAATACATCATGATAAGGGAGGGTTATTTTTTTTTTATAAAACCTCTTTTCAATCCCTTGGGATATTGCACTAGATAGGAAGGTTCACCAGAATCAATAATAAAGGAATTAAGGTCGAATGAGTCAATCCTAAATGAAGGAGCTAGAGGAGTAGCAAAAGAGTTTAACTATAAAATAATAACAAATAAGGGAATAAAAGAAGCTGAGATAACCATCAATTGTATATATTCATATGAAGTCAATAAGATAGGAGAGTTCAAATTATACAAGCTCAAAGGTGGCTCATTTTGTACCACCGTGACAGATGACTCCATTAGAGGCCACAATAAATTATGAAGGAGAATCCATAAGTAAGGGAAGGAGTAGGCTTAGAAGGATAAGAGAGAGGGAGCCACTCACAATAGAGAGAAACAACAGTTGGTGGCAAAAGAGCAACCAACATGAGCTAAAGGATATAAAGAAAGGGCTAAATGAGGAAGGGAAATATTGGAAGAGGAAGAGGGACATTAAAAATGGCAAAGGGAAGAGGCTGAGATGAGGACAAAGATAGAGTAGAGAGGCAGGAAAAACAATTGGCAATCGTAAAGTTGGGACATAATTGTAACTTACTAAACAAAATTAAACTAGCCAAAGATTTTGGTGATAAAGGTCTCACCCAAAGTGGAAAGCAAAAAGGGGAGAAAAAAAAAAAGGACCCAAAGGGTTTAAGGAAAATTCATTACTTTAAGTTCCTTATAATTTTTCAAAATAAGATACACTTCTTCACATACTTATAACTATATTTATTGTACTAACTTTCTTAGTATCCTTTTTTCACCCATATATCTTCTCTTTTCTTTTTTATGCTATTTATTTAATAGTATTGTCTTTCTCTACGAATTGCTTGATAGTTGAGGGAGTTAAGGAAAAGGGAAAAAAGAACTTAGGACTTATGATATTAGTCCTAATTCTCCCACAGTATTTTATTTATGTTGAAATAGTTTTTTTATTGTTTTGTATATGTGGAAATAGTCAATGGTTGTTAGGATAATATTTATCTCAATACTTGTTAGGATTAGTAATATTTATCTATTCTACATTTTTTACATTTCTTCTTCTATAATTGTAGAATATTAAAAAGTCTATTATATTTTTAAGGTTATAAATATGTCTAATTTGTTATTAGTGTACTACAATATTACTTCAATTTTTTATAATAAATAATCCTTTGTTCTTATTCCATTATTCTTCTCAATATCATTTTTTATTTCTTTTTCATTTTTGTTACATTTTTTTGCTTCTTATTAATTACTATTAGTAGTACTAGAGATACAAATATGAATAACTCAACCTAAGTTTTAATTCCTATATTGAATGAGGAAAACCATAATCAGTGGACTATTAAAATGAGGATGCTTTTTGACTTCCATACATTGCTAGGTTTCATGGAGAATGACAATTTTGACGATAGTAATAATGTCAGTGATCATAAAAGCTGTCTACCGTGAAAATAAGAAAAAGCATAAGAGAGCCCTATATTTTATTCATCAAGTAGTAAATGATGAAGTCTTTGAGAAGATTATAAGTGAAATCAGGTCAAAGCAAGCTTATGTTACCTTGGTGATGACATATAAATGTGCAGAGAGAGTCAAAAAGGTGAAACTTTAAACCTTGAGACATTAATATGAAGTTTAGCAAATGGAATCCTCTAAGATAATGGCCAATTATATAAGATAATAGGGCTAAAACCCTATTTTAAGTGCCAAATTGGCAATAATGCAACTGCCTCTCTTTACTATGACAATTGGTTTAAGTATAGGCTTTGTTTTTCAATCTCCCATATTTGCAGCTCTAGAGGAAAGTTATGATATAAACACCAGGGTATAGATATGGATTAGGGGGAATCATTTGGAATGGGGTCTTGAACGAACTAATGTATATCATTTCGCATTACGATTCTAACTCAAAAATGGAGTATAAGTATATTTAGTTGAAACACCAACTCGATTCATACACCAATTCTTCTAGCAAAGAGGTAGTTAGAGAAAAGGAACAAATGACACCTAAGCGGGAGATTGTTTGGCACAAACCTCTCCCTCCCTAAGTCTCTTTTTTGCTATAGCTAATGATCAAAAGGAAATTGTTAATCAGGGATAGGCTACAATTTCTAAACATTTTCAAGAGACTTTTCTTTTAAGAACAAAAGCTTGATATCTCTTTATGAAAAAAAAGACTTGTGTAATAAAGTAAGTTAAAACATTTATGCATGTTAAGCCTTTAAAATTACCAAATAACAAAATGAGATTACAATTAACATTACAAAGTATAGAGTGAACGTGATGTTTCTTAACCTTCTTTTGTTCTTGAATTGATATTCACTTTTAAGGTTGCAAACTTCAACTTGTCTTGATCATCTTGACGAAGTATCTTCTTGAGTTATACAAGGCTACATCTTGTTCTTATATAGCTTCTCATTAAGATAACAAACTCATTAGTAGTATTTATGTATTGTTATCATCAAAAAATCAATATAAACCTCCCTTGGATCAGTATAAATAAATAATGTTACTTGCATTGTGAATCGACCTCATCTTAGTTTAATTCTTTTCTTTTATAAAAGTTTTTTTTTTCAAAAACTTCTTGTAGTCATAAGTGTGATGTCTTTATCATCACTTCCACTTATATAAGAACCATTTTCATCATCTATGACTTTCATGAAAGCAAAAAGGTCACTTTATTCTCACAAATCAATATTAAGCCATTAAAAAAACTTAATCATAGTCATTTCCAATCGAGATAGTCATTGTCGTCAAAGAAAAGAGTTTTTCCCTCATAGTTGGATGAGGATGATGATGCACCTAAGTATGCCATTGTGTTTTTCACTCTAGAATTTCTTCTAAAATAATAACTTAAGAAATATGTTTTGATACCAATTGTTAGTCTTTAGTGGCACCTAAAAAAGGGGGAGGTAAAATGGGTGTCGATAAATTTAAACAACTATTTTTCTATATAATAAATGTGATTGACCAAGGATCAATATATGATGAAAAATATCTTAATGTAAGTCAATCACACAATTAAACAATAATTTTAGTATAGGTAAGAAGAAACGTAAACCAATTTATACCAGTTCAACAACCCTTACTGACATCCACTCTCCAAGACACTTATCGAAATTTCACTAAATCTCTTCTTTCAACAAGCAAAGAGAAACTTTCTTACAATAATCTTGTTTGTATTTTAGTATAGAGTAACCCTTCTTATAATCTTACTTCAAGGTGAAGATTAACTTCAACTCAAAAATGAAATTTACAACTCAAAAGACCCTTGCTGCTCACTTTGTTAACTTAAAGGCTCACACACTTCATAATACAATAAGGAATGCTCACAAAATCTTTGGAAGACTCTTTGAATTGTGTTTATAGAACACCCAAATATTTTCTCACATATATGCTTTAGGTCCCAAAATAGTCATTAGAATCAAGAACTAGTTATTGCCAGTGACTAGTTGCAGCACATTGGTTGACCAATTTAGTATATTAGTTAACTAGTATAGCATATTAAACAACCAATATGTATTGAATGTATGAAATTCTAGGAACATTGTTTTACTAGTGTATTAACTAATATTGCTACAAACTTTTAGTACTCTAGTTTTGACAATTTTAACTTATATTGATTGACCACTAACTTATAATAGTTGACCAATACCTCTAAAACCATAATTCCAACATCTTCAAATACTCATACTTAATTTTTTAATGTAAAATTAACTTAAACAATTCTCATAATGTTCCCTAAAGTAAGTTTAAGGATTAAGAGAATTTTCTTTGAAATCTAAACTTTAATTATTATTGATGATTGAAAAGAATTGTGCAATTAATGTTGTTGCATTTATTTATAGTGAGCCTTAAAAGTATCAAAGTAACCTAGTAAGAAGTACAATGATCATTACATTTTATTTATAATCTTGTTATCCTTTTGTCTTAGTTTGGTTCTTAACTTGATTGAATTTGATTCCAACTTTTCTTTATTGTTTTCACGAGATTGCTATTTAGTTGTGCACGACTTCTATCCAAAATTAAATCATTAGTAATACTTATGTTTTGTTACATAGATTGGAACCTTCCTTGTTTCAATAAATTCTATATTAAAACAATCATATTTTATACAAAAATTGAGATAATTGAAAATAATTAAGTTTAAATATCTTTATATATTGTAAATATAAATTATTTTAATCAAAATTTTTATTTATTTTTTATTTAATATAAATTGTAAGTTTAAAATTAAGGAATTTTAGGTTAAAAGTTTGTAATTACCTTATTTAATATATTTTTAACTTTTTCCATATTACCTCTCTTGGAAAATCATAAGAATTGAATTAACTATATTTAGTTGATTAAAATATATAAAATATCAAATATTATCTAATAAAATATATAAAAATATCAAATATTTTCTAATAATAAAAACTATAAATAATCTAAAATTTTTACTATTTTACTTATTAAATTATTGTAAAAGTAGCTATATGAAATATTTAAAGAAATATATGTAATCTAGATCAACTTAAAATCACCATCAGAAATATTATATTAATAGGATAATTAAATTTATAAATAAAAAATTTTAATGATAGTTAATCTTTTAATAGCAAAAATTAAATAAACAAGCATGCCTAATTGAATATAATATTAAAAATATAATGTATTCAATTAATTATAAATCATGATTAAAATAAATAATGTTTTATTGATTTTATGAACTACTTATTAGGAAAATTAGAACTAATTCCTCAAACATTACCTTACGTCAAATTCTGAATTAAATATACATATTTAATGGTGATTAAAATTTTGAATAGAAAATTTTAAATAAGAAATTATGCTCGATAAAATAAAACATTAAAATTATAATATATATTTATTATTTGTAAATCACCATTAAAGTAAAAAAAAATCCTTCTTAATTTCTATAAATTATTTATTATAAAAATTAAACAATTTTTTTCAAAATTTATCACTTGTCAGATGCAAAGAAAATAGCTCTTATATATAAATCCCCTTGATTAAATTCATTGTTTAAAATATAATGCATCTATTAGTTATAAAATTAGATAAATCTTTTTAGTAAGTTATATTATTTATCAGAAATATTAGAAATATTCTCCAAGATTCATCACTTGTAAAATTTTGACAAAAGTAAATATCCTTTATAATTATATGTATAGATAAATTGTTTATTGACCATCTTAGGTGAACCAAACAAAGAGACTATGGCAACGTTCTCGAGCTTTTCTTTTTGGAGTAGGTGCTTTTAAAATTTAATTTAAAGTTTTTCATAAAATTTTGTTATAGTTCCAAAAAAAAAAAATTAAATTGAACACTTGTTTGAATATTGATTATTCTACTTATATTTAGTATTGTTTATGCTTGAATCCAACTTCCTAATTGTGAACCTTAATAAACTTACAGTATGTTTGTATCATTTATATTTATATTTTTAATTTTTGTAAAAAATTATTTGCTTGAGTTTTTAATTTACGGATTTTATTTCAATTTCTTCCAATTTTCAAAATTTGCAAAAACTACACAAGTGATTTTTATTTTTTTTATTTTTATAATCTAATTACTATCAACTAAATGTATAATATTAATTATTAATAAAAATGAATGATTTATTTTAATATTATATCTAATTAAGTCAATTAATTAATTTTATTCAATAATTAATTTAATTTTGTAATTAATTTAATAATTATTAATAAAATATAATTAAATTTAAATATCTTCAAAATATATCAATTTTGAACAAAATTTAGATTTAATATATAAATTTTAATTATAAATAAAATCTAATTATGGATTATTTATTTTAATAAAATAAAATAGTTTTTATTACCACTTTATTAATAAATATCTTGTTTCATTTATCTGCAGTCAAAGTTGAACATCCTCATTTCTGTAAAAGCTCAACCAGTTCAAGAGATAGTATAGGGCACTAGAGGAACTGATGCATAAACAGCTCAAGTCTAAGCTTCAAGTATTGCAGCAAATAAGCAGTAGAGCTTAAATAAGCTGAACCAGATCAAAAGAAAGACAAAGGTTAAGACTAACTTGCAGGTTCAGTTGGGCAGTCAGGAAGCATAACGGATCACATTATCTGATAGCACACATGGACACAATTCTTGACCGGAAGGTTGAACTTTAAACCCTTAATGGTAGAAAAACAAACACCATTTGCAGAAAGTTGCACGAATCACATATAGACGACCAAAATTGTAATTATGTGTAGTAA
Organism: Erythroxylum roraimae; assembly: GCA_027568915.1. Lineage (NCBI taxonomy): Eukaryota > Viridiplantae > Streptophyta > Magnoliopsida > Malpighiales > Erythroxylaceae > Erythroxylum > Erythroxylum roraimae. Next base: position 11,511,008 of record JAOSBL010000004.1, on the reverse strand, counting down.
GGCAACAATCAAATTATCAAGTAGAAGTTACAGCAAACACCTTAAGCAGCTAAACATAATTGGTCCAAAAAGTCTCTCTGTTTTCTTTCACTTTGAAGAGGAATTCTGTATCAAAATCCAAATTATGGATCAGCGTGGTAAGCAGAAATGAACACATTAATGGATCCAAGTAAGAAGACAATTGGATTTGAGAAAAAAAGAAGTCTGCAAAAGAAAAAATAGATCAAAATGTAATGACAATATAAGAGGTAGAATCATCACCTAAAGTTGCAACTGTAAAACAAAGAAATTAAGCAGCTATTTGTTAGATTGCAAACCGTTCCCCCCAAAATATTGCTTCGTTGTTTCACGTGAGAACTCTGCAAATGTCATCCCATCTTTCAACCGTGATGAAAGTGGTGGAACAAGTTTAAGAATTTCAGGTGTGAATTCATTTAAGCCTTGATCAAGGTGGTCATTTTCAATATGAGACAAACTATCACCAAAAATGCATTGTTCCACAGCATGATCAGAAATCGAAAAGGTTTTGGTCCATGCAGGTTGCAGAAACATGACAAAGGTTTCTCTGCTTAAATTCTCTAACTTTCTTGGTCTGCAGACACAGTGAAGCTTAGACCGGAGTTTCCCTTTTGATAAGATATCAGCTGATTCCCCAACCTGAATGATGAAACTTTCCGGAGATGTCTTTACCATGAAGACAGAATTCTTGTTGGGATCAAAGATTTGCAAATATGAACACCCGTTAGGATAACAACATTCTTGATCACAAAGTAACGAACCTTGAACTTTTCTTATATCATTTGACAAGTAACAAGAAGCAAGAAACATCGGTGCTGTCAAAATGGTAAAGATACCATAATCATAATGCCATTGTTGCCATAGATCAGCTCGATTTGCACACAATCTAACTTCATTGGCAACCAAGTCTGAACGTTCAACATTACTTAGGTCACTTCTTATTGATTGCTCTTTGTACTTGTTCTTGCCCTTCCCTCTCCCATTTTCTCTGATAACTAAACTATCCAAAGCAGAATGGTAATGTATAAGCCTTCCTTTCGCTGTTCCTGATTCTAACAAGCTCTGTTCCAACACGTTGCCGCCAATGGCTTTGTCACATACTTGTGCAACACGAAGTCCCATGTCCATCATACAAAATCCTAGCTCCTTGAAGGTCTCAGATAGATTCCCAAACACATTATCCTGAAATTTTTCGATGTTATAAACATCTATAGAGGCCAAGTTTGAATTCATTGCAGGCCTATCTGTACCTATACAAGAATCCAGAGCTTCATCGTATTTGAGTTGCATAGCAAAAGACGAAACGTTTCTATCCGGATTTTTCAAAGGAACATCACTCCCCAACTTGTGTTCCTGAAAACATAGTTTTTTTTTTTTTCAAAAGCATTATTTATTAAGAAACATCCAAAGTCCTCTGAAGAAAATAGAAAAGAAAATAGACAACGAACTGGCCTTAAGAAGTTGTTTGCGTTGTTCGGGGTCGAGAAGAGCGAGCTTACGAGCTGAAGGAAGAAGCTTTCGGCGTAGAAGAGAAGCTTTAGGGACAGCAGTGATGGAGAGAAGACCTGGACCTTTGGGCCCTAGGGTTTCCATCAACCTTCTCCTTATTGTCTCCAATCTTTCAAATTCTTCAATTGACTCATTATTAGTCGACTCGCCACCGTTCGAAGGAGATGATAGCAGAATCAAGTCAGAGTAAGTTAGCTCGTACAGTTCTAACACCTCCGCTCCTTCCATCACTGACGGCGCCGTTATATCTCCTCTCAACGACACACTAAGGCAATGGAGTCCGTCGCATATTGTCGATCATAGGCAAAAGGAAGCAGACGAAGATGATCTCGCGTCGCACGATGTCCAAAGTTTGGGAAAGTGCAAGGAACGATAGCTAGGACGACAACATCGTACGATACCCTCAGCCCAGTTGTATACCTTCTTCAATACCAAGGGTGAGATATGCCTTCAATCATCTTCTCGGTATTTTTAGCTTTTAAAATAGAATTTTAGTGATTCAAATTTTGTTTAAATAAAATGTCAATAACTTTAAACTTATATGGTAATAAAAATTTATTGTAATTAACTTCTTTCAGATAACTCTAATTTATAGATAATTTTGATAAGAGTTTTATAGAAAGACTTTAGAAAACTTTGGTTAGAACCTTTGGGAGGTTGAATAAGGTTATTATCAATATTTTAAAAATCGGCCTTTGGGAGGTTGAATAAGGTTATTATCAATGTTTTAAAAATCAGACCAGACATTGAACCGGTTGAAAGAAAAGTTTAAGGTTTAGAGGTTCAACAGGTTCAACAGTTAGTGAACCACTATAAAACCGGTATATAATAAATAAGAAGTAAAGTTATAAGAATAAGTAAAAATAAAATATTTTATTGAAATAAAAATACACCAATGTCTATTATTATATAATGAATTAAT
>JAOSBL010000004.1:11483409-11500763 GCA_027568915.1 Erythroxylum roraimae | reverse complement strand
CTGAAACGTGAGCCCTTCTGCAGCAGGCATGCCCGGGAGTGGTGCGGAGGTCCCATCTCCATCAGCAATGTCGGGTGGGAGGGGGTGGGGCATATCCACATCCTCGTTGGGTGGCCCAAGGTCAGACGGGGCTTCGACCCCATCCATAAGTTGGAGACGCTCCTCAACAACCGGAGACCCGACCCCGAGGAGGTGGGGGCGCAAACCATTTCCGAGTGAGTTCCAAGATCAACAGCTATGTGGGTTTGGCTGCTGCTGGGCTGGAGTGAGGGAGTTGGGCTTGGATGGGGCAACTGGAAGGTGGTCTCAGGAGAGTGGGAGCTGGTCCCTAAATGGGAGGGAGGAGTTGTCACGGGCCCAGGGCCTGGACGTGGCCCTTTAGGCCTAGCTGGTGGGGGTTTGGACGGGGGTTTCTTTTTGCCTTTAACCGAACTAAAATCTAATCTAGCTCCAAAGACCATTGGTGGAGACGGCTGGGGGGCGGCAGGCAGTGTCACGTCTGGCTGGTCTACAGTCTTAATTTCTGTCAGGACTGAATACCGTGAGCCCCTCCTTTGAGAAGACCCTTGAGTGATGGCTTTCCCTGGACGTTGGTGAGTGGAATATGGACGGTTGGGAGGGGCTCGAGACTTGCACTGGACAGTCATCCACGGTCCAAATCCAATCTGAGGTGCACCCGAAGATGGCTCATTACCGACTGCATTTTCGACCGTTTGAGGCACCGGACTGGGACAAGCAGAAGTGGAGTCTGAAACGGTGGATGCATCGGCCACTATCTCTGGTCGGTTGAGGGAGTCGCTTGCGGAGGGAGGTGGGGCAGGAGGTGCGGCAGCCTTCCTCGAACAACCCGAAGCCGTGTGACCCACCTTGCCACAGGCAAAGCAGAGAGATGGTGGCCCCTCGTATTCAACACGTAGGAGTTCGCCATCCAAAATCATGTAAGGACGCAGCGAGGATGAGAGATCGAGATCCACAGCAATGCGGGCTTAACGACCTCTCTGGGCAAAGAGCGTGTTTTCGTCGATACGGATAGTGGTACTAACTCGATCACCTAAAGCTTTGAGGACAAGGTTATACCGCGCGATCGGGAGGTCGGGGAAGCGGATCCAGACGACGGCCCGATGAATTTGGTTGAGAGACGGCCGGAAGGCGGGAATCCAGCGTTGCACGGAAACTGCCTGGCCGTAGATGATCCAGGGGCCATCGGTGAGCGCGTGCAGGTAGTCCTTCTCGTCTCAAAACCGAATGAGGAAGAACTCATGGTCCAAGTCGACAATCTTGATCGGTCCTTGAGGTTTCCAGAGGAGACGCAACCGGGTAGCGAAGGTCTGATAAATAATGCGTCGTCCCAGGAGTTTGACGACAACAACTTGGGTCCAGCGGCTATCTAGTTGGTGTTGAAATGACTGGGACAGGACGATGCCTCCGCCTTCCTCATCGGGGAGTTGGCGGATGTCACCCTCGGCGGGTTCAAGGGGTGCCTCAAAAGGCCAGACAGGGTTCGCACCAATGGAGGCTTCAGGGGTGGCACCCGTGACAGCTGCACTGTAAGAAGGCATGGGGCGAGGCGGCGTGGCATCCTCGCGTTTCCAAGTCCGGCCACGCTTGGGGAGGTGACCCTCCGGGTCGGAAAGCTCCATGAGAAGAACACACAGAAGCTGGAAAACTCGTCAACTTATCTCACTCTAAACTTTCTCACTCTAAAACTTTACAATGACGAGAGAGAGTAGAGGCTTTTATTAGACAAATTGAAATGTTCAAATCGTAAATAAAAGAACAGGTATAATTAAAAAGGTCGTTTTCTACCTCAATCGCCTCTTTCACATTCCAATTAAACACCACTTCAGCTTGGCATCACTAACCTCTGGTCAGTGCTGCTAAGTATTCAAGCTAGACTAGTCCCTTTGAATCTCCTAGCCAACCAAATGTCAGTTTCCATTGGAGAAACTTTTTCCAGGCCAAATAGCTTCAGCAATAGCCTAAGCTCATCAAACCATTTGTCGTGCAAGAGTTGTGAACTGAACTCTAGCAACCCTTTTAATGCCTCTGCACGTTGTTGGTATGGTGAGGTGTCGAACTGCCACTGCAGGGATTCAGAAGATGGAAGGCTTGATGTGCCACTCATTGGGTGACGCTCTAAGCTTTCACTTCTAGTTTGTGCAGCTACCAAGTTAGTATTAGTGGCATGGGATTTGGTTAAAACATTGTCCACAACGCACTTGTTCTTTGTAAGTGAGCATACAGTGCTGTCTCTGGATGTAGAGGAGCATTGTGCTAAACCTGATTATGGAAATGAGTTTTCAGAAGAAGCCAAAGGAAATTCGACAACCTTACTAATACGTGGAGCATTAATATAAACATCCAGATACTTTATCCAACGCATTTAACAAACACTGGCTCCAGAGGGAGTTTTTAAGACTCTGGCTCTAGCAGGGAATGGAAGAGCCACTACGACTTGGATGAGATTATTTAGTACAAAATGCAAGAAGCTGTAGGAAACACAGTTAAGTCGACCAATCGAAATGCAGAAGTTAACAAAGTGGTGCACAAAAAACAAACAACAAGAATTCAACAGAAGAAACTGAGAAAGATGACATAATTAGCAAAATGCTTTCCGTTTATCAAAATTTAGTTAGAGATTTTGTACGATGAACATTAACAATCAAAATAGCTGTCACCAAGCCCCCGTTAGCCTAATTGACGTCATCTTCAGCTCGGTATACCGATGTGGTTTTCTAAGCTATCTCCTGGAGCCCTTCTAAATGTCATCGCCTCGTCATTTATCTCATGCTCTTTTTAACAATCTTGTCCATACGTTTCTCTAAATTGGTCACTGGAATTTTAGAAGATAAGTCACTCATCTCAAGTTAAACTGATGAAGTTGGTCAACATCATTCACATATCTCTTGAGCTGATAGGAATTAGGCAACGCTAACTTCGCCAATGCAATCAACAATTCTAAACGGGCCAAAGAACAAGAAATACAATTTATGCACTGCTCTCCTTTGTATACTTTGTTGCCTATAAGATTGTAATTTAACAAACACCTAGTCACCAGTTCCAAATTTTTTGTTAATTCTTTTTCTGTCATAGTTTTGAACCTTATTCATATGGTATTTAATTGACTGCAATGCTTTCTTCTTATCAACAATGTTTGATCCACTCTAGTCAAATTAAGTCTCCAGCAAAATAAGTAAGTATACAAGGGTAGCGAGTAATCTTACAAAACTTCAAAAAAGAATAAAAACTAAGGTCATACCACTATAGAATTAAAGGAAACTATTACAACCATTTATGTAAATAGTCATTACTCAAACATTTTTAAGCAAGTTTCTAAAGTTTTGTTTATTACTTTTGTCTATTCATCGATTTTGAGGGTAATATTCAATTGATAATTGAAGATTTACTCCTTGAATTTTGAAAAACTCTTGTCTTGAACACTACAAACACGTGATCTTTGTCACTTGTAATTATTTTAAGGCATACAAACACGTGATCTTTGCCACTTGTAATCATTCATCTACAATACTCTAACTACACTAGCAACTGAATATAGATAGGAGAGAGTCATAAAATTAGCATACTTGCTCAATCAATTCACCACTATCAAAATCATATATTTTCCTTCTAATTTTAGTTAAACTTCAATAAAATTTAAGTGGATCTTATTTGAAAATTGTTGTGTCATACTGAGAAGTTGTAACATGATCAACTTTTTATATTTACTACTTTAACACACTACAAGTCCTCTAATGAACTCTTTAATATTCCCTTACATATTCTTCCATTGAAAATAAGTTTGCATCCTTTTATAGGTTCCCATGTACTTATAGTGACCTCGTATAGGACCATCAAATAAACGTAAAATTATTTTGGTCATCAATATTATATCAAAACTACCTATAAGTCTCTTCTAACAGGTTAATAATGTGTTTAACTTGCTCCCTCAACTTTTTTTTAACAATTGTTTAATCAAATCATAAATTGAAGGATCATCCTAACTCCTTTTAATTTTTTTTGTAATAATTCAATATTAACATTTGCAACCATAAAGGCATTTAACTCAAACCTTCTTACTCTTGATAATGCATCAACAACTCCGTTGTCTACTCCTTTCTTATATTTTATTCAAAATCAAACTCCAACAATTTATGTGACTAATACTAATGGAATGAAGTGGTCATTTTTTGCTCCATCAAATGTTTCAAAATTTTATAGTCCATTGCATTATAAAATGGCTTGTATCAAGTAGGGGGATCACTGCTTTTTTGCCACTACTAGAACCAATGGTTCCTTCTCATAGGTTGAATGGCCAACATAATTAGGAGAAAGTGTTTTACTTACAAATTCTATTGAAATGTCCATTTTGCATAAATATTGCATCAATACCTACATCACTCGCATCTACCTTAATATTTCGAAAATTTTGAAATAATCAATATAGAAGCCAAAGTGAGAGTTATCCTTAATTCTACAAAAGCCTTGTCAAGTTATTCATTCCACCAAAAACAATCATTTTTAGTAACAAGGTCATATGATTACATATTTGACTTAAACCTTTGTTAGATCTCTTATAATACCTATCTAATTATAGAATCCTCTAAATTGCTTAAAATTTGTAGGTATTGGCCAATTGTTGACGGTCTCCACTTTCTTAAGGTCAAAAGGAACCCTTTATGCATCAATTACATGCCTTAAATATTATATTTAGTTACTTGTAAAAGAACACTCACTAGCCTTCGAATATAAGGAGTGCTCACTCAACACCTTCAACACTTAAATGCTCTATATGTTGCTAAAAAGAGGTGCTATAAACCAAGATTTCATTAAAAAGTACTAGCATAATTTTTCTCAAATAAGTATAGAATATGGAATTCATCAAACTATAAAATGTAACTAGTTCATTTGTCATCCCTAACTTCTAACCAAGAACTTATAGTGATCTTCATAAGTTCTAAATATTACTTTATCAATGTCATCCTCCTTCATTCTAATTTAATGGTTATCAAATCTCAAATGTAACTTAGAAAACCAACCAAATCCACTTAACTCATCAAATAAGTCTTCAATCAAAGGTATATAATATTGATTCAATGTCTTATAATCTAAAACCTCCAAGTGTTGTCTTTTTTCTCACCAACACTACTGGAAATAAGAAAGGTCCTTAACTATACTAGGGTTGAAAATGGATCAGGCTGAGTTCAATTTGTCCACCATCCATTTATGTGATTCGAGCCTAATTAGGTTGCAACTAAAATAATGTCATTTTCATATGATTGTCGAAAATGACATTGTTTTGGTATTTAGTGTCTTAAACTTACAAACCAAAAGAACATCATTTTGATAAGTTATACCAAAATGATATCATTTTGGTAGCTCATCTCAGATCAAACTAGCCTTTTATGACCTGATCCTAATCCAAAGTTTGGACAACTTAGCTTGAGCTAGATTGCCATCCTTATACTATGTTTTATAATCCTTTGTACTAGCGAATCTTGCACTATTTCTTTACCGCATCCTTCTATAATCCAAAACAACTGTAAAGCTTCAAGTTAATAACATTTGATCCTTCTTTCATGGTACTTCTGTGATTATGTGATCTCTTAAGGATAACATTTTAGGTTCAACAAAGTTGTCATCAAATTTCTTCAATAACCAATTAACCTTTTATTCCTGATCTTCTTGAGCATCCTCAGTTATAAGTAATCTAATAAGCATGTTGATGGCATTTAGGAGAATAGCCACACTCTAATAATTTATTAATTTTCAATAAGAATAATTGACATGTTGACTTAACTTTCTTCAGTAACTGCCACACCTTTCTTCACACCACTGTATAATTCTCCCCATTCTTGCAACTCAAGCTTCAATGTTCCTCTTTTATAAATGCAAATAACATCATTTAAAGATGATAGCTATTGTACCTCCAAAGTTATATATATTCCATCAATATCAATGACTAGTGCGTTAGTTGTACAATAATGCTCGTTTATGGATAAATAAAAGTTCTCACAAATATTTTAACAATTCAACTTCATTCCTCCTTCTAGAGTTATTAACAATGGTTTAGTTTTTTTCATCTCCCTTAATCATAATTTTTTTTCATCCATAAACTTGTGCACTTCCTCCTTATGTTATTAATATATGCAATAGCTCTCCTAACCAATTCTTAACTACCTTAACTACTAATAACTCATTAAAGTCACTTCTAATATTACTTAAAGTGAAATAATGGTTTGTTCCTAATGTTCCATTGACTCTTCTTATTCTACTCATTCCTCACTTTCTTTTTCACCATTGTTTTCTTACATTTATGTTCATTTACAAATTTTTTATAACACCAAAATCATAATCCTTGACTTTATCTCTCATCCAATTTTTTGTTATTTGTGGTCTTTGTAATCTTAACTTCCCCATATATTCCTTGCCTTTTCATGTACTCTTAAAAATGCCTAAACAACATCCTTCATCACTTTTTTGAGCATTAGCTCCTTCATTACTCATGAAATTTTTTTGAAAATTGTAAACATAATTAAGATTGTTTTTTAATTAATCATAACAATATAAAGCCACCAACTCTTGCATCATAGTAAGATCATATGCTTGTTGTATATTTCTTGAGTTTAATAACTTGGGGTACTTCATTTCCTTCTTAAGGCCCTTAAAAAATAAAGGATTCATTGCAAAAAAATTTAAAACTTTTCATAATTTATCAATTATAGTCATAACTAAGGCCGATCCTGAGTAAAGGCAGGAAGGGCCCTCTTCTAGGGCCTACACTTATTAAAGGCCTACTAATTACAAAGTTATTTTACAACATAAGAGTTTTCTACTTGAGAAAAACAAGTTTAGAAAAAGTTGTTCTTTTTAAAATATTTAAATGAATTTATTTACGGAGCAAACATTAATCTTAATTTGGTGAAAAAAAATAGCTTTGTTTGTCTTCATACATACAAAAACTTCTTTTTAGGAGGTAAAATAGAGATGGAAGTGAGCATTTCAAAATGAAATTGCTCCTGCTAAATACCAAAATTCACATTTTTCTAATTAAAATTTAGTAAGAGAAGGCCTTAAATTCAAGAATTTCACCTTGTCCTTGCCTCCATTAACATCATTCCTATTTAGGTAAGAAATACATCTCATTTATTCTCTCAAGTCTCATTTTATTTTATTTTATTACTTTAAATTTTAGATTTTTTCAGTAGCTCTTTTAGTTTGAAGACTGGGTAAATTTGAAATTTGATTGTGAGCATAATAGCTTCTTCAATCTAGGTTGAATTTTCTATTTTTGAATTGAATCTCAGTTTAAATTTTAGGTATCTTTCTTTCATTCTTATTTCAATTGTAGTTTATCCAGATAAATTGGAATTTGACAATTTGATTATATATGATATTTGTCAATTGCAATTCAAAGTAAAATTTCAATTTGAATTGAAGTTTATTCGGGTAATTTTCTATCTTTCTTTTCGCATATATCGTACTTGATAGTTTTATCTCCTTTTTGCTTCTTCGATTGCATTTTATCTCTCCCTCATTTATTGAGTCATAATTAGCAATTTTTAATTTATAGGTTCACCTAATTTAATTTTTATGTATAAATTTTTTTTGTAAATTATTCATGAAATCTGATTTCAATAGTTTATAATGTGAATATTGTTGTTAATCTTTATTCTCTTTGGTGAAAAGTAGAACGCTGTTAGTTTTTGATGTTTTAGAATTACTTGAAAAATAAAAAATGAATTTTGAATATGATAACTTTTATCATAAAAGTTTACTTTTTGTTTTTTCATTTTTAATATAGGATATTAAATTTGACTTTTTTTTGTCGTAGATATATAATAACATTGTTATATTTTTGCGATAAATGGTTGTGTTGCGTGGATTCAGGTAAAAAATCTCTCGTAAAGAGGTCCTCGCAATCCTCTTTAATCTTTTAACTCTTGTCTCTTGTAGTTAGCCTAAGAGGTAATTACTTATCATCATCATCATCATCATCATTACTATTACCACTGATATTATTATCATTATTATTAATTTTCTTATTATTATTATGTTTATGATTACTAATGTTATTATGAATATGATAATTATTAGTATTAGTATTTATACATATAGTTATTATTTATTATTAACTTTATTTTATTTTATATATTATATATTATATATTATTTTTATTTATTTATTTTTAATTTTTAACCATTTTATTTTAATTTTTATTTACTTTTATTATCATTTTTATTTACTATTATTTATTAATTATTTTATTTTATTTTTTCCTTCATCTGGGTCATTTGGAAACAATCTCTCTACTGGTTAGGGTTAAGGCTGCGTACTACTAGACTTTCCCAAGCCTCACACCTCAGCGAGATTTCTACTGATTATTGTTGTTGTTATAATGTTGCCTAAAAAGTATTTGCCTAAAATTGAAAAAAGAAAAAAAAAAGCCAACGAGTAGAATAGTTAATATAAACCTAAGAGCTCTCAAAATCAAATATGCATTTTGTAAAAGCCCATTTATAGACTTAAGCAACATTCATAAAGTTGGACAAACCATTTTGATGAGAAGATTAAAGAGTTTAATTTTATTAAAAAATATAGACGAACCTTGTGTTTATAAGAAAGGTAACAGAGGTGCAACTATCTTTTTAATGTTATATATGAATACGACTAATTAGAAACGATATATCGATGCTTTAATCTATAAAGATTTGGTTGTCCGATATTTTTTCCATGAAGGAAATAAGAGAAATAGACTATATTATGGGAATAAATATCTATAAACTTAGTCAAAAAGAAAAGGTTGATTGGTTTATCAAAGTCTATGTAGATAGAAAAACTACTAAATAGGTCTAGAAAAGATAATTTTAAAGAGGGGTTCTTACCTATATCACATAGGATTTCTCTCTCAAAGAGTATGTGTTCAAAGATAACAGAAGAGAGAGATAAAAATAAATTATGTTTTATATGCTTTAGCTATTAGATCAATCAAGTATGTGATGTTATGTACAAAACTAAATGCCTGTCATATTTCAAACCAATCTTAATTATGGTCACTAAATGGCTATAAAAAAAACACTTAAAGTATTTAAGAAGAACTCAAGATGATTTATTGATCTATAAAGGAGCTAAACTAACAGCTTAAGGTTATTCAAAAGTGAGTTTCAGTCTGATCACGATGAAACATGATCATAATCATGATTTTATCATAATGATGTTGCAAAAAGTTGAAAAAATTCAAACAACTAACTATTATTGATTATACAATCAAAGTAGAGAAAGTTTCAATGTCTAAGGCAACAAAGGAAGTTGTTTGGATTAAAAAATTCATTATTAAAGGAGGAGTGAGTCCTAACAATATTAAGTCAATAGTATTATATTGTAAAAATAATGGCATTATTGAACAATAAAAAGAACCAATGTCTAATCAATAGTCCAAGCATGTATGCATAAGGTTTCACTTCATTAGGAAGATAATAGAGTAAAAAGACATAACATTAAAGCCAATAGCCACTAAAGAGAATCTGATAGATCTTTTCACTAAGTTGTTTATCTTAAAGAGACATTATCAATATATGGATGAATATGATATTAGATACATGGGTAATTAACTTTAGTATTAATGGGAGATTGTTAGTGTGCACCCTTATAGTTAATCGATTGGATGCAATTAATGTATGACTTTATTAATTTATTTAATAGATGTATTCTTTATCTTTATATGTTTTATTAATTATATTCAGTACTTAATACTCTAAAGATAAAATCTCTAGAATAATTATTGTGCAACTAAAATTATGATCAAATTATAATTATAATATTCAATTTGTATTTAAGTATTATTCTTAAATTATTCCTAATTATAATTATCATAATGTGACAATAATATAACGGTAAAAATTGCACACATCGCATTCATTTCTGATAAAGAAAGTTTTGATCTTCTAAATTAAAGTATGGAAACAATTAAACAAATGTGTGGGTGCTTATGAAAGAGTAAGTTCACTAAATTAGCCTAATTATGAGGATCTCATATAGAACATTACTTGTGTGTTTATGGATGCCCACGTTATGATGGTTGTATAACTGATCATTAAACTTAGGATAACTAATGTGTATTACATAGGAATTACTATATATTGATGCTACTTATACCTATTATACTGAAGGGATTTCATTCGGTAGTAATTAGATATAGCATGTACTATATGGGTGAAGTTCAGTAAGTTAATCAAGGATTTCTTACCATAAAGTAATTAGGGAGAGTGCTTTATTATTCTTGATTTGTATTGATTTAAAAATGCTTTAGTCAAAATCGATTGAGATTTGAAAATGTTGTTTTCAAATATCAATTATAAATTATTTTTAATTAGCAAGAGCCAACTTGATTGGATTTAAGTATAATAGATACTAATTACATGCTCTATGTCCAATCAGAATATTATACATCAAAAACATTGAATTATATATTATAACCACGCATTGATAGGTTAAATCAAATCACTTTAACATTTTTAACATTTAGGTATTCATGAAATGTTGTTAGACATCAATTTTGATACTGATTATAAATTGTTTAATTAGAAAAATAATTCTAAATAAAAATGTAATTTATTTAGTTCTAACATAAACTAAATTTATTTGTAATCATTACTGACAAATTAGAAACCTAATAATTTGCTCATAAAGAGTAATTAAAGAGAAATTTAATTTAAATTAAGTAAGACTTAATTTAAAAGTTTAAGAAACTTAAGGTATTAAATATGATAAATTCGATTTTATTAAGATTAAATTATAATTATAATTAGAGTTAGACTTTAGGTAGAGTCAAGAGTTTTATTTTAACTAATTTCAAATAAACCCTTGTCTTTCTCTATACATGGGAAAGATACAAAACAATTAACACTCTTTAATCCTTATCAAAAGTTAAGTTCTATTTATTTGTTTTATAGATACTGTTAAAGAGTAGACATTGAATAAATAGTAGTTGATGATTTAATTGGAGAAGAAAAAGTTTTGCATAATACTTTTCAACATTTTATTTCTTATTTTATGATTCAAGTTATTTTGATAAAGAGATTTGATATGAAATTATAAAAACTATTCCGCTACACCAGTAATTTAATCCCAATTTATATCGACCCCCAATATCAAATGCATATGATCACTTATCCATTGTGTTTCTAGATGATGTGTAATTCACAGTAAGTCATATACATATTGGGATTTTATTTTAAAATTTTAAGATATATTAAAAAAAGAAAAGGATATCTAAAGGAGTTACAACAGTGATTACTAGGCTTATACATTGGTCATAATCTCACTCTTAAAAGAGTATCACAATCAACATTTAACCATTTCTTCTACAGTAAAGAAAATCATTAACCAATGCACCATATCATGTTATATATAACCTTATCATTTGATTTTGTGATATGATCAAAGCATAGATATTCCTTAATTTGTAGTCATATTGATGCTAAAAAACTGATGGACCTAATGAGTTATTATTTGCTCTCCAATAATGCTTAAGAGTTCTTTTTAGAGTCACTGACTTTGTAGCTCTTTCTCTTAGAAAATTCCAAGTTTCTTTCCTTTTAAGTAGCATAAATCATATTTCAAATGTAATTTTTTAAGTTAGGAATTTGCCTTTGCATACCCTATGTTTTTTACTATTATAGTCTATATTTTCTAACTAATATGAATGAGCAATTATAAGGTTACAAACCTATCATATAAATAGGAGATGAGAAATTAAAATGAAAGAAAAGATTATTGATGAACTGAGACTCTTGTTTATAAAGGGCGAAGCAATTGGAGAAGTTGGTATTGCTCCTTAGTATATCCATTGTATTTAGTCTCCTTTTAATAGTAAGCCATAGGATAAAGGAATTTTGAAAGTGCCAACCTGCACTGCATAAGATTTTACCACTTAACTTTTGGAGCTTAGTGTTAGCTCAAGGCTTAATGATTTTGATGATAACCTTTCAAATTGGATTTATTTCCTTTTATTGCTAACAGGTTAATTCTTCAAAGGAAATATAATCATATGATAAATGTTTCCTTTCTTACAGAAACCTTCCTTATGAACCCACCTTATTTATTAGAAATGATTCCACAATATCTAGAAGGATCTTATAAATCACAATCAATTCCGTGATATGATCATTTTTCTTAACATCTAGATATTGGAAGATTTTATCAAATATGGTATTGAAGATTCAAAGTCAATTCAAGATATAAGGGAAGCAACAACTAGTTTGAAGAATATGTCTATTTAAAGAAGAGCCACTGCATTTATGAATGTGGGACATATGCCAGACCTTTGAAATACATCAATAGCATCAATATTCTTGAAAGTCGTATTGTTATCAAATCTCTTATGCTTTAGAAAGTGGAAACCCTTTTGAGAGAGATCATTGAAGCTCATATCTAGCAATTTACATTTCCATTAGTTGAGAGCTTGTAGAGGCTAAATAAATCCTATTAATGTGAAAGGTTGGAAAACCTTGAAAAATATGTACTCGTGAGCTTGAAGCAGCTCGTTAAATTACTACTTGGATTTTCATAGTAAAACACTCAAGTTGGATACTTGGGGATTGGACTTAAGCTTGGGTTGTAAGCTAAACTAGCATAAATTGACTGCGTTCTTCTCTCTCTTCTCTTAACTTTTATATTTTCATAATATATTGTGTGTGTGTTCATTTCAGTAAGAGGCTCCTTCATTATTGTAGTAGGCTCCTTCTGTTTCAACTAGCTAAAGGTTCCTTTCATTTTAACAGAAGTAGTGTTCCCATTATCCAATCGGTCGGCATATCCTAATCCAGACTAATCATCATAGTCTTTGATGTTTGTTGGAAAAGTTAAGAAAATCTCATATAAAAGTGTAAAAGTGTATATCTTATTTTATGCTATTTTAGTGAATGTGCATTTTTTCCAATAAACCTGGCTACCGAAGCTTTTAGGGTTTGACTTTTCTATTAAATATGAAAGGGGAGTGGATAATTCAGCCGCATATTCTTTGTCCACAGTGAGTAGTGTGGAGCTATTTACTAGGACTATCTCGTATGTTTAGACAGACTTGTTATCTGAGATTAAAGAAAGCTAGCAATGAGATGTGTCCATTCAGAAGTTATTACAACAAATTTGACAGGGGGACTACAAGGGTACAATTTATTCTTAGAAGGATAACATTTTAAGATGGAAGGGGCATCTTGTAGTGGGTAATTAAATTCCATTACGCCTAAAAATTATTGAAATCTCTCATTTTATTGCACACGGGAGTCAATTAGGATAGCTTGGCACCTACAAGAGAATCAGTACGTTCTTCTTTTGGAGAAGGTTACAATGAGACATTTGCAAGTTTGTGAGAAAATGCAATGACTGCTAAAAAAATAAGTACGAAACTGTGGCTTCTCTAGGCTTAATACAACCTCTTCTCATTCCTCAATAGACAAGGATGGACATCAGTATGGACTTTGTTGAGGGCTACTATCGGATGAATTTTTACTCATACTCACGATGGTCGATCGAATGAGCAAATATGCTTTCATGCCCTTATGCCATCCATACACCGTTGAAAGGTTGCCATAACTTTTATGGATAACGTTTTCAAATTACATAGCATGCCCTAGACGATTGTAAGTGATAGGGATGCCATTTTTACCAACCATTTCTGGACAAATTTCTTTAGCTTACAGGTGTTACACTTCAGTTTTCTATAGCTTACCATCCTCAGTCTAATGGGTAAACTGAGGTACTCAAAATATTTGAGGTGTATAACATTGAGTTGTCCTAACAATTGGAATCGTTGGTTATCTTTATTTGAATGGTGGTATAACGCCACCACCCGACAATCCAGATCACACCTTTTAAGGCAATATATGGTTATCACCTCCTGTCTACATTCCGTATATGGCGGGGAATTATGCAATTTTGGATATTCATCAAATTCTAGTGCACGAGGATACTATGGTTAATATTCTACGATTTCATTTGCACTGTGCTCAGTATAGGATGAAGTAATTAGCGGATTGTCATCGCACCAAGCGTGTCTTTGAGGTGGGAGATTTTGTTTTTCTGAAATTGCAACGCTATCATCAACATGGTTTGAAACAACACCATTCTTAAAAATTGTCTGCTCTGTTTTATGGTTCGTTCAAGGTTGTGAAGAAGGTGTGCTCTCTGGCTTATACTTTGGATTTGCCAGCTGATTATAGGATTCATCCTACGTTTCATGTATCACAACTAAAGCGTCATTTTTTTATGCCACTTCGGTGTCTCCGACATTACGTCCTTCCTTCTCTTCAGTGATACATACTCCAATGGTTGTTCTTGAACGTCGTTTGGTTAATCATTATAACAAACCTACTGTTCAGATCTTGGTAGAATGGTCCTCGTCTAAAGATCATGATATCTCCTAGGAATTTCTCTATGACATTCATCAATGCTTTCCCAATGTTAACCTTGTGGACAAGGTTCTAAAGGGGGAGGGAATTGATACAGTTGCATAATGAAGACAATCCATACGGTGCAATATTGGCAAGGATGTTAAAGGAGACGTGAGGGAGCTGAGGAATGTAAGAAGAAATGAGATGCGACGTAGTTTAGTGTAAAGCATTAATACGCAACCGTATAAAAGTAGAGACAAGTGTCTTAATGTGATTGGTTTATCACTAACGATTGTATTAGTCGTTGATATAGCTGTTGTATGAGGCAAGGAGAGTAACAACTCTGTAACTGAATGCTTCTCTCAATAAAAAGGCTTCTCTCTTCTGTGCAGCTTAAGTCTTTGCTTAATTTCTTCTTATACTTTCTGTATTAGCCCAAACCTTAAATAATCAATTCGATTTCTCTAAAATTTATATCAATATAACCTTCGACAACCCTTTTTATAAAGAGCCACCCCTTCTTTGAAAGTAACAACGAATTTTTGGCTTTAAATAACCAACCCAAATTTCATAAGCGGTTGTTAATGGAGTTGAAGTTACCCGATATTGCCCTTATCATTTTAGGGGGATGGAAGGATATCATTTGATATTTTTTTCATGCTTTTTCTTATGAATCCGAAGAAAGTACAATAACATGTCGTAAAAGGAGATAAGAGGTGGACTCATTCTTACTACTCTTTCAATATATAAAAAAAAGGAAAAGGATTCCTTTTTATCTTTATTTTCGATTATTCATAATTTTCACAATTACAAATTTCACTTTTATAGTCCAAATTTTCTTTTACAAAATAATCCACATTTTTGAAGTTAATTGCTACAGGAATTAAAGGAGAACAATCCAATGAGTTTGTCATCTATAAATTAATTCTTTAAATGGTGAAAGAATTGTCATAATAAATAATAAAATAATAATGAAATTAGTTTAAATTTATTAAATAGTCACTCATGTATCTATTTTAAGTTGTAAGATGCAAGTTCTGGAAAGATGAAGTTTAAAGTAGAAGAGTAGTAAATTATTTAAAGCAACATTTATACACCAGTTCATGAATATTAGACATCCACTTTAAATAAAATAGTTAATAATATGTAAAATTGATCGTAAAAAATTAATAAAATTAATAAATTTTTAATTTACATTGTGTGAAATTGTAAATATTAACTCATCCTCATAATATACTAATTTTTGCTCTTATCTAATTTTTAAGAACTAAATTTAAAGTTTTTATTTTATAATATTGCTAAAAGATCATGCATGGTACAATCTTATAGGATAATTCTTAAAAAATAAATTTAATTCGAGAGAATTTAGAAAGAAGAATATCATTTTGATTGGTGACTCAAAACAAAAAAAATGTATATAAAGGTGGTCAATGGCTTTTAACAAAAGAGTTCAATATAATTATGAGCTACTGAAAATAAATAAGATCAAAGAAGAATAAGGACATGAGATATGATTTAGGTATAACATACAAAATCTACATAAAGCATAAAAGAATCTACAATTAAAGAAAAGGTTGGTTCTGAATTCCAAGTCCTCTCTGACAAAGGATGCATCCACCATTAATATTTAGGACATGAAGCCTATCCACAGTACTCTTTATGTTCAAAGTTATATGCCAAAGTAATACTAAAGTACTAGGCATCAAAATCCTATTCGTCACCAGCCTATCCACCCTAAAGTCTGACCTCTTTGGGATAATTATTCTCTACACAGCTTATTACTAAACTTATCTGAAGAATTATTGAGCCATAAGAAGGAGTCTCAGAGTTGTTTGGAGAATAATTAGGGCAAAGATGAAGAATCTCACTAGGAAATTCTTCCTAAGATTCATCTTTAATAAGTGGGCTAACATTTTCACTTGTAGAAAACAATTCCAACTTTGGATTGCCTTTAGAAATCTAATTGAAGGGCCATGCCCAGTCCAATTATCAAACCAAAGGAAAGTTTTTTTTCCTATCCCCTATCTTACAAAAGATTCTAGCCTCTATAATACCCTTAAGCTTGTGAAGTTAGGATAGAAACCATAATTGAGAGGTTTTTAGAATAATTGACACCAAACTGCTACCTTTTAAGAAGTAACTAAAGATCCACTTAACCCATAGAGAGACTTTATCCTAGATTATATCCCAAAGATTTTGCATCATAAAGACTTTGTTAGAGATTTTGATTGGGATTATACCTAACCCACCTTCCTTCTTAGGTTTACAAACCTTAGACCACTTAACCTTTACAAAGCCATTATTAGAGTTAAATTTTCCCTAAAAAAAGTCCTACATTATCCTTTCCAAAGACTTAATAACACCTTTAGCTGGAAAAATGTTGGAACTTCAGAAAAGATGTAAGGAATTCAATATAGAGTTGATTAATTACAATATGCCTCTAAAGAACGGACTTTGTTTATCCAAGAACAACAAAATATCCTCTGAATCTTTTCCACCAAAGGGCAACACTCACTAAAACTAGATTCTTCTTATTGCAATAGTAACCCAAGATAGAGTAAAGAGGTATATTTTCTTTCCATTCTAGTAACAACAGACACAATACCTCTAAATGATTAGCACAAAAAGATAAACTGTAGTGGCTTTTAGCAATATTCATAAAAAGGCCAGACATATCCTTGAACTAGTTCAAAGTTATCATCAAGGTTTCAACATAATTGCGATGAGCCTTACAAAATAAGAACAGATCATCCACAAAGCATAAACTAACCAAAGATACTTCACTACAACAAAAATGACATACCGTAACAGGTGATAAGTGTTATTAAATATGAATCGTAACACTATCGTAACACTAATGAGTATGCTATGACAGCCCATGTTACTAAAAATATGATGCTTTAGTAACAGTTTTGACATGTTATTGTCGAGTTTAATATGACATTTATTGATAGCTACAAATGATTT
>JAOSBL010000004.1:11420961-11434599 GCA_027568915.1 Erythroxylum roraimae | reverse complement strand
ATTATTATTATTATTATTATTATTTTCTTCTTCTTCTTATTATTATTATTATTATTATTTTATTATTATAATTTTTTCATGATGATGATGATGATGTAGTTAATAGATATTTTGATCCTTTTGTTAATTATTCTTTGTCATCCTAAATTTTAGTTTTCAAACTAAACATTAGCATACATTATCATTAACATTTTTTAGGCATAAATCAAATAAAGTAATAATCATTCTATTCTATTCCTCATATATTCTATTCTTTAAAAATAACTATCTCATTATTTATCTATTCGAACAGGTGAACCAAACAGGCTGTAACAGGACAGTTTGTAATGTGATTTATTGAATAAATTATTCAGAAAATTAATATTCGTATTCTTGTTATAAATTTATAGTCCAGGAAAAGTATAAACTTGACCAGGGTTAGAGTGGGCTTGACCGCGGTTTAGCTGCACCTAAGAAACCGGCGCACGATAATATAAACAACGAGAAGCTTGTGGGACGAACATTTCACGTGCTTGACTCGTGCCAAGATTTGCTCGGCTTTTGCGGCGCCCACTTGCACCCACGCTCTCGAAAGGTCTCTGTCTTCTGACGTATGAGAAAGATGTGTGAATGTCAGGCTCTTAGGATGCGTGTGAGCATCTGGAGCAGTTGATAATGTCAGAGTGAATCAAACCAAACCCCAGAGTGTGTGGGTTAAGTTAGTTGACCGAATTTGAGTGAAGAGAATCCTAGAACGAATCTCGGGTTATGTCGGCGGGGACCCAGACCCGAATACGCGTGCTTCCGATTCTCCGGTTTATTTCCTTTTATTTTCCGTTTAATACAAGTAATGGGTATCTTACTACATTTCAATTTTCAACCCCAAAAACTTGACGGCTTTCTCCACGTCAAATCATGTTCTCTTTTCGTTTATTCACTTCTTTTTACATTTTTTTTTTCACTCATCTGTCAACATGTCATCACCTTTCATAGTTAATTATCAGGATAAACAACCTTTTCACAACTTTTCATCCATATGGAATGAAGGCATATTAACTTTTAAGACCTTTTTCTGGCCAATCATTCGTTTCATGGCTTGTTCATTCGTGTAACTGTATTACAAAAAGCAAAAAGTAGAAGTTTTCAAATAGCATGTTATAACTTTACATTTAACATCATACAATCAAATTGCATTTTCCAATTTCGTTAAATTTTTGCCAAAAAAAAAGGACAAATCGTATAAATTTGTGTAATGCTCAGTTAGTTAGAAGTTTCAATCGACAAAATAGAAACAATACAAATTATATTATTTATTTAATATACATTAAATAAATTTATATATGTGGGTGTGCATCTACAATAAAATTATTTGAAATGAGTAATTGAGTTTTATAAATGACATTAAAGATTTGTACCCGTTTTTATATAATTTTATACTTTAAAGATTCATAATTAACTTTTTTTTTGTATACGACATAATTGTGTGTGTTTGTGTAGATATTACTACATATATAGGTTTACGAAAAATATTTTAAATTAATTCAAAATAAATTTTTAAAATAATTAAAATCACATAAAATATTTATATCAATCAAATGACCCACCTTCATTTGAGTACGGGACATTTGGGTGTCACAAAGCATCGAGGCATGTGAGGCACAAAATGTCTTCATCATTATATGTTTGCATAACTTTAAATGGTTAATTACTAAATTGTTAAGTCTACAAATTCCTTAAATTTGTAACTTTAAAAATTAATATAAAGAATCAAGTGTGTGTATGTATATATTTTAAAAATTAATACAAAGAATCAAGTGTGTGTGTGTATATATATATATATATCATGCATGCATGTATATATACATAAACCATAGATATTTTCACCATACTTTAACATGTCTCACATTTTAATGAGAGTAACTCCTACTTTACATTTTTATCAAATTAAAAATCAAGA
This sequence comes from Erythroxylum roraimae, assembly GCA_027568915.1. Classification (NCBI taxonomy): domain Eukaryota; kingdom Viridiplantae; phylum Streptophyta; class Magnoliopsida; order Malpighiales; family Erythroxylaceae; genus Erythroxylum; species Erythroxylum roraimae. The sequence continues at coordinate 11,432,663 of JAOSBL010000004.1, read as the reverse complement.
CATAATATAAATTATTATGAATAAGTGCATTTATAAATTCAAGATACAAATATGAATATATTAATATTTTTCATTCTTTTAAATAAATAAACTTATAAAATAAAGATATAATATAAAATTAATTTAGAAAATATAAAATGTTAATTATTAGTATATTTTAATCATCTTAAATTTGTACATATTAAATATTACTATGAAAATATGATATAAAATATGTATTTAAATAATTAGTTTTTTTGAAAACTAAAAATAATTCATTCACAAGCGATTAGAAGCATGTGCTTATAAAATAGTTTGTTGTCTCGGTATATTACAAGGAAACATATGGCTTATCTTTTTACTTCTTACAACCTGTAATTGCTAGACTTTCTTACTATTTAATCTCTGGATTTGCAGCTGGTCATTATCTTTTGCCAGCATGCGCGCTCCGCTATTGATTGATCTGGAATAGCATGTTCTTTTTATGTTCAGAGAAGTGCCTTTCATCTTCTGGGTTAACTGCTTGCTTCTTATGTTTGCGGATTCGATCATCATTTGTTCTCATACGTTTGTAAGTGAACTGTTGCCTACTTGCGTGTATGTTTGACTTCATCTGATGATATGCTGTTTTCGCTTTGTTGAAATGATTATTTAAATTGCCGCATGAACTGTTTCACCTCGTTTACAATATAATTCCTTTATTCTCTGCATTGCTTGAATTGTTGCCTGGTATATGGAATTGGAGTATTCTCCATTTCATAACAGTTTCCTGATTATAATCTAGCTGTCTCTAATATGTAATTAGTTGCTCTCTTATCGACTTTATTGTTGTGAGGGTTAGACTTTGAAATTCACTTAACACCTTAGAGAAAATTCTTCGATTTCTAGCCAATTGATGTAAAGCGTGTTACTCAAAGCCAACTTTGCAACCATCTAGTCCACTGCTTCCTTTTTGTGATTCCTACAAGTCTACAACACCAAAGTATTTGTTAAGATATTTGTTTAAGATATCTAATTAATTAATTTTGGACATTATTTGCAATTAAACATTAGTTGGATATATGTAGAATATCATTATGATAAGTAATCTACCTTGTGTGGGATTCTCAAAGATAAGATTGCATGAAAGATAAAATCTTAGTAAAGATAGGACATATTTGTGGTGTTTTGATGGTGAAACATTTGTCCAATTGATGACTTTTTAAAGCTGTTGTGTGTGAACTATTCTGTGATTATTCTCAAAGGTTTACAGCAACTATTGTTCGACAACCACCCACAATTTCAGTTGATAAAGCTGCACATACAGGGGAGTTTTTTTTTTAATCTCAAGTGTTTCCTTTTGTGTTATTTTCACTTGAGTTTTTACTCTCGTCTTTATTATCGATCATTGTTGGAAAAATTTTCTGTTGAAGTTAGCACAAGGTAGTCGTGCTGTTGCGAGTGAATTTGATTGCATGGTAAGATATTGGAGAGTGAATAATTGATTACATCTCATTGATTGTTATGCCAATAGACCATTTATTTAGTACGAGTTAAAATTGTGTGGATTATTGTTTATAATTTAATTATATATGTCTTAGATCACCACTGGTCAATTTTTTTGGACAGTAACTCCTTTTTAATGTTTATATAGATAATAGATGTCACCTGTTCATTGATGGAGCTCCATGTGTTAAATTTTATTGATCAATTTATATCATTAACAATACTAAAAAATCATTATATTCTTAACAATAAAATGAAGAATTTATCACATTAACTCATAACCAGATAATGAAAAGGGAATTTTATGTTTATGACTATTTGCACAAACTTTCTAATTTTTGATAAAAATCCAAACTCGGAGGCCAGAAGAATAATCAACATGTAAAATTTAACAAGGAACATAAAATTAACATTTTTTCATAATAAAAATTGATGAAGTATATATAAAATAAAATTCAGTTGCATGTTTAAATAACATAAAATAATGACTTCAGGTTTTAAAGTTAAAAACTGATAATATATTTTTTTGTAAAATTCAAAATGACCAATAAGTTGATAATAATGGTTGAGATTGTTCTTCTTCTATTCTATAATTAAGGAATGGTAAAATAATTTGAATTTGGTTCAATTCGATTTAAAACTAAGGGGTTTAGTCTCTAAATGATGGGATATTGAGACAAATTCGATTTGTTTTAATTTTAGGCTTTGAGAATTTAGTTTCTAAGTAATTCTTTTAATTGGAATGAATTCAAATTTCATTGAGAGTTTTTATAACTATGACCATTTTGACCCTAATCTAAATTAAGACAAGGTTCTATAACTTCTCTTTTTTGCTCAATAATGTAATTAAAATCTAATTTTGTGAATTTTCTTGAAAACTTTTATTAGATCAACATGTCTCTTTTTGACCTCCAATGTGGGATGTCATCGTAATAAGCTTCTTTAAAATAGTAGCGTGAGTTTTGTTCCTGTTTGACAAATAAAATATACGAGAATGCTTTTCAAAAGCCTTGTGAAGTTTCTTAGGGAAGCAAAAGTACTTCTATAAGCATAAAAGTTTCTTTCTTTTTGCGAATAAGTTTAGAGCAAGACGGGGAAATGAGTTTGCAAGTAGGAAGCTTTGCAACAAGATGGACAAATGGATCGCTTGAAATTGCCATGGATAACGTCTATTTTTAGAGTTTTTGAAGAATTATAGTGAGCGATAACTGAAAAATAAATGTAGTGAATTGATTCAAGTCGAGTTTAAAATTAAACTTTTTGAATCTGATCCAACTTGATCGAATCATGAAATATGAATCAAGTTTAAGCTATAAACAATCAGAACATGATTCAATATGTTACTAACTCTCCTATAATCTAGTTAGGAGGTTCTAGAATATTTAGAATAAAAGTTGCAGTCTCTGATAAAGGTTTGTGAGGATTTAGTGCACTCAGTTCAAAATTCGAGGCTTGGAACTTTGAAAGCAATAAGATGGCAACTACTGAAACGATTTAAGCTATCCAATGTTTTCAAACAATGAGTGATGAGTTTAAAGAACATTTGCATCACAAACATACTTGAGTGTGAGTATTGCATATCTGAAAAACCAACATTTAAAAAATTGAATTAGAAATTAAACTAGTAAAAAAAAAATTTATGTTTAAAAGATTCAATTGGTAATAGACCACTATAAAATCGGTATAAAATAAAGATTGAATAAAGTTGAAGAATTTGAAATAAGAATAAATAAGGAGACTATCCTTGTCCATTAAAAAAATTGAAGTTTAATCGAAGAAAGAGACTATAAAATTAAAAAAAAAGTTTATTTTAGTTTATAAAAATCAATCAACTAACGAAACCTGATCGGTTAACTAATAAATTAGATTATGTTTAACAACAAGAATTATTAAGTTAAACTGAACTAAAAAGTTGATTTGACTGATTTAAGAATTTTGTGATTGAATCAATCAAACTGGTTCGATTTTGTTATCGTTACTAAAAATACATGATGGTTAAAGGAACAAGGCATAAGGCTTACCTACAGGCTCATTAACTAGACTTCTCTCTTGCTTATTTTTCTCTGACTTCTCTCTTGCTTAACTACACTTTTACCTTTTATTCTTTCCTTATTTGGCAACTAAATCTCCATGTTCAATTTGTTGCTATTCATTTGTTGTTCCTTGTGTGCAATTCTGAGAGGCCTTGCCTTAATGGAAAGCCACCCTCTGGCTTCATATTGCCCAAATGAGGATAATGAGATAGCTTCTGCACATGTTCTATCAATGGAAGAATGTCTAGAGCTCTCTTAAAAAGCAACAGGAGTTAGAAAAGGAGATTCTTCAGTTCAACCTTTTGTAAATGACATGAAAATGTCTCCTTTAGTTCAACCTCTTGCAAATGACAAGAATACTCCCCTTTGAATGTAACTAAGTCAGCTGGGGCTTGGAGGAATAAATTGAATTTTCAACACCATAAGGGACAGTTAAAACACTTTTAGAATGTTATGCAAAATGGTGTGTTAACCCCTCCCATTGAGTTGCTAAAAGTTGGAGCTATGCTTGGTTTTCAACTTTAGTTGGATTCTTTCAGAATCGAAGACTTGCCTTCCTTATGGTTTAAGCTTAGGCAGCTGATAGATGAAGTAAAAATGTGTTTGAAAAAACTATGCTGATGTAAGATGGATCCTTTCTCTTCAAATTCAATGCAGATGCTTGCATAACTAAGATATTAGAGCAAGGTTCGTGACATATAGGTGGTCAGCCCATGTTTATACAAAAATGGAAACCAGGGATAGATTGTGATAGAGGTAACATCAACTCATTTCCAATCTGGATTAGTTTCCATAAAGTGCCTTTAGAATTTTGGATTGTAGAAGATTTGAGTTACTTAGTTAGCTCACTTGGGAAACCAACAAGCATAGACTCTTAAAATGTAAAAACGAAGAGAATCTACTATGCAAAAATCAAATTTGAAATTAAAAGAAATACTGAGCTTCCTGAAAGTATTCCAATACTCAAGTTAGGAGATGATGGGGAAATAGTGAGTTGTGAGATTCCAATTACCTACCCTTGGAAGCCTAATAATGAATTGAAGAAGTAGAAACCTCCAAGAAAGGTATTTAAGACTAATGAGCATGATGAACTTATGGGCTTGGAAAATACTAAAGGTGCTTAACGGAGGGGCATAGGAGATAATATGGACGTAGAGCCTAAAACACCTACAGTTACTAATGAAATTAGGGATTCTCTAATTGTGAAGCCTCAGGTGGAACCTGAATTGGATATGGAAAAGACTCTAGAACCTGTTAGGAGTCCACTAAATAAGGAACTAGTTAAAGAATTAGTAATGAGCACAAGAAGAAAATCTACAAGGAAAAAAAGAAGAACAAATTAAAAGGGGACCGTACCTTTGATGAAAATAATGGTGTGGAATGTTAGAGGGCTTACTGACCCTCTGAAAAATCTTTTGTGAAGGAGGTCATTTTTTACAAGAAACCTTGCTTGGTGAGGTTTCTTAAAACTAAAATAAATTTCACTCAATTACAGTATGGCCTCAACTTCTAGGGTACAAAATGGAAGGTTATTTCTAATCATCTATTCCATTATAATGGAAGGATTATCTGTTATTATAATTCAAACTTGCTTGAAGTTCAAGTAGCTTGTATATGTGACTAATTTATGCATCTGAAATGTAAAATGATTGGTGTACATACTAAATTCGAGCTGACTATAATTTATGCTTCCAAATTCTCTTTCCAAAGGTAGCAACGATGGGGAGATCACCAAACAATTTATTCTAGCAACTCAAGACCTTGGTTACTAGGAAGTGACTTCTAACGTCCTCTCTCATCACATAAAGCTGGAGGAGGTAGGAGATGTAATCTAGGAACTTGTAGAGAGTCAACTGAACTTGTCCAAAGAGTGAATTTGGTAGATCTTAGTTTTGCAAGGAGATTATTCACTTGGTCTAACAAGCAACAAGGTGAGTTGTTTAAAAGGAAAAACCTAGATAGAGTTTTGGTCAATCATGCTTGGTTAACCCAAATTGTACAATCATATGCTCATTTTGGAGAAAATGCTTGCTCTGATCACTCCTTTGTCCTCATTCTGAATATTCTTCCTATTGCAAAGGTAGGTTCTCCTTTTAGGTTTTTTAATGGTCTAGCTGAAGGTTTCATAGAAACTATTTTAAATTGTTGGAATCAACCAGTTATAGGCTTTAAGGCATTCCAATCAATGTAAGAACTCAAATTGGTAAAGCAGGCCTTGAAGAAATTTTCTAAAGATCAAAATTATAATATTTCTATTTCTAAAATAAGATTGAAGGAGGATCAAAAGGAATGCTATAATTTTCCTTGCAACAATGCCTTGAGAGTAATCAAAAACTAGAGGCTTAAGGAACATCTTGAAGCTCTTAGACTGCACAATTCAATTCTAAAGTAGAAAGTTAGAGTGAACTGGCTAGGAGAGGCGGATGCTAATATAAAATACTTCCACTATACCTTATTAGCAAGAAGAAATAGGAATATGATCTCTGAGCTGAAGGATGATAGAGGGATTTCTTATACTGAGCTAAAAGTGTCAAATTAAGATTTCAGCATAAAGAGATTTTTTGAAAGCTCTATAAGACAGGAGTTGAAGGAATTATTGGTGGCTCCTTTTACTCATCAGGAAGTTAAGAAAGCTCTTTTTAATTTGCATCCCTCTAAAGCACCAAGCCCTAATGGGTTCTCATATTTTTCTTTCAATATACTTAGAACATCACAGGTACCTTATTTATTGAGGTTGATCTAGAATTCTTTAATTCCTCTATTATGCTGAAAGAATTAAACTTTGTACATATTTGTCTCATTCCTAAGAAGCAAAAGCCCTCCTCCATGGTGGATTTTAGACCTATTTCGTGTTGCAACACTATCATCAAGTTTATTGCCAAGCTTTTAGGCAAGAGACTGAAGAAAGCTTTAATTAATGCTATCAATTCTCCTTTGGGTGCTTTTATTGCTGGGAGGTCCATTGGTGATAATTTCCATCTCATCTAGGAATTAATGAAGGATTATAATTTTCAGAAAAACATCAGAAGTTGTCACTTTAAAATTGGTTTTCATAAAACTTTTGATACTATTAAGTGGAGATTCATTAAAGCTTGCTTAAATGCTCTTGACTTTTCTCTTCAGTTTGTCAAATGAATAATGGCTTGCATCACTTCCCCTTTTTTAGTATCCTCGTTAATGGCATTCCCGCACCTTCATTCTAGAATACTAGGGGAATAAGGCAAGGGGATCCCCTTTCCCCTTACCTATTCACCTTTGTAATGAAAGGTCCCTCTAAGATGTTGAGCAAGTTAATTGATTGTAATGGCAGATTCATATTCCACCACAAATGTAGGAAGCTCAAAATTACTCATTTAATGTTTGCTGATTATCTTATCCTATTGAGTGAGGCTAATATTCATTCTACTCAGATATTACGAAATATTCTCAATCTGTTTGGAGATTAGCCTGCGTTGAAATTAAACACAAGTAAGAGTAATCTATTTGTCTCTTCTGAAGTTGGAAATCTAGAGGAACTGAGTAGAAGCTCAAGTTATGGTATCCATTCTACACCCTTTAAATACCTTGGCATTCCCATCACCTCTTCCCAACCTAGGTTTTCAGATTGCATACCCCCTATTAAAGCTTTCAATGCTAGAATCAATTCTTGGCAAAACAAGTTCTTGCCTTTTGTACCAAGGCTAGTTCTTATTAATTCAGTTCTCACTAGCATATATATTCATTGGACTGCTCATTTTTTACTACCTAAAAGAGTTATCAAGGAGATTGATAGAATTATAAAGGCATTCCTTTAGTCAGGTAAAGCTAAAATTTCAAAAGGTGCCAAAGTGAAATGGGATGAAATAGCTACCCCCAAGGAGTAAAGAGGATTATGGATAATTCTAGTTTTCCTTATGCAAAAATTTCTGATGAATAAAAGGATATGGAGATTTTTTGTTGATAAAGGAGCTCTTTGAATAAAGTGGATAGATGAATCCTATATGAAAAATTACAACTTCTAGTTGACAGAAGCAAACAAGGACCTCTCTTGGAATTTCAAACATCTACTGAGCTTAAGGAGTTATTTTTATCCTTAGATAAAACATCAGTTGGGGAATAGGAACAACATTTGGTTCTAGTTTGATAATTGGACAGATTTTAATCCCTTATTTTAAGAAGAGAAATTATGCATCTAACTAACATAATTAATATTAACTCAAAGGTTTCCTCCTTAATTCAACATAGAGAATGGTCTTATAATTTCATAAGTTCTTCCTCTATAGTTGCATACTTACCCTAGCTTCAACACTTATAAAGAGAGGACAACATTTTATAGATTCTAAACTCCAAAGGGGTATTCACAAACAAATCCTGTTATACAATCTTCAAAGCAAGTTTGAGAGATGTTGCTTTGTATGAATTACTTTGGAAATACTCACTAAACCCCAAGGCTTTTTTAATTACTTGGCTTGTCATTAAAAACAAAATTAGAACAAAAAACAGGTGGTTTGGAGATTATGATCCAACCTATGTATTATATAAGGAGACTATCGAGGATATGGAGCATCTGTTTTCTAGTTTAGGTATTCAAAAGCAGATTGGAGTCGAATGATGTACAAGTTAGGGCAATGTTGCCAAAGTTATGACTAGATTGTGGCTTTGAAATGGAACATAACAAAAGCAAAGAAATTAAAGTAGAATGCGGTCATTCCCAAAACTACCTTTACCACCACCATTTGTTGCATTTAGCAAGAGAGGAATGACGTACTTTACAAAGGAATAGACACTGAGAAGCATTATCTAGCTGATACCAATCTCAATTAGATAAGAGAGATCTTGATAGCAAAAACAACTTATGATTTGCTTACTCCAGACATGAAGAGTAGATGGAACCTTTACAATGAATTACTTGTATGTTGTTGTTTTCTTTTTTTAAGTATTGAATCTATCGTGTATTTGGATCTCCTTGTAATTTTGTAATAGCTTTACTATAGTTGGTAAAGAATTCTCTTTTAATTTTTTTAAAAAGCACAAGGTTTGGTAATGAGATAAGAACAAATAATCCAATTTGTTTTCCATATGGAAAGGGAGATGTTTGTAAGGTGGATAAAATTTAAAAAGCATTGACATTATTATTATTATTAAAAATATAATTTTATTTTATAATATTTATTAATTGTAAGTCAGGTAAAATAACATATATTGAGAGATATTTAAATAAATATTAACTTTTAAAGATAAATAGTTGAAAAAAATACAACATAACGTACCTCATTGTACAAGGCTTCCTCGCTTTGCAAGGATCGGAGAAGGCCATCAATGTACTCAACCTTCCCTTTGTATTTTTTTACAAAGAGGTTGTTTCCGTAATTCGAACTTGTGACTTTCTGACCATAAAAGAGTCTCTTTTTAAAACTACCCTTTTGTTTAAATTGTAATCCTCTATTTGGAATGTTTCCTTTTTTTTTAAGGAACAAAATATGTAGATTAGGATTACTACTTTTAAATATGAATACTTCTAAATTTTATGAAAACATAACTGATTAACATTTAAATAATAATTACATTATCTATTAATATTTAAAATTTTCTAGACACTTAAGTTTAATGAGGTAACTTAAATTAGTACTTGTGTCAGGGTCATTCCTAACGTTTTATGGGCCGTGGGAAAAATAAAAAAGGAGCCCCAATAAATCGACAATATATAAATATGTAAATTTTAAAAATATATTTTTATTATTAAAGAAGCTACCCCAAGCCCCTCATTATGACACAACTGAAGAATCTAACGAGTTGCATTAATTATTAACATTAAGATTAAGAGAACAACTCAAAAAAACAAGTCAAATGAAAAAAATGTAAATAGAAAAAAAAGTTAAGAAGATTTACTTCACTTTGCTCTTTACGAGTGTTAAGAGTGAACTGGATCATGTTTGACCTCATTTTGCTTTTTATGAGTGTCAAAAGTGGGTCCTAATTTGCCTTATTTTGTTCTTTATAAAGATCAAAACTGGGTTATATTTTGTTATTTATGCGAATGAAGCCTAGGCAGGTGCCCTTCTTACCTTTATCCAGAGCCAGACATGTGTAGTGTTATACTCCTTCCTATCCAAAATAAAAGTCATTTTAGAGGGATGCACACTTATTAAGAAAGTTAATGAAATGTTTGATATACCCTTATTAATTGCATACTGAAGTGTCTTGAAAATATAATCTGTGTAATTAAGATGTAAGAGAAATTAAAGGGTAATTTTGGAAGTAAAATCATAAAAATGCATGAAAAGTCACGAACGACACTTATTTTGAATAATTAAAATCCCTCTAAAACGACTTTTATTTTGGATAAGAGGGAGTAGTTGTTTAGCGAAGAATGCTTATGAATGATTGATCTAATGGAATGGTATATGATTGTCCATCGGTGTAATTGTCATATATGGAAGTATTTTTTTGTTACTATATTATTACTGGAAATGTGGAGTTCATGCGAAAATTAAATCAAGATAGAAAGCATGAAGGAAAGGAGTATAATTTTATGGGAATATCGAATAACCCACTTGAAAGAATACGCGCGTAAGTGAAGGCAAGTTGACGTTGAAGATGGACTAGACAGTAATTTAGTACCTCAAATGCCTCTTACGTTGCTGATTTGAACACAAACCAGACTTGTGTTAAAATTAGGACGCGAATCATAAATAAAGCGGTGATATTGGTCACCTACAACATCTCCAAATGCATAAAAGGCAAGAATTACGTCGATTGTTCTGATCGTGTCTTAATTTATTTTTAACTAAACAAAAGAAACTCATGCGTTGGTCACTATCGACGCAAACAAAAAATTAAATGGAAGTAATTGTTTCGTGTGTTGAAGATCTTATGTCTTGTTCATCCAAAGTAAAGGTTTGAAAGAATATCTTAACAGGAAGAAACCAAAACTATAAATTGATGATCTTCTCTTTTTTTCTATTTTAGTTATAACATTGTGAACGTTAACTACTCATAATTAAACTATTTTTTTCACTCTTAGATATATATTCTTAACGATAACTCTTTTATATCAAATAAGATTTTAACCAAATCTTTATTAAGTGTTATTTCGGAGTGGTGTTTCAATGTTTTGTTGATTGAATTTGATACAAACATATATATGTAGTCAAATGTCATGTGATCCAATTTAAAAGTTTTAATTATTAATGCAACCTAATTGTCATATATTTTATTGTAAGAGAGGATCTTATAGGGGTATATTTATTAGAAAAGAATAATGTTTTAAAATAAAACTAAAGAAATACTCTCCTTTTATTAGATTTAATAAATACAAAATAAATATTAAGTTAATCTTTATAGTGTAACTCTCACTTACTGTTTAATAAATGAATGCTATTCAAGCAATTAATAACAACAACAAAAACAACCAAATAAAAATTTCCTGAAACACGGAATCTGGGGAAGTATAATAATGTGCAGCTTCTCCCCTAACTAGTAAAGAGACTGTTTATGAATGATCCACAAAAAAAAAAAAACAACAACAATAATAATAATTAAAAATAAACAATAAATAATAAATAATAAAACTAAACAAATAAAAATAAACAAACAATGATAATGATGATGATGATGATGATGATGATGATGATGATCATAATAATAATAATGCCAAGTAGAAAAAATTTTAAGTCACATAATTATTCAAATAACATAATAAAAATACAGAAAGTTATCAAATGTTAAATTCATCAGTGGTGTGTTAACTAATAAATAATTTTGGACGAATAAAAATGAGAAAATATATCATTATATTAATTTTAAAACTACATAGTGAAAATAACACAAGCATGGTAGTGAATCTTGTGTATGTTTGCATGGCCTATTGTTGTTGTTGGATTTATATTCAAGTATAATAAATTTAAACTGTATAACCAAAGTTGTTAAAAGGAGATTGGGGTTCATTTAAAGCAAATAAAATATTAACATCAATTCCTCCATGTATAAAACTTATTGCAAGTAATTAGATTTTTAAATAGTATTAGTTACTCCTTATTAATTATTGTTTAATTATGTTTAGTTAAAAAAATAGTAGGGGTAAAGTGATAACTTACTTTCTAAAAAAAAAGGGCTTATGTAGTTTTATGATGTTTCACACAAGCTAAATAAAATGCTGAAAATAATGTGTTGTTGTCTAACTTTTGTTTCATATTTGATTTCTTATAATCATAAACAAAATGTAAG
>JAOSBL010000004.1:11351747-11374534 GCA_027568915.1 Erythroxylum roraimae | reverse complement strand
AATAATTTTTATTGATAATTAATTTTAATTTATTAAATATATAATTTTGAATTAAATTATTCATAATTTTTATTAAAATTAAGAATTAAATAATATATATTTAAATGATAGTAAATCAGATTATAAAAAATAGAAACAGGAAACAAAAACTACTTTTTATGGTTTTCATAATTTTTGAAAACTGAAAGAAACAAAAAAAAACATAAACTAAAAATTCAAACAAACATGTTTTTTTTACTAAATTTAAAAACAAAAACAGAAAATCAAAAATAAAAATAGAAACAAATATCCCTAAAATTACTACACTTTAACCTATTAATTTACCATTAAAATTATATCATTTATATTATATTATCTAAAATATCAATAAATGATTTAATTTATATAATTTAGAAAATATTATTTGTTTTAGTAATATCAATTATAATAATGAGTAGAACTATTAAAATGATGTTTCCTAAGAAGTCAATTCATCATTATTAGCAAGCAAAAGTTCTTTTCTACTAAACTTTTTCCCATAACACACTGGAAATGATCTCTAACACCGCATGATCTTCCCGAGTCTTTCCCTCTATAAATCCATGCCCACTTCAACCCTCTCCGGCTCACTACATCACCACCTTAACCATTTCTTATCTCCACCACAGCTACAAGCACCTCCACCACCACTACTACTGGCATAACAGCTTAAATTACAATCCGCCGTAACTAATCATACCTATCAGAGGTACGTAATTAAAGGCACAGGGTACGTCCTGATTTTGTATCAACATGGGCAACGCGGACTATGTCCACGCTTTTGCGGGGGTGGAGTGCGCACATAGGGTGACGGTTCCACCACCGCAACCCTTCTTCAAATCCTTGAAATATACTCTCACGGAGACTTTCTTTCCTGGCGATCCTCTTAAACAGTTCAAGAACCAGCCTCTTTCCCGAAAGTTGGTACTGGGACTTCAGTATTTTCTGCCAATTATCGAGTGGGCTCCTCGGTACACTTTCGAGTTCTTGAAAGCTGATCTTATTGCCGGTATAACTATTGCTAGTCTTGCTATTCCTCAGGGGATAAGTTACGCTAAGCTTGCCAACTTGCCACCAATTCTCGGCCTCTGTAAGTGTTATAAGTTAAGAGATTGAACAGTTTTGGTCTTTTTGTATGAGCTGAAGGGCTCTTTCTGATGGATTATTGGTTTTGCTTGAAACGCAGATTCAAGCTTTGTTCCACCTCTGGTTTATGCTATGATGGGAAGTTCAAGAGATTTGGCAGTTGGGACTGTCGGCGTTACTTCACTTCTCTTAGCTTCAGCGCTTGGAAATGAAGTTAATGCTACTGAGAACCCAAAGCTTTATGTTAACCTCGCTTTTACGACCACATTCTTCGCTGGAGTTTTCCAAGCTTCCCTAGGTTTGTTAAGGTATGGTAGTAGCAAGCAGTAAATTATTAATTTTTGATTCCTACCAATTGATATTATAAGATCCAGTATTATTAAAACTTACGAAAGCACTGCTGTTTTTTTTTAATACTGTATTTTTAATCATTGAATTAAGACATTGACAGAAATTGTTAGTGATGAGCTGATAGGATTTATACATGTAACGCTCTCGATCTCAGCCGGAAGCCTTGTCTCTTGTACCATTGTCTCACTTGTAGCAACTGTTAGGCATTAATGAATTATTTGTAAATAAGGAGGAATATACTCTGATACATGTTTTGATCGATTTCTGTCACGTGCGCAAGTCTTACTTCTCTTATAATTTTCTGAATTATAATTATTACTGCAGGCTTGGCTTTATCGTGGACTTTGTGTCGCATGCAACGATCGTAGGTTTCATGGCAGGAGTAGCAACTGTAATTTGTCTGCAACAGTTAAAAGGGATTCTTGGGCTAGACCACTTCACCCATGCCACCGACCTTATTTCAGTCATGCGTTCCGTTCTCAGCCAGACTCATCAGGTTTTTGCTTCTTCTTGTACTAGGTAGAGTTGAACAAATGCAGATATGTGCGTAGAATTATTATTATTATCATCATCAAATGTTACTCTGTTCTTCTGTTTAAAATTTTGATGGTATTATCTGTTTAAGTTCGTAATTAATATATCCGGTTTGTTGTTGCAGTGGAGATGGGAAAGCGCTGTATTAGGCATATGCTTCCTTTTCTTCCTGCTCCTTACCAGATACTTTGTAAGATACTAAAACTCAATTTTAGTCAACAGATTGGTTATCACTTGAGCTCAGCTTCCAGTTATCTTATATCCTGGTTTTAAATTGTGGTATTGTAACCGTATATATATTTATACTTGAATTATTTTAGTTATTTGTACTGCAATAATAAAACCTTAAAACATACAACATACTGCACAAAGAGTCAACCACAATCAATTTGTAAAAGTTAATCAAAAAGTAGGAGAACGCAGGCCAGTTAAATTCAAACTTTAAATTATGGTAGCCTGTCATACGACCAATATTGTTGTTAGATGATTGGGGTACGTGCAGAGTAAGAGACGACCAAAGTTCTTCTGGATATCAGCCATGGCACCTCTGACGTCAGTGATATTGGGAAGCCTTCTGGTGTATCTCACGCACGCCGAGAAACATGGAGTTCAAGTGGTGAGCTTTCCCCTTTACTTTTCGAGACTAAGAAGTAATTAATTTCTATCAAATTTGCTTTTCTTTAAGCATATCATACTTTTTATCCATTAATTAATTATGTCGGATTATATAAGTAGGTTGATTTGTGATAATTTTGTGGCAGATAGCGCGCCTGAAGAAAGGGATAAATCCACTGTCGTTTGGGGATCTCGTGTTCGTGGCCCCTTATCTAAAACTGACCATCCAAACTGGAATAATCACCGGTGTAATAGTTCTGGCGGTACGATATGTTACCAAGTAGCTGATAGGGCTTTACAGCCTGCAGAAACTGCTAAATTGTTGAATTTATGAATATATTACAGGAAGGAATAGCGGTGGGAAGAAGATTTGCCATGTTTAAGAATTACCATATCGATGCGAACAAAGAGATGATTGCTATTGGGACCATGAACATTATCGGCTCTTGCACCTCTTGCTATCTCACCACTGGTAATTGCCAATAGATTTATGTAAATTAAACAACTTTGATCTGTTAAATAATGATTCTGACCTGACCTGACCAGACCATCTTTTGTCGTTGCTCTTCTGATAAATTATTTTAGGACCATTTTCGCGTACAGCTGTGAACTTCAATGCCGGATGCCAGACGGCAGTATCAAATATTGTGATGGCCTTGGCGTTGATGGTTACCTTGTTGTTCTTGACTCCAGTGTTCCAATACACTCCACTTGTGGTGCTTTCTTCAATCATTATCCACGCCATGCTCGGTCTCATAGATTATGAAGCTGCAATCCATCTGTGGAATGTTGACATGTTTGATTTTATTGCCTGCATGGGTGCCTACGTTGGTGTTGTATTTTTCAGTGTTGAGATTGGCCTTGTTATATCGGTATTATGTCCTAAATTTAAAATGTTCCGCTACGATGTAATTCATTAATTAGATTAATCATTTGATTAGTCCCAATGCAGGTGGCGATTTCACTGCTAAGGCTACTTCTGTTTGTTGCAAGACCAAGAACATTTATTCTGGGAAACCTTCCTAATTCAACGATATTCAGAAATGTCCAACAATATCCCGATGCTAGAAGTGTTGCAGGAGTTCTCGTACTTGAGATTGATGCTCCCATTTACTTTGCCAATTCCAACTACTTAAGAGAAAGGTATTGTATTATACGCCAAAAACTGAAAGGTGTTATAATTACCAATTTGTGTCGATAAAACCCCATTCAATTACTCCTCGCACGTGATAATGAGTATAGGATATCAAGGTGGATCGAAGAGGAGGAAGACAGGATAAGATCTTCGGGGGAAAGCAGTCTTCACTACGTTATACTTGACATGGGAGGTGGGTGATATTGTCAAAAAGCTTCTGGAAAATGTTCTATGCCTTAACATGGTTGCAAATTCAACTTTACTATTTCTGGTTGGCAGCTGTTGGAAACATTGACACTAGTGGAATAAGCATGCTTGAAGAAGTTATGAAGCTTATTTGTGGAAGAGGGCTCAAGGTATATATAAATGTCCCTTAATCCATAAACCATTTTTGTAGCTAGTTTTGCATTTCTATCGGCTCAGAGAAGAAGCCGGTCTGGTTGCAGTACTCTAAATGTTATTTATTAACGTAGCTGGTCTTGGCCAACCCTGGGGCAGAGGTTATGAAGAAGCTTAACAAGTCCAAGTTCATAGAGAACATAGGCCAGGATTGGATATTTTTGACTGTGAGAGAAGCCGTTAGAGCTTGCCAGTTCATGCTTCAGTCATATAAACCAAAAGCTTCAAAAGATGAATCCGAGGCCTATAACCATGTCTAAGCTGTCGTGATCGAAAAAATCTGAAATTAGCAGCCGTCATGCCAACAAGCAACGATACTGAGGTTCAAGCTTGATGCTTTCATTATTTTTCTCTGCCAAAGGTAGATGCTTTAACGTTGCATCCGTTTAATGATAAGAGAAGAGTGATTTTGAGGGGGAAAAAAAAGTTGCAGTAATGTAATAAAAAGTTGCTCCTTTTCCATTAATCATCATCAGAAAAATGTCCGAAAGAGTAAAGTTCTTCTAACAAGTAAGATGAGTTGGCAGGAAGTTCTTCTGACTTAAGTGAACGTTGCGGGTTCAAACCGATCTTATATATGCAGTTATTTAAAACTTGAGATCAGAGCTTTGTCTTTCGCAAGAGAACTATCAAACTTAAACGAGATTAATCTGAATGTGAATGATTTAAAAGTATCTTCTTATAATTAAGATCCTTTTAAAATATTTCGTGAGAAACTTTAAAAAAAATTAAAAGGTAATAAATGAAACTCGTCTATACGTCTCTTGTAAAGTAGCATTGAACTTATTAGTACAGTGTTTCTGGGTCCTAACGTCGGATCCATGGCTGGGGCAATCATAAAGTAGATTGGGTGTTCGTTCTGTCATCTGTGGTAATTTTAATATTTGACCAATTTACAAAATTGGACTCCTCAGATAAGAGATTCGATACCCTCCATAATCCTCTTGTTCGTTTCAATTTTAATTTTTACGGCATATCCTAAAGAAACACAAGTTTATTTAAAAATCAATTTTTACGGTTTGTTTGGTTCTAATTATGTTTTTTTGGGGATTTTTAATTTTAATTTTTAAATAAAGACATAATTAATTGAGATTTGTTAAAAATAAAAATAAAAAACTTTTTAATTAAGATTTGTAAATTTTAAAAATATTTAATTTGTTAATCTTATTTTTTGTTTTATTTTTATTGTATTATTAGATGTTAGTATTAAATTTTAACTAAATTTATTTCTTAATATATCAAATTATATTCTTAAATTGATTAATTCTCATAATTATTAAAATTAAAAGATATGAATATTTAACATAATTAAATTAATTAACTCTCATTAACGAACAAAATGATTTTACAACAATAAACACCTAATAAGAGTTCAATTGAAATGCAAAATCTAGGGAGATTCAATATTACACAACCTTATGTTTATATAATAAAGAGTGTTTCTGTAAATAAATGAACATAGCACTTTGCGCATAAAAATGAGAAGTAAACTCGTTGAAATTGTCAATCTATCAATCAAATATGCTTTCAATTCAAATATCAAATAGTTAAGATCATCGGTTCAAGTAAAGATTGAGATAATATTTTTTTTATTACAACACCAAATTAAATTAAATTGGTTTCTATAAACTAATGATATGATTCTTCTATAAACTCAAAAAAAAAACAAAACAAAACACTTAATAAACTATAAAATCATCTTTTTAGATTCAGATATAAGATTATATCATTTTTTTTTTCCTTTTCAATCCTAAAATCTAGTAAGACATGGACTCCAGGAATTTAAACATATAGCTTTTTTCACATACTATCTTTTTCTTAGTAACAATTTCCTTACATCATTCACACCAAAAGTAATTGATGAAGTTATGTCCTTACAAGAATAGTTAAGTCTATGTTCAATGCATAAAATGTAAATTAGATGACAAGTAATATTGCAAGATGTTTTTGTTGTTATCTCTTCTTTGATTACTACTCTTTAATATTTTTAAAATTGAAGGATAAGGTTTGAAGCTTCCAACTTATTGATATATTGAAACAGAAGCTAGTGACATAGAAAATTGACAAAAGATCATGAAATTATACCATCAAAATCATCAAAAACAACACAAACGTATAATTTCCTACATTACTTCTATTGAAATTTAGCCTAACAAGTTTGTTCTTAGTATCCAGTTGGTCCTTTCTCAAAGTAGGATGGGAATTTTATGAAATAGACTTTATAAAACCTTAAAATCAGGTCTACATGAAAAAGAAACAAACAAGTTCTTGAAAGATTATCAACATATGAACAATTCAAAAGAGGAATTCTTAAAAGTAAATAACTCTAAATCTAACCCAAGTTATAAAGATATTATTATAGATGTTGATAACATTTATTATATCTAAGTGTTTCACCTAAAAATCAATCACCGACAAATTGTTGTGTGACTCTAACATCTTATTCTATGAAAAGGATGTTGGTTTACGTCTTACATTCAATTGGTTGGGTTGTAGTTTAGTTACTATTATTTAAAGGCATTCTTTATCTTGTACATGTTTAGATATATATGATAAAATCCATAAGATAATTATACATTGCAAATGAAATTTTAATTATGAGATTTATATTACATTTATGTATTATCTGTAAATTTTTCCTAGTCATTATTCTATTAAGATTGGATATTAATAGAACGTAAAAAGACTAGCATGTGTTATGTTTTTCCTTATAAAGGAAGTAATCAATCTCATAGATTAAAGTATATAAATACTTAAACAAACGTATAGGTGTATATTAGAGAACAAGTTTACTAAACTGACTCGATATGAGAAATTTATTTATAACATTACTTGTATGTCTATGAAAATTCTCATTGTGATAATTGTATAAATGATTCTTTGACTTAAGGTCTCCAAAATTATTTTGTATATTAATTAATTGCTATATTTTCATACTATTTATGACCTATTTTAATTATGGGTAGTCCAATCAATAATCATTGAATGCAGTATGAACTATATGGAGGCAATTGAGTGATCAATATATGATTCATCACCCTAAAATAATTAGGGAGAATCATCTATTATTCTCGATTAGTATTGATTCGGAAAATCCTTAGCCAAGGTAGAATGAAATTTTGTAAATAGTTTTCAAATGTCATTAATTGAATCAATAGCTAATGGCAGAAAACTAATATGATTATAATCAAAATAGAGTAGACATTAAATTCATACTTTATGTCTAATCGGAATATTGTGTGATGAAATGATTGAATTATACAGACAAATCATGTATGGAAAAGTTAGTCAAAACTATTTTGATATTCCTAAATATTTGGGTGGTCATAATATGTTACTAGATGTCAATCTTGTTCTTTAAAATAAATTAAAAGAAGTTTTTATTTATCTAATTCTAATTATGAATTATAATTATAATTATAATTTATAGTCATTACTAATATACTTGGGAACTTAATGAGTCTCACATAAAGAACGAATTGGAGAGAGAAAAGATATTTTAGTCAAGTTGGGCTTTGATTATAAAGTTTGAGAAACTTTATGTTTAAATATGATATATTTTATAAATAAGGATCAATATAAGGTATTGGATCTTTTTCAGGAAATAATTGATATTTAATTAGAATTATTTTTAATTCTAATAAAATTTTAATTGAAATTAGAATTTCATTTCACTTAAATTGCTAAAATATCCAGAACTTATTATAAATAGGCTTAAGCTGCAATGAAGCTAGTACTTCTTACTTGACCCTCTCTATAAGTATTACAGAGTTCTCTCAAGCTATTATGTAGATACTGTTTGAGGCCTTATGTAGCTATTGTGTTTTAGATGGATCAATTTTGAAAATGGTTTGAGGGATATGACAAGAAAAAGATTAAACAGAATAAGGTACAAATTAGGGATGTGGGCCTATGGCCTGGCGGACTAGGCCAACCCAGCCCAACCCTATATATTTTTTTAAAAAATTAAAAAATAACATCGTTTTTTACAAAATGATGTCGTTTTTGGCATTCTGATCGGCCACGGGCCAGCCCACACTCGGCCCGTGGCCCACTCATGGCCCAATCTAGCTGAGCCAAAATTGACATCCTTCGTGCACATTAAGATTCACATTTTATCATGATTTATGTGTTAACAATTTTATAGAATTAAAGTGATCTTGGTAATTATTTAGCTAAGATCCGAATCGAATCCTATCTCGATTTCCCAAAAGTAGTATTATAGCCAATTTTAATTCTATGCTTTGATTAATTTTTGTATTCCTATTGATCTTTTATTATAGAATTGGTTGTCCAAAAGTTGCAAAACCTTAATTATAAATCAAATTAGATTTGACTAATAATATGAAGTGTTCATATTAAATCCCTCAAAAACCCTAATTCACCAAAAACAAAATTATATTTGTTTAAATATGCAAAGTTAATATTTATAGTTTATGAAATCCAATGTTATTTCAATTACCAAAATTGGAATTGTTAGGCAAACTCCAAATCGAAAAATCAACATATACTATAAACCTATAATTGTTCTAGTAGAAAATAGTCAAATAGTTGTGGTATGATTTGTGGTGTTGTTGGCTTTATTTTTGTCATTAGTATGGGTATCCAACGTTGTTGGAGACGTTATTATTTCTAGCTACGATGGGTTAAAGCAATAACAACAAGGTTGTGAACTTGGGAAGCTTGGAGGTGTGGTGAGCATTGGTTGGAGCGTGTCACTGGTCACTTGTAGAGCTTGGCATAGGCGAGACAGTGGTACGATTGTGTTGTGTTATGTGAAATTTTTGTTGGCCTATGATTATGAATGTTACTAGGAGTCTATGGTCGCTGCTGGAAACTCACAAATGGAGCTGTTATAGGTGACACATCTAGTTAAGTCACTAGGGTTGGAAGGGCGTTTAGGCTTTAGAAAGGTAGTGTTATGATGGCATGCGGTAGCAAGGAATAACCAGTGGCTCGAGGAAGCATGATTAGACAGCGAGGAGAAAAAAGAGGGTCACACTGTTAAAGATACAAGCAAGGAGCTGGTGGTGGTGGTGACGGCAACAATCTTTGATGGTGGAGGCAGTAGCAGGTTGCCTTGGCTGTTAGGGTTTTTTTTTTTAATCTTTGGCTACTAGGGTTTTTTTTTCATCTTTGGCTACTAGGGTTTTTTTTCATCTTTATGATTTTAGTGTTTGTAAGAAGAATAAAGGTGTTGTTTGGAAGTTGGGTTAAGAAAAAGTGAGTTTGCATAATAACAAGGTAGACATTCAGCTACGTTTTAAAAATCGTCGCTAAAAGTAAGCCTTTAGCAACAATTTTGAGAATCATCGTCAAATGGTAGTCTTTTAATGGTAAGCTTTTGGTGACGCCTTTTGTAAAATCGTCGCAAAAGGTTAGGCTTTTGTAAAAATAAAAGTTAGTAAAAGATGGTCACTTTTAGCTACGCTTTTTTAAAAACGTAGCTAAAAGTGAAAAATTGGACCTTTTGGTGACGATTTTTGGACCTCCACTTTTGGCGAAGATTTTCAAAACTTGTCACAAAATGTCCACTTTTAGCAATGATTTCGAAAATTTGCTCCAAAGTTTTAACATTTGACGACAATTTTGAGAATCGTTGCCAAAAGATTAGCGTCAAAAATTAGGAGGGAAACGAAAAAAGGGCATAAAAAAGAAATTGTAAAAGGAAGAACACTCATCTCTCAGCCCTAAGAGCACTTATCACTCACTCTCTCTGCCTCCTCTCCTCTTTACTCACTAAATACAAAGGGTTTCAGTCAAATTAAATCCACCGTAACCACTCTGCAATTGAGGCCAACCATAGCTGAAGTTAGCAATATAACCCATAGAGACAACTTCCTGGTCACTCCTAGACAAGCCTCTCCACAAGCTCACCGAAGATGACATTTCTCAGCTCACTCGGGAAGACTGTCGCAAATATCTCAAAGAAACAGGTCTTGGGAGTTACTATATTTTACTCACGCCTTTTCATCTGTTCTTACTCTTTATTTTTGGGGATTAGCCAAATAGGCATGAGCAGATGGTCTTAGAACAAATCTCAAGCAATCCAACAAGTGATCTCTCTCAAAACACTCCTCGAAACCACTTCAGACTCTGACGTCCCCTTTGTTCGCAAGGGACTCTACATTCCTCTTATGCATTATTAACCTTACAGATCCTAAGTTTTAGTTATTTTAGTGTTTAGTTAACTGAAAAAAGATTGAAACTCAATTGATCATATACCTCTTAAAGATTGAGAATTTTAATGTGTTTTGTTTGTGGATGAACACAATTGTGTTCTTATTGTAATCTTCTGCAATTACACGTCTCAATTCAGCCATTTATTTTACATTCACAATTGTATAGCAAAAGACTAAAAGACATAAATTGCTTAATCAGAAGGGCAACATTGTATGGATTATGGGCCTCAGTGGATTAGGTACATTTTGCCATATTTTAAGGATTGCCTTAAAATACAATGAGAACATTTAGCATTTACAATTATAGCACGTTTAGTTTGTTTCTCAACATTCTTATGATGCTTTTTCCTCATTATAATGACAATAAGAGTCTGCAATTATAACAAGCTACAACTTTAGTCTCTAAATATCTGAAGAGAGACTATAGGTATATACTATCTAGCTTACCTCCCAAATTTCCAAGGCAAAAAAAGCAATAACATGTTAAATAATCTACTTGGGATAAGTCTTTGATTGTTGAACCATCAGGGGTTTGGTCTGATGGCAAGAAAGTAAGAGTACCTTCCTTGGGTCAGAATTCTTGTTGATGCAAGAAAAGAGTGGTGTTTGTAGATATTTCCATTCTCGATGTACCAAAAAATGCATTGATATGGTAAATGATTTAAGTTTCAACTACAAAAAAACAAGGGTGTGCATCTTGAATGACAAAAAGAAGTTTGATTTTAAAAAAAATTAAAATGAAGAAAAATTATGAGGTTATTAGTTTATTGAACTTCATAAGCAATTATATAGTTAGCTATATTGTTCTTACTGATGATAGAGATTTACGGTATATCAAGGATACATATTGAGTTCAAACTCCCACCAACTTAATGAGATTCTTCTATCGCTTTGTCCAATTGTCATGGGCCTTTTATTATTGTTTCTTTTATGATTTTGTTCATTTACTTGCATCTTTTGGTGTTTGTTCTTTGATGGTATATTTTACAGCCTCTAGTTTGATGTGGTGAATTTAGGTGCTAGTTCCAATGTTACTTTGTAAACAGTAGAGATCTGATTCCCACTTTTTGTTTCGTATCTATGTTTAGCAAATTATTGTGTTAGAAATTGCTAAGGGGAAGAGATCTTTTAGAAATGTACTTAACCTTTCCTTTTGTGAAGTTGAAGCTTATTTGTTAAATTGGTCCACAAATATTGAACATAGGTTACAGCTTTGCTTACTGGTGTTTATATTTGTAGGCTCAATGTTATTTTTCTTTAACTTGTTTTAGATAGAATTCCAATTGAAGTAGTAATATTATGTTGGAGCTGAAACACCATTGATGCATAAGTAAGTTGTTGTTTCCATAAAACAATTAAGTATTGAATTAGTCAATTTGTCACGTCACTTGTGTAAAGAAAGAGAATTACTATCCCTCTCCACTACTTGGAATGCGGCCAATCTGGTAGAACATGTCTTGAACATTGGATAAATCAATAAACCTAAATAATGCAGTAAAGATTATATTGAGAATTTCCATATTAGATGAATCAATTTTCATATCCATGCTTTGATCTTCAAGAGCTTAATCATAATGCATATGATTCTATATTAGTAAACAAAATACAACTTTCATGCAAACATGATAAAAACAAAGAATTATACAAAGTTATCACCTCATCCAATATGATGTTATGCACAAACTTATATCTTTTTGCACTTAAATCTCAATGTAACAAATACAAAGTTGCTTAGCATTTCATAGCCTTAAGCTAACTTTATATGACCTAAATGTACAAAGGGAAATAAAATCACCACAATCTTGAAAATCTTTGACTTGTATATATGAAAAAGCATAAAAAAAATACCTACTGCAAATTGAGTATTACATTTATAAACTATTACTAGCTCTTATCTATTTGTACTAAATTTAAGTGGCCACCTCCTTAGAATATTTTCTATCTAAATATCCTACCAAGCAAAGAGAAAAGCTTGCATCACTGTTGTAAAATGCATTGTTAAGATCATAACATCTAAATAACAGAAAATTTTAATAGCAAAATTCAAGTTTCGAATTAGTGCCCGTTCAGTCTTTAACTTATAGGGGTTCAGTAAGAACAATGAAGCAGGAAACCAAATTTAGTGACCTAACTTCCTGATAAAAAAGAGATCGTTAGGCAGCCCAACCAAAATGAATGTTGCCTATTAACTCAAAAGCTACTCCAACAAACTACTATATTCTAGTTTTAAAAACAAGAAACTAAAATTCAACTTCCATTTTTTCGAAGACCACAATAGAAAAAAACAAAAAGAAAAATTATCCAAACCTTCCATTAATAAATAAAAGTAAATACAACTTCTGAGTGTGAGAAAATAGGGTTTCATTCGGCATGCGTATGATGGTTATGGAAGATAAATATAATCTTTCTAAACATGGTTTCAATTCAGCCGATATAGAATAAAGAACAGGACAAGAATCTTGGCTTATACATTTATGTCAAATAATTGATTACGTATGCATAGCCCAGACATATAGAACCTATTAGAGTTGTCTCGTGGTTTTAAATCTTAATACCTTGTAGCCACCTGCTTTATTTTTGACTGCCGCCTATACAACATGAGCAAATGATTCCTTAAATCTTGTCGTCTTTGACGTGTGGAAAGCGATTCCTTAAACATAAACAACAGGAACGCCACAAAAATAAGAGTCCAGATCTTCTGTCAAAGATTACTCTGTCTTATTCTATCCATTTGAATCTTAACCATTCATTTATGTAAAATCTACATGGGACTCACATAAATAAATACAGGATCTATATAAATAAATAGCTGAGAGTCAATAAACAGAACAGGACAAATTAATCTTGATAAGAAGATCCTAACTTCAAAAATAAATGCGGTAGAATGGGAGTGGTGATTTGAAGCCCCAATTTATGTGCGGCCTGAAATGTACGGCAGGATCTCTACACCGAAGGAGACGGGACCATCTCTAAATAAACAAACAAAATATCAACTGTTTAGGTCAACCGAACATTTCTATTTTCTAGGGGGAAAATTATGCACAATGCAACTAAAAGCCCCAAAAGTTGGGTACTTAAAACTACATATGTGTCGATGAATATGTAATCGTCTCAATCTCCTCTAGTTGGTGGTTGTACGCATGAACAAAATTTTCCCTTCTTCCGTGTCTGGCTTGTTCTTGTCCCACCGTAGAGATAGTCTCGCAGCAGCACTCTGCTTTTTCTCCCCATGTTTCTGGTTTTTCCTCTGCTTTGCTTTTCATCAAGTGTCAGTAACAAAAATTGCAATTTCTGAATCTCTATCTGCAATCTCCCAATTTTTTCTGATACCCTTTTCACCTGATCTGAAAATTTTCTCTTTCTGGTTGTACCATTCTCATCTGCTGCTAAAGCTGCTTTCTCATTGAAGGACGTTGTATTTTTTACTTCAATGCTCTTCGTTAGTTTGCGGTTAACCTCAAACAACTTCATGATGGTCTCTTCGGACTCTTCTAACTGTTCTTTCACACTCTCGAATTCAAAGATTTTACCTTTTCTGTTCTTCTCTGTGACCTCAACCTTTCTCCTCAAATCATTCACAGTTATTTGAAGGTTTGCTAGCTTTTGAGCATCAGTGTCTAATCTTTCCAAAACTTTCCTCCCACTTCCTTGTAGATGGGAAGATCCTGAAAATTTTTTGGAGACCTCTAACTTGTCAACGCTCACCTCCTTCTCAGCCAGTGTATCAAACAAGGGATGCCTTCTACTGTGTTTCTTCCCCGTCGGTGAGCCGGAGGACTTCTGAGGCTTTGCAATAGTCAGACCGATGTTGCCATCCTTGTCAGTAGCTTCCCACATGTCCAGCATCTCATTATCAGACCCTGCAGCTTCTCTTCTGATTCCTTGTGAAGAACACTCGGATATCTGATCAAGCATTATGTCTTTAGTCATCATTTCTTCTTCAGATATTCCGTGCTTGTGTTTTCGAACCCTAAGATCATCTCCACCTGCAGTTTTTAGTTCCTTAGCCCCTGGTCTTGGATTGGGATGCTTGCCTTTTGCACTACCTTGGCGAAGCAACCTGTTTCTCGATTTCAACTTTTCAATCTGTCTCATTGCAGACTCAAGTTTGGAATTACTATTTATGTTCTCTACCATAAGATGCCTCTCCCTTTCCATCACTGCATTCTCTATTGTTCTAATCTTCAGCTGTAGTTCCTGCAAGGCCACCAACCTACCAGCCAACATGACACTCTCTTCTTTGCTGAATTGTTGGCAGCTTTCAGCATTCACGATTGATTTGGCATCCTACAAGTAATGAAATTTAGAGGATATCCAATAGTGGATATGGGCAAATGAGGAGAAAAGAAGATAACGATTACAATAGCATTTGAAGCAGAGCAATTGTACCAATTCCACATCAGAAAGCAAAATTTTCAAGAATGAAAATACTAGAAAAGTGATACCGCTAGTCCACAAAAAATATGATGAGGTAACACAATTATGTCATGTTCTTTAGACCAATTAAAGAATCTAAATAATGATGCAGATTTATAATGGCTTTAAGTGAGATATCACCTTTGCATCCTCGCTGTTGGCTTGGTTGCAATTTGCGTGTGGAAGAGTGTGACTTTCCAATGAAGTTATGCTATCTCTCAAAGAATTGAAAAGTGGGATATATGCTGTCATGTAAGCTTTTAGTTCGCCATATTCAGCTTCTAACGTATGTACTCTTTCTTTTATCTGGTTAATCTCCACAGTTTTGGAACAGTCCCTATCTTGGAGGGCTTCACATGCTGCAACAAGCTCATGCACCTTCCCTTCCAAAGTTGCTTCTGTAGCAGCACATATCTGCAGTTCTTCAAAATATACAGTAGCCTGAGACTCCAACTCTTGAGCCTCTTGCGTTCCTTTTAGCAATTCATGGTTCAAATTTTCCTCCCCGCTTTTGATTTCCGCATACTTCTCATGTAGTTTACACAGCTCACTGTTCAAGTTATTATTCTCTTCATTGATGCACTCCAACTCCTTATGCTTCTGCTCATAATAGCTAGATAATATGGCCAATCGTTTTTCGTGATCTGTCCGCATAACCTCAACATCACTATAATTGCATTTCAGATCCTCTACTATTTTCCTCAATGCTGCGTTCTCATTCTCCACCCAATAAAGTTTGTCTAGCATTGCTTCCATTTTCTCTACTTTCTGCTTTAGGTCATCATTCACAAGATTGAGTATATCAACATTTCTGTTAAGATCCTTAACTTCCAGAGACTTTTGGAAGATGATATCCCTGAGAAGTGAAGAATAGATACAGTGAGATATGGATTCACAAAAAGAAGCACAGCTTTCTTCTTCTAAGCTACATTTTTCTCCCTCCAAGTTTGAGACTGATTGCATCAAGAATCTCTGCTCATAAAGCATCTTGCAATTCTCTTCTTGCAAGTTTCCATAAGCCAATTGTAAGTCCAATAACTGTTCATGTAGATTCTTTAGCTTATCCTTCATAACTTCCTCTCTGTTGTGTCCCTCTGTAATTTCCAATTGCAAGCTTTCATTGCTCTGTACAAGTTTTCGGCTTTCAATCTGCAAAACTAACAACTGCTCCATCCTGGTCCTCAGCTCCTGATCTAGAGTGTCTTTATCTGCGACAAGACTACGTACCTCTATTTGGAGTTCCCCAAGTAGTGAAACAAAAACAGAATTCTCAATTGCCAGCTGCTGATTTTTGAAAAGCAGCACTTCTGTTTCTTCAATCTTGTCAAGTACATAGTTCAGAAGGTCTTGCTCAGCCTTATCTTCATACCAATGATTTGCACCAGGTTCAAGAGTCATCAGCAATCGGTAAAGTCCCATCCTCAGTGTTTTCATTTGGTCAAACAAGTTTTTCACTATGCCTTTTTGGGTTATTTTCTCAGATTTCAGTTCAGAAATTTGTTTTTCTGCGAGGTTAGATTCTTCAAGCAGTTTCTGATACTTGAGCAAAATGGAAATGTTCTTGTCTTCCAGATCCTGTACCCACCTTTGTAAGATGAAAATCTCTATCTCAGAATTAACACCTTTGTCCATTTCCTCTTCATATTCTTTCATTCTGTGATGAACTTCTTCTTCTAGCAAGTAGATCTTTGATGACATGCTAGCGAATTGGGACTCACTCAGCTGGGCAAGATTAGCATACTCTTTTTTCTGGCCATCTAGAGAAACCTCTAGCTCTCTTACTTCCTCAAGTGTTGGACCCTTCTCTTTTTCCAGACTGAAGTAATTATCTGTTGACTCTCTGAAATTTTTCTCCAAATCTTCCATTCTTTTCTTAGTAGCATCCAATTCAGAAATCAAACTTCCTTTTGCAATAACCAGGTCTGACTTATCATTCTCCATCACTAGGTACGATTCTTCTAATGTCTTTAATTTCAATTGTGAGCCTTCAAGCTTAGCATTTACATCAAGTAGGGAATTCTCCAGAACAAGGTTCTTCTTAGTGAGTTTCTCCAAATGATCAGTTGCAGTCTGTAACTTGGAGAACAGTGTAGTGTTCTCAGAAAGAAGAACTGTTTTATCTGCCAGGACAATTTGATAGCATTCTTCCAAACTTGTTAGCTTTTGTCTGAGCTCCTCTAGCTCGACATTTAGATCTGACAAGGAATTCTCCAGAACTGCTTTTTTACTGATAAGTTTCTCCATGATCTCCAACTTCTCTATGAGTTTTTCATTTTTATTTCTCTCTTTTTCACAATCCTCCTTTAACTTTGTGTTCTCCTCTTGCAAATTCTTCACAGAAGAACCAAAGTTCTCTGGACTGTAGCCAATTGATTCCACCTGATCCACTACAGCCTGGTGTTTCTTTTTAAGGTCATTTATTTCCTCCTGTAGACAGTATATTTCTTGTTGACAAGCACTCCTTTGGTCCACCCAGTTTACTATTGTCTCCCGCAAGCTTGATATCTCATCTTGCAAATTTTGTATTGTCAAAGCCGAAGATAAGTTGACTTCACTAAGCCCTTTGTTATCGGCCTTGACCTGCTCCACTTCATTTTGTAGAATCTGATTACGAGTTTCCAGGCTTTCAAAAATTTGAGACCCATTCTGAAGCTCTGCAACCATAGATCTCAATTCTTCCTGAGACTGGGAATGCAAATGTTGCAGAGTTTGAAAAGCAGTCTCAGACTCCATAAAATGCAAATGCTCTTCTTGTATGCAAGCCCAAAGTCTTCCCATGTCCTTCTGCTTCTCAGTAAGTTCCTTACTTTGAGCTGCCACTTTTTGAGACATAGATTCCAACTCTAACTGCATAGTCTGATTTGACCTCTCCATCAAAAGACATCTTTCTTCAGAACCCTTGAACTTTGCAACGCCATCATCTATCTCAGACTTGAGCCTTTGGGCCTCCTCCTCAGCACAAGTAAGTTTATGTTCCAGAACTGAAATTCTTTCCAGGTACTGCTGGTATTGAGCAACAGCAGCTTCTTTCTCATTTGTAAGCTCGGCTAGCGCTTGCTTTAGCTTTTCAAATTCCCTTTCAGCCACTTCAGCGTGATCATAAGCCCTCTTAGCCTCTTCCTCTGCAAGCCGCAACTTTCCCTCTAGATCAGATATCTTATCCAAACATTCCTCGCGCTGTAGAAGAGCAGCATCTTTTTCAGCTTCTAATCTGTTTAGGTCTTTCTTTAGTGCTTGTGCTTCAATTTCACCATTAATTGTTCGCTCATTAAGTTCCCCTGCATCCTTGTGGGCAAGGGAGATGCTATTCTGAAGACTTGATATTTTTTCCAAACGCTGCTGGTATTGGATAAAACTAGCTTCTCTTTCAGCCTCGATTTTGGCAAGGGCTTCCTTCAAAGTTTGTACTTCTAATTCTGCTTTGCTAGCCCGATCGTTAAGCCCCATGGAGAAATCTTTTGCGTGAGACACTTGTGACTCCAGTTTAGACAATCTATCTAAACATTGATGATACTGAATTAGACCAGCGTCCTTTTCAGCTTCTAATTTAGCAAGAGCATTCTTCAAATTTACAATTTCTAGCTCCGCTTTTCCCACTCGTTCAGAATTAAATGGAAATTGAGCCTTGAGATCATGGCTGCCCTCGTCTGCATCGCAAAAGTTGAGGCGTTTTCTTGCTCTTCCTTCAGCAAACTTTGCATGGTACACACCTTGTCCTGACCCATAACTATCATTGAACAGTCTTACCATTCTTCCAGTACCAGTATCTGATTCTTCGGTAAAAGCACCAGCCATCTTGACAGAATGGATAATTGATTGTGACAACCCCAAAGCACCGTGTAACTCATCAGGTTCATCAAAAGCCCGTTTTGATGATATGTCAGGTGTATGGGGATCGCCATCTGCCATGGAACCTGTAATTGAATCATCGTTAAGAACAAATGGAATTTGGTTGGGAAATGATTCTGCCATTTTTCGATGCGCCTGTCGTAGTACCCCAGTTGCATGATCGTATCTTTCAGCCAAGGCACGGTAAGCTCTGTAGAACTCTTCAACCAATTTCATCAGTTCTGGACGCTTTTTATAATACATCTCTGCTCTCCTTGCAAACGAATCTGCATCTTCTTCAATGAGTTTTATCATTTGTTTCACTTTGACATCCATATCTGCTCACCAAAATAGAATAAAGGACAAAGTTTAAGTATTAATATAGGGGGAAAAAAAAGGGAGAGAGGAAGAGAATAAGTTCTACTTTAACATTGAACATGACTCTTATGAAACTGTTATCCCAGCATACTGGAGGTTAATACCAAACCACTATGTGACAATCTGTAAAATTAGTTCACGCTCTAGAATTAGCAATTAAAACTTTTTAACATAAGTGAGGTTCTACATTATCATTGATGTTCACAATCTTCTCGATCACAAGAGTGTCTTCCATGGCAACTCAAGTCAAGATTTGACTGCTACATGTCTCACAAGAACGCTTCCACATAGTTCAAATAAGCGGAATTATGTTTTAATTTTCTCAACATAACTGGGATGAAATAAGCAGAAATAAAAGACCAATATCTAAAACAAGCACAGAACAATACCGGTGAGATTTTGCTGAAGCCATTTGGAGTTTTTGGGGCTGATGTGACTGTCCCACCACCAGGAGTACATGCGCTTAGAATCTGCCTCAGAGATGGTCCCCATGGCTCAATCCAATAGCACTGCCATTGAAGTCCTTTTGAATAGTGACAGATCAAACCAGAGTATGTGATGAAGACCTAGACAAGCGTTCAAGATGGCAAAATAAAGCTCCAAACCCCTCTATTGTGTCACGGAACAATTAGTTCCATAAACAAAACACGCCATAAATTATCTTCGTGATGAAACAGCAGAAGTTATAATTGAAAGAGAGCTGACCTTAAGCTACCTATCACTAGAAATTTAGTCCAAGGCTTACGTATAAGAGAGTAACTGCCATCTCCAACACTTGTAGCACAAACCCGATCGGTGAAGCACCATTAAAACTGAAAAGAAAAAGGATGCAAAGTTAGAAACCTAATTTTATAAAAAAAATATCAAAGTACAGGCAGTAAAACAAGTGGCTGCATGATCAGAGTTATCAAATCATACAATAACATGAACTTAAAGTGCAATACTTCAAGGAATGAGTCCTTGAAAATCTCGCAAGGAAAGTAAAAACAAACGAAGAAGAAAGTGAGAAATTAGAAGAAAAATAGAATAGAACACCAAAACCGACCCACGACAGGAGCAGAAACACGCGGCTTTGTAGATGGTAATTAACAAGAATTTGACCAAAAATAAGAATCTTACCAGAAGAGATCGAACACGCAGCTCCAAGTCCTTTTCCGATCAGCAGTTGCCGGAAAGAAAAAAAGAACAAGTGTTGCAGCTTTCAGTTGTGTTCTCGAGTTTCAACCCATGCTTTTCCAGACATTCGCGAATGCGCGTGTTCGTTCTCTGTCTAAACGTTGCATGTTTGTTTGTTGGGTAATGTTTGCTGACAGGAAAAGCACACCCAACGAAGGCTGTGAAAAGGGCAAAAGTAGAGGAGAAATTGTTAAAAATACTAGGAAAGAGCACTAATGTGATGTGACAGTTATTGTTTTCTCCTTTCCTGGGCTCTGTTATCCTTATTAAATTAAAGGCATTTGATTGGAGGATTCTTAAAAGTGTTTAACTCACCCAAAATTAGCTTAGGAGAAAAGGTTTGCCTATTATTGTAAATTTTTAAATGCTTTCGTAATTGTTTGATGTGAAATTTTTGACACATCCCATCAGTTTAGAGGAGAACTAAACATCTGATGAATATATTAGATAAAGGGACATAATCAAATATTGCCCTAAACTATCGAGACAAACAAATTTTGATATCATGTTAAACTAACTTATGAAGGAAAAATTTACATACTATTATAAATTATTAAATAGTCTTATACTTGTCACGAAATTCTTGACAAATTACGGTAGATTTAACTCATTCATGTTGGCACTAAGAACCAAGTTAATGGGCGTTAATCTCCGGTTCTAGCCGTTAAGTCCAAGTTAAACAGAAAAAGAAGAAACGCCATTTGCTCCTAGTGTACCGGTCTTTTCGAGTAGGGCAGGTCGTTGTAAGCTTGGATTGAGTAATGATTAGGAAAGTGGAAAATGGAGAGGGTATCGAGTAGGGGTATTTTAGTAAAAGACAAAGATTCTCTTTAATGGCATGGCAATTGACATAGAGTCGTAGCAAGATAATGTTACGACTTCCGAAGCTTCCCTTTTAAATTGAGAGATAAGCGAACTAAGAAGATGGCACTAATCATGACATGTCTTGGGCGTGTAAATTAAAGGGTGAAACCGGATTGACGGTGTTATAATTGATCCGTATGGTTCATTAGTAACTTCTCATATAAGAACGTGAAAAAAAGTTTGTTAAATTATTAGAAAATAATAATTTATTTTTAAATTTTATCTAATATATAATTATTATTAATAATAAAAATATAAATATATTAACATTAATAACTTAAAATGTTTTTGTTTTTATTTTAAAAAGAAAAAATTGAAAATTGCAACATAAAAATAGAAGTAGAACCGTTAATTATTACAAATTACTTAATTTGTATTTATGTTTAAAACGCATTAGAATAAGAAATAAATATTATTAAAACATTATGTTTAATATTGACTAGCATTAACAGGTTGTCACATCACATTTGTCTTTTAATTGTTTTTCGTCTTAACAAAGCACAAGCCACCAATCCCACTACTCTTCCAAGTTCCCAAACAGATATTCACTCCTGGAACAAGGAGTTGCCAAATCAGAATCAGATTGAACAAGAACAAAAATCTAAACTTATGTTTATTTTCTTCCCTGTTAGTAAGAACTTTTTTTTTAAATTTTGTTGCCTACTGACTCTTCATAGTGTTGTCTTAAACAACATGAATAGTTTGTTTGCAAACAAGAGTAATTAACGAATGAATTGATCAAAGTGAATATAAATTACCTACAATATAATTAAATATTTATCTTCTTCTTGTTACGTTAATGCTTATTATAATATATTTGAGTGCTAGTATGTTTTTTATCATTGGTTTCAATTTTTAACATATTGATACACTCTTATCAAATGTTTATTCAACACAGCCTACAGTAAAATCTCGATAAATGAATATTCGATAAATTAATAATCTTGATTAAATAATAATTTTCTCCGGTTCCGATTTGGGCCAATGAGATAAAATAATAACCTCGCTAAATGCATAAGATAATAGTTTTTTAAAAAATCCTTGAGGTCCACTGAAAATATAAAATAATAATTCATTAAATAAATATGAAAATTACATATATAATTCATAAAATAAAGCACTTCCTAAACAATTTTTATTTCAAATTTTATGCTTTCCTAAAATATGTATCTATAATCAATTGATTCTTCTTTTCATACGAACTGAATTCAATTTCATCTTTAACTTTTTGGAGGGCATAAACTGCATTCAGCACATTCTTCTTATTTTGAAGCAAGTAACTTTTCAAAGTCTCTATGGCAAGAAAAGCTTTTTTTTTGGAAAAACATGTGGTATAGCGTTACTATCATCTGGATCTTGATTGTCATCATCTTCTATACCCATTACTCTTTGAATAATTTCTTCGCTCGTAGGCAATTCTATTAAAGTTTCATTTTTACTAGGATAATTCAAAATCTGCTCTACATTCATGGCATTTCTATAATGTAAATTAGAAATAACTTCCTCTAATTTTTGAATGCCTTCAACATCACCAGTTTTTTCTTCTAGAAGCATACCTTCCTCGGATCGAATTTTGCAATATTGAAAACAATTTGCAATAGTTGTGGCCTTCACATCAATCTTCCAAGCAGCATTAATAAAATAGATATCATTCAAGACATTAATTTTTTTAGGATTTATTGCTCCCATCTCATAGCCTTCCAAGATGCTAGAATAAAAACGACGTCAATAATAAATCTTAAGTGATTGAATAATTCCAGCATCACATGGTTGAATTTTTGATGTTGTATTTGGAGGCAAAAAGA
>JAOSBL010000004.1:11301690-11340734 GCA_027568915.1 Erythroxylum roraimae | reverse complement strand
ATTGCCTTTAGGGCACTACTCTAACAATCTTACAGTACTGAGCAAGTGTAAGTCGACTTACAGGAGAATCCAAGTCGACTTATAGTACTGTGCATGTATAAGTCGACTTACAAGAGAGTCCAAGTCGATTTACACTAACAACATATAGCACCTTAAAAGTGCTAGTATAATACAAAAGATTAGTTACAAAAGAAACGTTCTTGATTTCCAATATCATTCTATGAGATCTAATCTAGTGCTTATCTCCGCTTCATAATTGTTGTAAGATTATCAGTTATACCTCTTGTGGCGCCCTAATACCCCCTAAGAGGATATTGTGAGTGTCACACAAGACAAAACATACAGAATACGAAACATTTCGTGGAAGCACAACATTCAAAATATACATTCCAAACATATGAAACATTTTATACATGCATTTTCAGAATCTCAAACAAACATACATTACTTATCATAATGTCATAAACCAGCCTGAATCAAGGTTATGACAACCCTTCAAACAAAATTCAGGAGTCATATACATCAGATACAAGTCCAAAAACAAACTCAAAATACATATTTGAGCAACATAAAACTCAAGACTCCTTTAGCCATTGCGATTGACTTGTCCCATTCCCTACGTCCTTCTCTTTTAACCTACATGGGACAAATCCACCGTGCTAAGCATATAACTTAGTAAGTAATAACTAAACTATGTGTAACAACAATTGCTACTGAAACATGTTATAGTATAAGCATCTCAAACATAATAAATTTCAATAACAGAATTGAAACTTACCGAATACATAACAGATTAACATAATAGAGTGTTAACCCATCAGATCAAAATTTCAGATTTACTTCATATCAAAACTTATCATAGATCAAAATACAAAACGAATCAGACTGAAAATCCATGAACAGAAGTGGGTAAGGAGACTTATACAAGAGATACCATAAATGACATCATATATCAAGAGAGACTTAAGTCTCGATACAGGAGATACCGAAGTGTCAATAACAGGAGACATCAAAGTGTCAGTATAAGGGACTTCGGGGTATGATGATGACCGAAGTGTCAGTACAGGAGGCACCAAAGTGTCAATACAAGAGACACCGAAGTGTCACAGAAGCAGCTGCAGACCCTTCTAGGCATGCCTATTTACCCACGACTAGGACTTGACAGTTACAAAACCAAACAAGTTAAATTCACATGCATAATAATTAGTCAATCATATTTGCATGCTTTAAATATTTCAGACATTCATTGACTCAAGGCTCAGAACGCAATCATCATAAAACACAATTCAATTCAGTACTAAATAGATCAAAATAAAATGTGAGCGACCTAAAGATTGCTGACAGCTTTGCAAATCATTTAATGGAGCAAAATAAATAGTTAACAAAACAGTCAAAGCAAAACCATCAAAACTTTCTTACTGAATTACTTATAGATACTCAAAGATCACTTACATACATTTACTTACAAAAGAGACCATCTAAATTACTTACAAAAATTACCGTCTAAATTACTTACAAAAGCTCCCTTATTGCTTATTGCCTCGAAGTCCCGGCAATATCTAGAATCGGTCGCTCGATGCGTTCCTCTATATCATTTAATACAAACACATATCACTATTGTGCACAATTTTGAATTCAATTATGCACATTCATATATACTGAATATGTAAGATGCATGTTCATGTCAAAAATCTGGGTTTCTTATCTTTAATCTTATCACATTATCGATCATGTGAAATCATACTCAATCTCTCAATCCATATTTATTTCACATTCAACTTTCGGGTCCACTTTGCTCAATTATTCTCATTAGGAAGGTGAGGTAATTAGGTAATACTTCCTTCTAGAAAGTTTTGCCTCTTTGTCTTAGGTTTCCAATGATACCAAGTTCATCTAATTTGGTTTAGTATACTGAAAGTTATACTTAAAAATTTGTAGATTGTTTTTAAGCTTCAGCATAATTCTTATCTCTCCAATCAGATTTTGATATTCTTAGAGGTAGAATTAGAACTAGATTTCTTCAGACAATTTGTAGCCCTATGTCTCTAGTTTAATTAAAATCAAAAACTACTCCATTTGAATAACTACAGAGAAAGTTATGCCTAATATACCGAAGCATGTTTAGTGTAGAGAAAAGTTCACCGCGGCGAACTCCTCCAAAGAGGAATTCTCGCAAAACTTTCACAAGTTCGTCGCGGCGAACTTTACGTGAAAGGAATCCTAGCCAATTCCTTCAAGTTGGCCGCGGCGAACCAAGGAGAGTTGGTCGCGACGAACTTTCACAGAAATGAAATCCTTCTAGTTCACCTTTTTCAAACTTCCCAGATTTTACACTTCACTCTTATTCAATGAACACATATCACACTTAAACCAATTCTTCTACTTCCATTTCAGCTCATCACAACTCAAACAAATCACATCTATATTTAAACACTAAAAACAAATGCATGCACGTGAAATCCTATTCAACTTTGTCTCTCTACTGTATTTTCATCTTTTCAGTAGCTCACAACTTTACAATACTCAGTAAACTCAGATTTCATTCCAGATATGCTTAACAAATTCAGTTCCTCATCTAAATCATCCAGTCTATGCAATCATCGAGACTACACTGTGTAAACTTCACATGCATGTACATATTTCCAACATAAAGCGCCATCCAACTCGTTCATAGAACTCAAAAACTTGAAACTTTACTTACTTGCTTCTTCAGAAAAAATCCCAGTAGTGAGGTTTCAGTGATGGCTGAAAAAGCAAGACTAAAGAGAAAAAACTAACAGGTGGACTAACTTATTTATTTCTTCAGCAAAATCTCCAACAATGAAAGTGAAGAAAAGGTTCAGTGTTGAACAAGAGCAAAGTAAAACCAAAGAACAAACAAAGTTACAGTTATGGTTTCTGCTTTCTAACACACATACATACGTGTCTTATCATCCTAGTGACACGTGGCTCCTCGCATGTATGCCTTTTGTCAACATCTAAGACTGCCACATGTCATAATACCATTTGTCTATTTTTCCAACATTTTCCTAGTCCATAAATACCCCAAAATTTTCATAATGATTTTCTAATATTCCCAAAATTTTCAAAATAATGTCAATAGTCCCCGAATGAGTTTTCCATAATTTATTCGCATTTTATAAATCCATTTTTACCCGGAATATGTAAATGAATGCTTGCACAATTTATTTGTACGTGTCGAAATATAGTGCACTGAAATTCCTCAATTGTTCTAACCCCTAATACCGGGTGTTACAATTCTTCCCTCCTTAAGAAATTTCGCCCTCGAAATTCATACCTGATCCGAATAGTTGCATCACTAAACATAACATACTCCTTATCAATCATTTCTCCAACACATGTATATGAATGAGTGGATCTAGTATCAATCAATGTATGCATGTCAAAATCAAAGGGAGAAACAATATCAGCAATGACGGCTGGTGCATCCTGATCCTTATGAGCGTTCAGTTCATAAGCTTGAGCCGAAGCAAAAAGCACAGCTGATCGATTTACAGTTTCTGATTGGGAACTTGGATTAGGTCTGTCCTGATTATATCCTCCTCGGCCTTTACCTCGTCCTCTGTTCCCAGCAGTTGCATGAGAGACCTCCTTACTAGCTTGTGTCTGTCCTAGAGGGCAACTAGCTATCCGATGCTCAGTACTGCCACAACAAAAACATGCACCTGTAGCCCTCCAATAAAAACACCAATGCTGTATAGAGCAATGAGGGCATTTCGGGGCACTAGAACCTCGGCCTCCAAACGAACCTCTACCAGAAGCAGTCATTGAGGGATAGTTTTGTGACTTTTCTCAAGCTATAGATTGTTGAGTAAGTTCTGGTGCAGAAGAAGCACCTTCTCTACTTTGTTTGCCCAAGGATTGTCCTTCTCTAGCAGAGCCCCTCCGCTGACTTCTTTCCCTCCTGACCATTTCCTGTCCTTCTATTTTCATTACAGCCTCTACCAGTTGATGGTAAGTCTCTTGCTGCAACAGAGTAATTGCTGCCAGATGTTCCTTGATGGAATCACGCAATCCATCCTCAAACTGGTGACATTGGAACTCCTCAGTGAGTACAGATTCAGGGGCATACTTGCTGAGTATGATTGGGTACTTGCTGAGTCGGTTGAAATCCCAATCATACTCAGCAACTGACAAATTCCTCTGCTTCAGATTCAAAAGTTGCTTCCATTTATCCTTTCTGTAGGCCTTCGTCACATAATTAGTTTTAAATTCTTGAGCAAAGTAATCCCAAGTTAGTTTTAAATTCTTGAGCAAAGTAATCCCAAGTTAGAGGTACCAGCAGCTAAGGACTCCTCAGAATGAACTTCCACCATTCATAAGCTACTCCTTGCAGAAGGGAGACAGCATAGTGCACCATCTGCTCTGCTGAACAACTGATTTCATCCAACACCCTCTTCACCTTCTCAATCTAGAACTCAGCCCTTTCAGATTCCTCCAAAGATGTCCCAGTAAATTCCTCCGCTCCATACTTCTGCAGCTGATCAATTGGAGCCTTGGGTGCTGTCATCCTATGCAGTAACGTCATTGTATCTTAGGACAGCTTAATCAAAGCCTCTTCCTGAGCTGGAGGAGGTGGTGGCATCCTAGCTTCACCTTGATTGACCCCAGAGGGTCCAGATATTACTGGATGAGTTTGCTCTAGCTGATTGCTCTCAGCAACTTCGTCAACAGTATCGCGAGATCCTTCCATCGTTAATTCTATAGACAAAATATGGGACACCGCATTAGGGCAAAACACAACTTATACACTCAATAGAAGCAATAGTTAAGCGTTGGTTAAACCAGAATTGCCTAAACCATGCTTTGATACCAAAAAGATGTGGCGCCCTAATACCCCCTAAGAGGATATTGCGAGCGCCACACAAGACAGAACATACTAAATAAGAAACATTTCGCGGAAGCACAGCATTAAAAAATATACATTCCAAATATACGAAATACTTTATACATGCATTTCCAGAATCTCAAACAAACATACATTACTTATCATAATGTCATAAACCAACCAGAATTAAGGTTATTACAACCTTTCAAACAAAATTCAGGAGTCATATACATTAGATACAAGTCCAAAAACAAACTCAAAATACATATTTGAGCAACACAAAACTCAAGACTCCTTTGGCCATTGCGGTTGACTTGTCCCAGTCCCTACGTCCTTCTCTCTGAACCTACACGGAGCAAATCCACCGTGCTAAGCATATAGCTTAGTGAGTAACAACTAAACTATGTGTAACAACAATTGCTACTGAAACATGTTATAGCATAAGCATCTTAAACATAATAAATTTCAATAACAGAATTGAAACTTACTGAATACATAACAGATTAACAGAATAGGGTGTTAACCCACCAGATCAAAATTTCATATTTACTTCATATCAAAACTTATCATAGATCAAAATACAAAACGAATCAGACTGAAAATCCATGAACAAAAGTGGGTAATGGGACTTATACAGGAGATACCATAAATGACATAATATATCAGGAGAGACTTAAGTCTCGATACAGGAGACACCGAAGTGTCAATAATAGGAGACACTGAAGTGTCAGTATAGTAGACACCAAAGTGCCAACGCAGGAGACACCGAAGTGTCACATAAGCAACTGCAGACCCTTCTAGGCATCCCTATTTACCCATGACTAGGACTTGACAGTTACAAAACCAAACAAGTTAAATTCACGTGCATAATAATTAGTCAATCATATTTGCATGCTTTAAATATTTCAGACATTCATTGACCCAAGGCTCAGAACACAATCATCATAAAACACAATTCAATTCAGTACTACACAGAACAAAATAAAATGTGAGCGTCCTAAAGATTACTGACAGCTTTGCAAATCATTTAATGGAGCAAAATCAACAGTAAACAAAACAGTCAAAGCAAAACCATCAAAACTTTCTTACTGAATTACTTACAGATACTTAAAAATCACTTACATACATTTACTTACAAAAGAGACCATCTAAATTACTTACAAAAATTACCGTCTAAATTTCTTACAAAAGCTCCCTTATTGCTTATTGCCTCAAAGTCCCGGCAATATCTGGAATCGGTCGCTTGATGCGTTTCTCTATAGCATTTAATACAAACATATATCACTATTGTGCACAATTATGAATTCAATTATGCACATTCATGTATACTGAATATGTAAGATGCATGTTCATGTCAAAAATCTGGGTTTCTTATCCTTAATCTTATTACATTATCGATCATGTGAAATTATACTCAATCCCTCAATCCATATTTATTTCACATTCAACTTTCGGGTCCACTTTGCTCAATTATTCTCATCAGGAAGGTGAGCTAATTAGGTAATACTTCCTTCTAGAAAGTTTTGCCTCTTTGTCTTAGGTTTCCAATGATACCAAGTTCATCAATTTGGATTAGTATACTGAAAGTTATACTCAAAAGATTGTAGATTGTTCTTAAGCTTAAATAGAATTCTTATCTCAAATTCCAATTAAATTTTGATATTCTTAGAGGCAGAACTAAAACTTGATTTCTTTAGACAATTTGTAGCCCTATGTCTTTAGTTTAATTAAATAAAAAAGCACTGCATTCGGATAACTATAGAGAAAGTTATTCCTAAAATACCAAAGTATGTTCAGTGTAGAGAAAAGTCGCGGCGAACTCCTCCAGAAAGGAATTCTCGCAAAACTTTCACAAGTTTGACGCGGTGAAACCTATATTTGGCCGCAGCGAACTTTACCTGAAAGGAATCCTAGCCAAGTCCTTCAAGTTGGCCGCGGCGAACCAAGGAGAGATGGTCGCAGCGAACTTTCATATAAATGAAATCATTCTAGTTCGTCATCTTCAAACTATTCAATGAACACATATCACACTTAAACCAATTCTTCTACTTCCATTTCAGCTCATCACAACTCAAACAAATTACATCTATATTTAAACACTAAAAACATATGCATGCACGTGAAATCCTGTTCAACTTTCTCTCTCTACTGTATTTTCATCTTTTCAGTAGCTCACAACTTCACAATACTCAGTAAACTCATATTTCATTCCAGATACGCTTAACAAATTCAGTTCCTTATCTAAATCATCCGGCCTATGCATTCACCGAGACTACAATGTGTAAACTTCATATGCCTGTACATATTTCCAACATAAAATGTCATCCAACTCATTAACAGAGCTCAGAAACTTGAAACTTTACTTACTTGCTTCTTCAGAAAAAATCCCAACAGTGAGGTTTCGGTGATGGCTGAAAAAGCAAGACGGGAGAGAAACAACTAACAAGTGGACTAACTTATTTATTTCTTCAGCAAAATCTCCAACAATGAAAGTGAAGAAAAGGTTCGGTGTTGAAGAAGAACAAAGTAAAACCGAAGAACAAACAAAGTTACAGATCTGGTTTTGATTTCTAACACACATACATATGTGTCTTATCATCCTAGTGACACGTGGCTCCTTGCATGTATGCCTTTTGTCAGCATCTAAGACTACCACATGTCATAATACCATTTGTCTATTTTTCCAACATTTTCCTAGTCCATAAATACCCCAAAATTTTCAGAACGACTTTCTAATATTCCCAAAAATTTCGAAATAATGCCAATAGTCCCCGAATGAGTTTTCCATAATTTATTCGCATTTTATAAATCCATTTTTAACCCGGAATATGTAAATGAATGCATGCACAATTTATTTGTACGTGTCGAAATACAGTGCACTAAAATTCCTCAATTTTTCTAACCCTTAACACGAGGTGTTACACCTCTAACTAACAAGATTAGATGAATTTGTTGGGTACTCTCCTAAAACAGTAGCCCTTCACTTTTGCTTTGTTGTCTAAAAACTCTACAATTACGTTCTTTCCAGATATGATAAGTCATAAAGACCAACTAATCTTGAGTACTTTGTAATCCGCATGACTTTCCATTTTAATTTTCACCAACTAGTTAATCGTTTCTTCCAATGTATCTATTGGCCGCTTGCAACCAACTTCATATCTTCTTTGTATACCTGCAATTAATCAAAATATGCTCCAGATTTTTCAATTACCACGCAAAAATTATCTTAATTAAAATTTTAATAAAGATTTTATTTTTATATAAAATTAATTAATATAATTATTTTATAAAATAAATTAATATAACATATTAAATGTTATATATTTTAATGTAAATAATAATATTTAGATATAATAAATCAATATTTTCAATACATAATAGCTTGTAATTTACTAATTCTCAATTGGACATAATGAAATATGAATGTATCTAGAAATTATCTTATCATTCGAATAGTTTTGAACTTTTTGCAAATCATTAGTGCCTCTCACAAAACTTTTAAGATATTAAAAATTTAGTAAAATTAATGAAATCACATAAAAAAAATTGGTGTGGTTTTTAGTCTAATAGTGTCAATCTCATCCTACATGTGCATATCTCATACGAGATACGTGTACAAGTTTTGTTTGCTAACATTAGTTGAGTCGAACCAACAGGCATCCTGTGAAATGATTATGGCTATACTAAAACAACGGAAAAGATACGATATTTATATAAAAAAGCTCTAACAAATGTAAATAAATAAAATATTCCAGATCTGGATAATGTATTAATCAGCACCACATCAGATCTAATATCCACAGAACCACCTAGTCCCCCAAACGACCCCTGCCAAATGACCATACGCACCCTACCCATTCTCTCCTTCTTCACTTCTTCATCTACTGTCTAGCTCGTTCAAATCATTTGAAACGTGGCCTTAATGGCGGCAATTCTCCGTCGCAAGCTCCACCGCGGACTGGTCCTTAACTTCTCTAGACTCTTCTCGACGGAGTCATCTTCTCATAGCGACAAGAGGACGTTGCAGCCAATAGAGAAGATTTTGATCGCTAACAGAGGCGAAATTGCTTGTAGGATCATGAAGACTGCCAAGCGACTAGGAATTCGTACGGTGGCCGTTTACAGCGACGCCGACAAGGACTCGCTCCACGTGAAATCCGCTGACGAGGCTGTTCTTATTGGTCCTCCTCCTGCGAGGTTGAGTTATTTGAATGCTTCGTCGATTGTTGAGGCTGCGATTCGTACTGGTGCACAGGTTAACCTTCAGAAACTTTGTTTAGCTACTAATTTGGTGCACTACTTGTAATGACTATTACTGTTACCAATATCAGTTGGATGCTTTAGAATATAGATGATAGTGATAGATAGTTGATTGCCTATTATTTAATGAACATCAAAGGACATGGTTTTCAGAGTGGATATTTGCTTTGATTTATTAGGCCATCCACCCTGGTTATGGATTTTTATCAGAGAGTGCTGCTTTTGCTGAGCTTTGTGAAGATAAGGGTCTCACTTTTGTTGGCCCTCCTTCTTCGGCCATCCGGGATATGGGTGATAAAAGGTACATACTCATTTCTTTGTTAGTTCAATTGTTTTTTTATTTGGTCATGTTAAGCTTTCATGGGGATTTCAATGAGGACATTTGATCATGTATTATACAGAATTATATTACCGTTAATTCTGTTTTCCACTGTTTTTATTTATCACCAATTGGAGTTACTGTTTGATTGTTTGTAGATATTTAGTTTTTAATGAATATAGTGTGTATCTGTTAGTGCATCAAAAAGGATAATGGGCGCTGCAGGGGTACCATTAGTTCCTGGATATCATGGTACAGAACAAGATATAGAGGTTAT
This sequence comes from Erythroxylum roraimae, assembly GCA_027568915.1. Lineage (NCBI taxonomy): Eukaryota > Viridiplantae > Streptophyta > Magnoliopsida > Malpighiales > Erythroxylaceae > Erythroxylum > Erythroxylum roraimae. The sequence continues at coordinate 11,331,029 of JAOSBL010000004.1, read as the reverse complement.
GAAGGCAGAAGCAGAGAAGATTGGATATCCTATCTTGATAAAGCCAACCCATGGAGGAGGAGGAAAGGTATGCAGAACCGTTGGAAATAACAGGGGCATTTTTGTGTTTCTCAACAGTCTAAAGATGCAAGGATAACTGACTATTGATTATTACAAGAAACCAAATTTTATCTTGTAGTAAATTAATTTGATAGTATGACCCATGCGTCTATACTTGACCGATGTGCATCCTCGCCCAACATCTGAGAGAACAAAGCTAAAAATTTTGAATTTAATGAAACTTTCTTTAAGATCTGATCTTCACCTGTGAATATTTTGAAGTTGAATGTTACTCTCTTCTAGATGACTCAAACTGTTCAGACTTTTAGGGGATGAGGATAGTAAAAAGTCCAGATGAATTTGTTGATTCTTTCTTGGGGGCACAACGAGAAGCTGCTGCTTCTTTTGGCATAAATACAATCTTGCTGGAGAAATATATCACACAGCCAAGACACATAGAAGTCCAGGTATGTCCATCTTGACTTATATATCAATTAAGATCAATTCACTGATGAGAATAATTTTTCTGATGTCACTGACTAATAGTTTATACTTGAAAAAAATTAATTCTCTATCATCTTTTGGTGTTGATAGCTCCAGTTTTTTACGTGCTTGTAGATATTTGGGGACAAATATGGCAATGTTCTGCATTTGTATGAAAGAGATTGCAGCGTGCAGAGAAGACATCAGAAAATAATTGAAGAAGCTCCAGCTGTAATGTTTCTTCTCTGGTTCTAAGTTAGATTCTTGTTTTAGATTGGCAGATTTGTAATTTATTTTCACTGGAGCAGCCAAATGTTACCAATGATTTCCGCTCCCACGTAGGTCAAGCAGCTGTATCTGCAGCCAAGGTGATGCTTGTTTCTTGAACTTGTTAACAAACATATTATCAGTAGACATTCATATCCGTGTTTTCCTTACAAGAATGGATCACTTGTATAGGCTGATTAGACTGGATAATATAAAATATCAATTTTCATATTAGTGAGTTATTGTTCCACGAAGTCTTTTCTCCTTTATGTTTAATTTTTAGTCCCTTGCAATGAATATGGAGTCGTGTAATCAAAGTAGTGTTTCCTTTATCTTTTTGTTTGACAAAAGTGAAATGACCTTTTTCCGAGCAGTATCATTTTGGCATAGGTATGCTCTGACCTCAGAGTTGCAACTTGTAAGTTTCATTTGTTTGGCTATAGGCTTCTGCATAGTTCCTCTTAAATTTTGGTTAAATATTCTTGTCATATACCTTTTAAAATTCACTAATATCTAGTTTCTCTCACACATTTAAAGGCAGTTAGGTACCACAATGCTGGCACTGTGGAGTTCATAGTTGACACTGTTTCAGGTCAATTTTATTTTATGGAGATGAACACTCGCCTTCAGGTGCTACTTCACTATATAGGCGTGTTTTCTTGGATTCTGCAACATCAACAAAATAGTGTCAGAGATCCTATACTCTTTTGTAGGTTGAGCATCCTGTCACGGAGATGATTGTCAGCCAAGATCTTGTAGAGTGGCAAATCCGTGTTGCAAATGGAGAACCACTTCCCATTAGTCAAGCGCAGGTTCCCCTATCAGGTTAATATTTTACCCTAATAAAAGTCATGTTCAAATTGACATGTAACAGCTTAAGAACAATATAACTGATGAGTCATATAACTTTTGTTCTTTTTTTGGCATCTATGACACATTCTTTTCTTTTAATTTTTCCTTTTTAATTGGAAGGGGTGGTGGAGGAATGCTCTTGCAAAACTTAAAAAACTGTAGAGATCTTTAAAGTTAAAGCTTGCATGTGGTGTAATGTGGTATTGAAAATGATTTTTACTAAGGAATAAGTATGCATTCATTCTCTTGTTAATTCATTGTTATGACGTAATTTCTCAGTTTATGCTGCTATTTTCTTCTGATAGGTCATGCATTTGAAGCCCGTATATATGCTGAAAATGTTCCCAGAGGATTTCTCCCTGCAACTGGAGTCCTACATCATTATCACCCTGTTACAGTCTCATCAAAAGGTCAGCAGTTTTAGATCCAGGTTGCATGTACATAATGTTTATCAACCCCCATCTCTGTTTCACTGCATGGAGTCTGTGCTGTCACTGCTTATTCTGCTTTCTAAGTATTGCAGGCAAGGATGATCATTTTGTCATTAGACCCCCAATTAACATCCTTGCAGCTATTTTTACTATTTAAAAATGCATTTGTTATTAGATGACCAGGTGGTGCAAGTTTTGAGTGAATGTGTTGATAGAACATATCGTATTACATAGATGTACGTCTCTTTTCGCTTATTTTGCTTTTATTGAATTAGCAGTTCGAGTTGAGACTGGAGTGGAAGAGGGGGACACTGTTAGCATGCACTATGATCCTATGATTGCAAAACTAGTAGTCTGGGGTGAAAACCGTGCTGCAGCATTAATCAAACTGAAGGATTGCTTGTCAAAGTTTCAGGTACATGCTTAGGAGAATCATGTATCTACTGTGGCATGAACATTGATAACTTTGGCTTCTTTTTTGATATTGATCATTTCTGGTATTTTGATTGCTTTCTACCAAAATCAGTAAGATAGTAAATATCCGCAACTGATTGCTAGGAAGTTCTTGAACATCGTATATGCATATAATGATCTCATATTACTCAATTTCAATTTTTGTAGATATAGATTCGATTCTTATGCAATAATTCTTCCTATTAGCAAACTGAGCAATAATTATCTGGTTCCTACTTTTTCTTTATTCTTTGTTTCATAGTTGAGTTCCATTAAGATCGATGTATTGTTTGTTCACTTTCTATTGGCAGGTTGCAGGTGTGCCAACTAATATTAATTTCCTCCAGAAACTTGCCAACCATAGGGCATTTCAAGATGGCAATGTGGAGACTCACTTTATTGACCACTACAAGGATGACCTGTTTGGTAATCCCAACAATTTAGCCCTAGAAAAGGAAGCATTTGATAATGTTCAATTCAGTGCCACCTTGGCAGCAGCCTGTCTTTGCAAGAAGAAAGAATCTATTTTGAACGAGAACTCCTGCGGTAGGTCATAAGCTTATTCTTTATTTACAGAATGCGACTAGTTTCCTTGAAATCCTCATTATTTTTCATGCTTGCACAAATGTATAGGGAGTAACAGCTCATTATCCATATGGTATGCTCGTCCCCCTTTTAGAGTCCATCATTGTGCTAGGCGTAATATGGTTCTTGAGTGGGAGAATGAAGATAATAGCAGCAGCTCAAAGCTCTTACCAATTTCTGTTACTTATCAGCATGATGGAAACTATCTGATTGAGGTATACGTTAGTTTATATGCCATTAATGGAAGATCTGAATGCTTAAGTTCTACTTGCAATTACCTCTGTTCAAGGTTCTGACTATATACAGATGGAAGATATTAGTTCGCGGGGCTTGAATGTCAATGCCTCTCCCCTCCACAACCATGATTTTATAGTTGAAGCTAATGGTGTACGCAGGAGTGTTACTTTAGCTACTTATGTAAAGGTACCTTACTGTACTGCATCACGCAGAGTGCATGAAGTTTGTAATACATTCTTTTTTGCACTATCTTCTCACTTAAATTTCAGTATAATCTGGCAGATATTGTTATATGTTCTATCCACTACTCTGTGTTGTGATTTAATGAGAGGGTTGCAGTGAAAACAGTGATATTTCTAGTTCAATTTTAAGTGTTGGTTCATACTTGGTTTATATAAGATTTATTGTCTTACCAAGTGTTTCAGCAAACCCTAGCCACCTTCCCCACCTAAACTATTCTCTTGATGTCACATTCTCTTCTTTTCCCTCTGGTACGTCAGGATGGGACTGAGCACATTCATGTATGGCGTGGTTCACACCATCACCATTTCAGACAAAAATTGGGACTTGAGTTGACAGATGATGATGAAACCTGCCACAACACCACTTCTGAGTCTGCATCTCACTCTCCTGATTCTGTGGTAGCTCCAATGGCTGGTTTGGTAGTTAAAGTTCTGGTCAAAGATGGAGTAAAGGTTGTGGAAGGGCAACCTATACTAGTCTTAGAAGCAATGAAGATGGAGGTTAGTAACTACCACAAAATTTTGCATGTATGCCTTCTTCTGGTAGCATTGTTTATATTATGAACGCAATTTTTTGTTACTAAATTCTTTAAGTATTCCTTCTCATTATTCTATAGCATGTAGTAAAAGCACCACTATCTGGCTTTGTTCGTGGGCTTCAAGTTACAGTAGGCGAACAAGTTTCAGATCATAGTCTTCTCTTCAGTGTGAAGGTCAGTTAAATTATTCGATTAAGGACATGTATTCACCTCAGTTTTACGCCCTTATTCTGCGTTGGTGTTCTACCAGATATGCATGGGCAATTGTCCTTTCAATTTGCCTTACTTTTTGACATTTAGGTCTAAAGTTATCTTCTATAAATTTCATGTTGTCATAATTTGTGGTGATAGTTGTACAGTAAATACATAGAATTATAAATTCACAATCATGACTTTATGATATTCCTAGATTAAAAGTACAGCTTTGTCACAAACGTGGTTTTAAGTGAAATTGTATGTAATCTTTGACACTGCTAAATCCGTGAACAGTACCTTAGTCTAGACATTCGGTGGCTTGGGTATCGAGCAGTTTCATTACTGATTTGTTAGTTGCTAATTGCTAGACGGCTCTAACTTCCAGGCAGATTCTGTGATTAGGAGATCAGCAAAAGTTATCTGAACTTGATGGAGTTGGTCTACTGAGCCACACGAAACTTGTTTGAAATGAGGATTCTGTTTTCATTTGGCTCTGTGTTTCTTTATTTTCTTTAACTTTCTATGATGTAGGTTATGTTTTTCTATTCATTAAAGTTGCACAAAGCTGGTTTTTTAATTCTCAATCAATGTGTGAACTAGTGATGCAGATCTTAGTAAACTATATACATGTTCCTTAGAATAACTTGTTGAAGTGATCCTTTAACCTGCAGGGTGAATAGAATTACATGGTATGGCCTGTAATTGCAAAAATGTTGAACAAGTGTCAGAGATGTGAACACAAGGGTAGTTGCCTGGTGTTGAATCTTCAACAGTGGGTTACCTCTGACACCGGTGCTTCGAAAATAACTTGGAAACTTCTTCCCAAAATATTTCTGGTCAATGCATAGCCCACTTGTACCTGTTTTCGTCTTTGGGCAATGATAAGCTTATTGGTGAGATTTCTTTGGGAAAAAATAAGTCATCATTTCTGAATTTCTAATGCGAAAAGTAGTTGTTCTGTCTTACTATTTTGCGCGAATTTTTCTCCTATCGATGGTCCAGGCTTCTAGTAGTTGACATTAAATCGAGTAATTACGCGTAAACCGTGATAAGAATGTGGAGAAGTAGGCGTTGGACAAGAATGTTGATGAGACAAGAAATTCTGGCTAGTGCCGATGCTTTCTTGGCAAAGAACATTTCCGTGGGCCAGTGCCCACCTCCCAAAGCTCCAGGGCGGACAGATACGTTCGATTTTGAAGTTGACGGCCCTGAATTATTTCCGAAGAAAAGGAAACTTGTGTGAATGGGATTGAGACAAGTGCCGTTGCCGCTTCACCTAATAATATTCAATTGCACTATATAGAATATGTCAGGAATGAATATTCCGTGGATAGGCGAAATTTGACTAGGCAACATCTTATCGCTAAGAAAAAGGGGACTGTTCAAGTTCATCCCAGCAAACGACGGGTTGTTTGTATACCAACCGCGAAGGAACGAGGAGCATGTTAGCTATATTACTATTCCTGAAAAGGATCATAATTTTAATTAATTAAATATAAAATAAAATAATTTATATTTATATTAATAATTAATATATTAAAGGATTAATATAAATATAATCCAATAGAGTTATAGAAATATGAAATTCCTTTTTCACGCATGTGCGAATTGAGGTGCATGGAAGTCCTAGAACTTAATTCTTAAAAATCTTCTGAAGAGTACAAGCAGTTGGGGCGCTAACATGTTTAGACTAATCTTTCCAAATGAGCATCTCTTGAGATTGCCAATGTATATTTAGTATAAATGCATTATGAAGTGTTCATTTTAGCTTTTATTTCATTTGTTATTTTTAGAAAGAATCCATCAAATTTGAAGATATTTCCGTTTTTAGTATCTGCGAAGTTTTATTGAGATTTTACAATGTTATCTCTTATCACGCAAATATAATCTACCATTGAATTTAAGATAAAATTTAAAAGTAGTTTCCAAAGCTTGCCTTTTATATATGAATTTAACATAATTCTTAAGAAGGTATTAAAAAGATGACTAACAAATAAGAATAAGAGAAAGTGTGAGAAGGAAAAGATAAGAATCTAAGAGAGACCGGTAAGTCCGTTAATTAAAAGGTACATGTACGGAACAGCGTAACGATAAGTTGAAGCACAGATACACGTCTGTGAGTGTGGGATTGGGTTTTTTTTTTTTTTTGAAACAGTCACGCAAGTATTTTAGGCCACAATTCTCGCTCCAACTCTTTCTCCCCCTAAGCATCTCATCTCACGTTCCCTTTATTCTCTTTTCTTTTGTTATACGGTCCTCCCCTCCACATCTCTCTCTCCTTTGCTTCTTTCCTAACAATTTTTCTGATTTTTTTTTCTTGAATTGGTCTATCTTTGCTGCTTTATATTTCTTCTAATATTTTTAGTTGCAAATAAAGATTTGGCCTTTTCTTCATTTTTGAATTCCATTATTGTGAAATGCAACTAGTTAAAGGGAAAAAAAATGGCTTTCTGTTTCTTGGGTTTTTGAGGTTTTCGTCTCTATGATGGCAGAAAGTGTCATCTTTTTGGCTTCTGTTTCCTTCTTTCAGCTTCAATTACTCTTTTAATTCCTTCCTGAAGCAAGAGAAAGGGGTTATAAACATGGGATCAAGCAACGGGACTGAAGTTGGGGATGCTTTAAAAGCTGAAAAGTTCAATACCCATGAGACAGATGCTGAAAGAATGAGCTTGGGTTCAAAAGTGAATGATGTGGATAGTATTAGCAATAAAGGAATGTTCTTTAGAGCAGATAAGATAGATTTCAAGAACTGGGACATCCAGCTAGAGAAGCACCTGAGTCGAGCTTGGACCAGAGACAGGGAAACGCCTGAAAAGAAAGAGGAGTGGGAGATTCAATTGGGGAAATTAGATATAAAGTATGTTATAGCTCATGGGACTTATGGAACTGTGTATAAGGGCAGTTATGATGGCCAGGATGTTGCCGGTAATCCTTTTATTCTTCTTCTATCATCTATCTATACCGCTTGTGTTATGTTTGTTTAAATTCTAGTGAAGAACTGGGTAGGAGTTATTTTCAGTTACATGCACTTTGGACGAGTATTTTTCGAGGGGATTTGTTTTTTGTTGAAGTCTGGTGACTTCGAGGAATTCAGGTGGGTGGCCTGGGATCTAGACCGTGGGTTTATATAGCTTTATTTATTCTATGGAGAAAGTAAAATTTAGATTTAGTTGTTTAAATTTGCTACCTGTGATAATAAAAGGTGATAAGTGACATTAAGCTAATAACACAAGCTCCAACAATTGTTCTCTAAGCATTTCATTTGTATGACTGAAGAATAGATTCATTAAGAAGTTAGGAGATTTTGCGTCTGATAGTTTCCATTCAACTCATGTGCCTGGAGTGAATCAGGATAAATAAGTGAATGCTGAAGCTGATTCAGGCCTAGCTGGACAAGTTTAACCATTCTGGTTGATGATCAAATTCTAGCTCTGGAGGAAATACTCAGTTTTCGTGGGTTGACTAAATTAGAAGTCGATTGGTTATGCCCTCTTTCAATTGAAAACCTTCGCTGTTGTATAATAAATTGATAACATTAAGAAATTTAATGAGGTTTATCTCTCCAGATTCGCCTTTAGGTAACCACAGAGACAACAAATTGGCTTGCAACTGCTCCGTATTTCTACTTAAAGTGCACATCTGGGTTGCTCAACCTACCTTTTCTGATCTCTGAAAATTGCTGACTAGTATATGTGTTGCCTTGTAAACCTAAAAATATTTTCTTTGGTATGAAGAATGAATCACCTTAGTTCCTAGTTTCATGAAAGGATTGCAACATTAGTCATTCATCATTACTTTTAAAAAATATCTCAATTTCATTGAATGTTACTAGACTGGACATTACTTTCACTGTGATTTGTGAATCATAGTTCATTGGACACTTATGCCAATAGGTCAACCCTGTTATAATTAATGATATCTCAATTTGATTCTACATGATAATATCATATACTATAACTTTTACGTTTTACCATTTACTGTAAGATTTTACTTACATCCCTAGATAACATTTTTGTTTCCTATATTTCCTTGTCCATCATCTAGTGAAAGTGTTGGACTGGGGTGAGGATGGGATGGCCACTGCAGCCGAAACTGCTGCTCTTCGAGCTTCATTCAAACAAGAAGTTGCTGTTTGGCACAAACTTGATCATCCAAATGTTACTAAGGTAAAACAGATCTTCTGTCTCATCATTTCTCATGGCATACCATTTTCCTTCCATGTGCACATTACATCATTGGTTCAAGCAGTGGATTTCATGCACAGTGATTACTTAAATTATCCCTGTTTAGTTGTCTACATTTTTGTGCATTCTTCTAACTCTGGGATTCGGGTTACGATCTTTCTCGATGCTTAATTTACAGATGATAACTGGAATTGTCTATTACAGTTTGTTGGAGCCTCAATGGGAACTTCAAATCTTAAGATCCCTTCCCAAAGCCCTGCGAATGACTGCCATGATACTCCTCCTTCCAGGGCATGTTGTGTTGTTGTTGAGTATCTTCCAGGTGGGACACTAAAGAAATATCTAATCAGAAATAGGAGAAAGAAACTTGCCTTTAAGATTGTGATTCAACTTGCTTTGGACCTTTCTAGGGGGTACGTATAGATTTTTAATTAAGACACTTTCTCATCCAAGCTTAATTTAAATATTCCATGTTGCTTGGTCTGATTTTGCAGTTTAAGCTATCTTCACTCTGAAAGGATTGTACATCGGGATGTTAAAACAGAGAATATGCTGCTAGATGCTAGTCGAAATCTGAAAATTGCTGATTTTGGCGTTGCTCGTGTTGAAGCTCAAAATCCCAGAGATATGACAGGGGAAACTGGTACTCTTGGTTATATGGCGCCTGAGGTAACTATTTCTTCCTCTTTGATCATATCATTGCTACATCTGAAAGCTGATAAAAGTGGTAACGTGTTTAGGTCCTTGATGGCAAGCCTTACAATAGGAAATGTGATGTTTACAGCTTTGGCATATGCTTGTGGGAAATCTATTGCTGTGACATGCCTTATCCTGATCTCAGTTTTGCTGATATCTCATCAGCTGTTGTACGACAGGTTGTATCCGCATTTTAATTTATCATGTGACATCCTACCCTGTACTAAGTTCTGTCTTTTACTATAATTTATGGACTAACAGCTATTTCTGATCTTCCCAAGCCTTTTATTGGCCTACTCTTGAACTGAATAAGTGCAGCACCGGGGTGAACCCAGGGCTTAATGCCCCTATCAAGTATCTTCATACAAATAAATTAACCAAAACATAAGTAACTAAAATATGAGATTTTCTCTTTTTAGCTCTTTACCATGTTAAGAAGGCTTAGATGTAATTTCTGCAAAATGGATGAGCTATTTCTGATACTTGTGTGCTTTTGTAGTAATCATAGCATTAGAATTTGGAGGGTGGTTGTATATGTTCTAGTTTGAATGTGCCAGTTTCTTCAAATGATATCAACCCTGAAACTTCTTTTTACAGAATTTGAGGCCTGAAATTCCCAGATGTTGCCCAAGTTCATTTGCAAGTGTGATGCGAAGATGTTGGGACGCCAATCCAGAGAAACGCCCTGACATGGAGGAGGTAGTAAGGCTACTAGAAGGTATAGATACAAGCAAAGGTGGTGGTATGATACCTGAAGGCCAATCTACTGGCTGCTTCTGTTTCGCCTCAGCTCGTGGTCCATAATCTGGTTTCCTTCAGTTTCCAGGAGCACAGAAGCAGATCACTATTGTGTTCAGATCATGTCTCATCAAGTTCTTGAATGGATCCCAAGTCTCTGTGGTGGATGAAGGGAGTAATTGCTGAGTGACAGGAAATTCTGGTAGTAGTTTAAGTTCTTGATTATTTCAGACCGTGGAAAGTCGAGACCTTTTAACAAACCACAAGTGTTATTGTTTCTGGGAAGCTGCAATTTAGAAACACTGTGCTCCATAATTGCTTTGATTTAACAATCTATTATGTAGTTAGTTGTGAGTATAGGGGATAGGTACGATTGGGTCCTGTAAATCAGGAGCCTATGTAGATGGAGAATGAACTAAAATTTGTGTCCAAATGAATGCAATCCACTTGCGGCAGGATCCCTTCCTATGTGGATAAAAACAACCTGTTGCTAGTGTTGTCCGATGCAATAACTACAAAACTGCTTGAGCTTTCATATTAGATAGGATGGGAGGCTTGGTGGATTTTGCATATCGCTTTAAAGAGGAAGGCAACTAGAAACGTTATATTAGGGGTAAGGTTCAGATTCAATTGAATTGGGGGAGAGTGTAGCGGAAAATGCTATGAAATTGTGGGGTTTCGTAACAAGTTTGACAAGCCTTTGTTCTTGAAATGGTTGGGAACAATGGAGATGTCTGTCTCCATGACAGTAAGAAGTCTTTGAGAAAGGCCAGGGCATACCACTCCATGGAACTTGCCCAAACTTAATTGAAGGTAAAGGAAGAACATAAAAACAAAATCAAGCCTTTCGACAGCCTCGTTACCCTAGAGAAACGGAAGAACAAGACATTCAATGAAAATGATAAAAGGATGTCACGTGGCAATTAGCCAGAGGATAAGGTCGAAAGATTTTTGATGTTATAGGAGAATCCCTTATTGCCCTCTCCATAAACCAATTCACTCTAGGGCCCCCATACCATTGCTCACATTTCCTCCATTGCTGGAATTTTTACTCCGTGACCCCGAATTTTATGCTCCTCCTGTTAGGCACCTATACTGGTGTGACTTACATCAAAATGTTCGTGTTCTAAGACAAACTTACTGTTTATGCACATGACATTACCTCTTTACAATTTTTAGAAATACTCCACAATCAGTTTTCAGATACATTCAAGTTAATTAAGCAATGATTTTCCCTTATCTTATACATAGAAACATTGGTATCGGAACTAGCTTTTCAGATATCCACAATCCCAGGTCGTGGGGTTTAATATTATTTAAGTTTCCTTCGAATCATTTTAAGGATTCAGAAAATCTGTAGTTGGTTCTACGCTTTAGGCTCTATCCTCACCCAACAAGAAAAAACTGAGAGATCATACAAAAGAAAATCCAACATCCAACCACCTAATAACATTGATTAAGCTTAATTATGTGCAAAATGGAATGCTTCCCATGACAATAGGTAGCCAGGTTGGTGAAAGAAAAGAACTGGAGGAACAAATTAGACAAGCTTATAATGGGAGCCAAATGGCTTGCTGTAATGTGAGTGGAAGTAGTAGTTGGGGATTCCCTATTTGGGGATGATAGATGGATGAAGAAGCAAGGGGGCGTGGCTTTGTTGCATTAGTTTAATACTTTAGTTGATGGGAATTAAGACTAGGCTAGGTGAATCTAGACACAGTCTCCCACATGTGGCATGTGGTACTAAGCATAAACCAAGAAATCACTTTGTTGTAGCTAGGCAATTAACAGATAGATGCACTAAAACCTATGCTGGAGTTGAGTTGAGTTGAGTTGAGCTGAGCTAGGACCCTTAATGGCCTAAACAAGATCCTACTAAATTATATGCATGTATGCATGCCCATTCGTGGGGAGGCTACAAAGCACAAAAACCAGCTTATAAGATTAAGAGAATAGAGTCCCTTGAAATGAAAAGCATCAAAAAAAAAAAAAGAAGCCACATCTCTCTTGTATCGCTTGGACAGCAGTCTTGATTGAGTCAAAAAGAGCCTCAAAATCAAAAATTGTATAGGTGCAAACAGCCACATGGGCTACTAAAAAGCAGCAAAGAAAGTTCCCAAATGGGATACATTTGCTTCTAAAGTAAAATGCTACACACAAAATCCCCCCAACCCCAGGAAGCAGGCAACATCCTCTTGCATACAAAAATTCCCTTGATCCTTTTAAGTTTTTATCATCCACATCACCTACTAGGAGAACAGGATCCATGTAGGCCTAAAGTATAAGCAATTTGTCTTGTGAGGGATATTTATAGAGAACATAAACGGAGAAAGGGTAAGCCATTAACTCCCACACGGCCTACACCTTTATTTCTTGCATTCCTGCTTTAACTGCCCTTTCTTTTACAGCATAACATTTGAAGATAATAAGAAAACCTGCTTATCTGTGCTGGGAGTGAGTTTGGATTGGAATGGAGAGGCTTGGTTGACTCAGGTGAAAATCTGTTTGCTAAAAGGACAAAAAAAAAAAACAGACTACTTCTTGTTATTAACTGGCCTCATTGGTGTGCTGTCCTTGGGGCTTGGAATAGTAGGGTGAAAATTTGAAGGCAGAGGACTCACTCTTCCACTTGCACTTTATTCTCTCTTCAAATTCGATACTTTGCTCTGTACCCAGAACGAAGTTTTTTGTTACATCGAGAGAAACTCTGCTCTTTCTCTCTCTCTCTCTCTCTTCCTCTGCATTGTCTTGTTTTACTATCACAATCTCACGTTGTCTTTGCTTCTACGCATCAGTTATTACTCTCCCTCTCTTTCTTTCTGTTTTGAATTGCCTTTCTTTCTGTTTCACTTCTTTTCCTCATTTTCTATGTTCTCTCCGGACGATACACACTGACGAGAAGAGATAGAGAAGATCCTAAATGGGCAACTTGGTCTTGTAGGATTTCACCTTCCTTTATAAAATGGTGATGAGCTGTGACTCTCTTTGTTTCCTCTTCATTGCCTTAGCTAACTGACCATTTCCTATTTACTTCTCTTCTTCTCACTTTCTTCAGTCATCGGTTCCATTTTCTCTTTGGTTTTTGTCTTCACCCAAACTTCTGCTCATTCACAGCTCTCTCTCTTAGAAACAGAGTAAAAGAAACAGAATCTTGCTTTGACTGCAATTCTTGACATTTGTGTCTGTTTTGATCGCTCAACTTTAACATTCTATTCTATGTATCATCAGGAAAATCTCTGGTGATATTTTAGAGAGACAAACACTTCTTCATCTTCCTTGGAATATATTTTGAAGACTATATGAATTTGAGAAAAAAATGAGAGATGGGAACTCGAAGAAAAGCAAGGTCTGTGAAATTCCCAGTCATAGTTAAAAGGCAAAATCTTTACTTCGGTATTCTCCATAACTAACTGTGTCTATCTTGTTGAGAAGCTTTCATGGCCCAAGACATTGGTTAAGAAGTTGTTCAATATCAAGAGCAAAGCTGAGGAATTTCAGGCGGACGATGTCTTTCATGGAGGTGATTACTATCTTCATCTTCTGGAAATTGAAATTTCAACCTTTGGATATTGAAGAATAAAAAATGGGTTTTCTCACTGCAACTTGGTAGATACTTGTAGCGCCGGAAAACAGTGCATTTTTCTACTCTGAATCTTTGCTTGTTCTTCACGTACAAATAATTTTGGATTTAGTTTGTTCCCGCTACATTAGATTGAATTGCAGGATCTCCTAAATTGTTCTTTTCTTCACCAGAAATTCTTTCATTCTTTTTTGCTTTAGTTTATGTGTGTTTAATCAGAATGTTTTTGTTTTTATTTGTTCATGTTCCGATGTGTATGCCTGATGCTTCAGCAGTATAAAGACCACAGCTTTAACCACTTTATTGTGTTTCTTTTTCAGGTGGTGATGAAGATTGGAGGAACAACTCTTTTGAGAGGGAGGCATGCACCATCAAGAAAAGTAAAACAGGTTCAGTACCAGGCAACCCCGTGCTACTTTGGACCACAATAATCTTTCAACTCTCAGAAATTTTTGAAAAGTTAACTGATAATTAAAATTGTTACTCTTCTATCTCATTTTACTCATTCCTCCTGATTTCCAGAAAAATCTCTCTAAAATCTCTATTTTTATGTGCAGAAAGATTAAACAAGAAACACTCCGATCGATTAAGGCGAGGGAAGATAGACCTTGATGCTGCCCAAGTAACAGATTTGCACAGTTACAGGTATGGTCAGTCCTTATGGAATTTTATAACTTTGCTTCTTAACAAGAGTTGGATTTGACCGGAGTTTTAATTGCTGCTGAGGCAGGATTTTTGTAGCTACATGGAATGTGGCTGGAAGGTCACCTCCGAATTATCTGAGTCTTGAAGATTGGCTCCACACCTCTCCGCCTGCTGACGTATATGTTCTTGGGTTGGTGCAGTTTTACAAAATATTTCCTTTCTCATTTTCTAAACAATGCAACTGGTTTTGGATTGAGACATATCTCTGGGAATACCGTGCTTCAGATTTCAAGAGATTGTTCCTCTGAATGCTGGCAATGTCTTGGGCACAGAAGACAATGGCCCAGCAAGAAAGTGGCTGGCTCTCATAAGGAAGACTCTGAACAGCCTTCCTGACACTAGCGGTGGTTGTCGCACTCCATCTCCAATCCCTGATCCACTAGTAGAATCTGATGCCGACTTTGAGGGGTCAACTAGGCAAAAGGCTTCATCTTTCTTCCATAGACGATCCTTTCAGTCTTTAAGCCGTAGTATGAGAATGGATGCTGAAATGTCAGCGCCACAACCAAGACTGGATCGACGTTTCAGTGTTTGTGACAGGGTTATGTTTGGAAGTAGACAGAGTGATTACGATCCTAACTTCAAATGGGGTTCTTCTGATGATGAGAATGGACCTCCCGATTCACCATCTGCAACGCACTATTCACCAATTGAATACAGTGGATCAGTTACTACGGAAGAAAGGCAAACTGGGCAATCGAGGTACTGTTTAGTTGCTAGCAAGCAAATGGTTGGAATATTTCTAACCGTATGGGTGAAGAGTGATCTGGGAGACTTTGTGCGCAATATGAAAGTTTCTTGTGTTGGGCGAGGATTGATGGGCTATCTTGGAAACAAGGTATTTATTTGTTTAGAAACTTTATTGGCTTTTGAGGTCAGAAGAATATATTAAAATAGCAGCAATATTATGCTGTTGATTTTGCAGGGTTCGATTTCTATTAGCATGTCATTGCACCAGACAAGCTTTTGCTTCATTTGTACTCATTTAACTTCTGGTCAAAAGGATGGAGATGAACTGCGAAGAAACTCCGATGTCATGGAGATTCTTAGGAAGACGAGGTTTCCAAGAGTTCATGGGATAGGGGATGATAACTCGCCCCAAACAATTCTTGAACATGAGTAAGGCCTTATACATTATGTCCATTCAATTTCCTTTTTCCCCTTCTGCTTCTAAAGTATGACTATGTTGGTGGCAGTCGAATTATTTGGCTTGGAGATCTGAATTATAGGATTGCTTTGTCTTATCGATATGTAAAGGCTCTTGTAGATATGCGCAACTGGGGGACATTACTAGAGAATGACCAAGTATGTCAACAATTAAACCTGGAATTTTATACTTTGTATGAAGAGGTCTTGAAACTCATGTTTTCAGTTTTCATATTCAGCTTAGAATAGAGCAGAGACAGGGAAGAGTCTTTGAGGGATGGAATGAGGGAAGTATATATTTCCCCCCAACATACAAGTACTCCAACAACTCAGATAGATATGCAGGCGATGATAGGCATCCAAGGGAAAAGCGAAGAACTCCTGCCTGGTAACCTTCTCCACAACATCCCATTTTTGTTGGATTTTGGTGTGCCATGTAACTTTAGAGAAAATAATCTGTAGAAGGTGAATATTTTAGGTGTGACCGGATATTGTGGTATGGAAGAGGACTCACTCAGTTATCTTATGTTCGTGGGGAGTCCAGATTCTCCGATCATAGGCCAGTTTACAGCATATTTTTAGCTGAGGTTGAGTCTATAAATCGCAGCCGAATTAAGAAAAGCACGAGCTGTTCCAGTTCCAGGGTTGAGGTAGAAGAGTTGCTGCCACACTCGCATGGATACACTGGCTTCAATTTTTATTGAGTCATCCACTTTCTTACTTGCACCAGAGAGCCAATTCACTTTAGATATATGAAGCACGCATTGCTGCACTATCCCCCAGGTAGCTGATGAATTATCTGCCACATGTTTCTGGTTCATTTTATTAAGTAAAGTGACATTTGGCAAGATTCGTTTTTATTTCTGCCAAAGAATTTTAGACCTTGTTCTTGTTAATAGGCTTGTCTGCTCTGATGAACTGTTTATTTATTTATGGCTGCAATAGAATAAATAAAAAAAGCTAAGATATAAAAGAAAATAAGTTGGAGATGTAGTCTTGAGGCTTTACAAAGCAGCGTGTATATATTGTAGCCGAACCAATTATTGATCTTTTGTTTGGTTCCAAATATGTTGAATAGTAGAAGTCAACCGAAAACAGCTAAAAGGATATACAGGGCGCATTTCTGGAATTATTGATGTATCTACCTTTCACTTTCCAGTGAAAGTTTTCGGCTGAGAAGATCCCTTCTTGTTCTTGGTTCTTATTTCCTTTATGTTGTATGGTCCCCAATCTTGCAGGTGGGCACAGCTGCAGTGAGAAACTCTGCGTTGAATCTCGTAAGATATTCTGTTTAATGAAAGGTTGGCGTCCTGTAACTTTTCCGTTCCTTTTTTTTTTCCTCAATTAACTAGTCTAAATTTAATCTTCCTCGTCTCTTTTCTATCAAACTTGGTACAGGTTATGCAAATTTTGTCCTTTAATTGTTGAATCCACAAGGTTGCGGCTTGGTTTACTTTTTGTTTCTTCTGTACCCATCCTGACGAGAATATTAACCATTCCTTAGGCTGATGATTGTAATAAGGTAACAAAAACTGAAGTTTAGTAGCTTAAAAAAGTTGTGTTACGTAACTTGAAGAAGCTAACAGCATTCCTTTATGCAGGGCAAGGGAGCAGCTCGCAGATATACCACTAACAATTCCATTCAATTTTCGGAAGTGAAAATAAAAAATATGTTGCCTCGTAATATAAGGAGGAATCAGCGGTGTCATTTTGCAAGCGTTCATATCTTCTTCTTTTTTCCTTTTTTTGTCCGTATAGCAAGTAACTAAAGTTGGGATGTGTTGGATACTCAGTAGGTGTTCACAGAAAAAGTAACGCACAATTCTTGTGTATATATTCTTTCTCTGCTGTGGCTAATGATTTTACTGAAAAGCAGCTCGTCTGATCATTTTTCTTCGTGCTCTTTAGTTTTTAAAATTTGTGTTCTCAACGTAAAGCACAGAATTGAACAGAAACACTCACAACACATGCTGACAAGTGAGAGTCAGAGAGAGAGGTGTTGGCCTCGGGGGTTTGTGCTCTGCTCCTTCATGGACAATGTCAGGTCATTTTCCAGATAGCCCTTTGTCAAATTTACTTTCTCCTGTCATCAATCTTACCTTCATAAAAATGCCTGACCTCTCCCTCCCCTTAGCTAGAGAGCCCGTGCTATGTACATAATAGAGGTGGACAATCCTATGAACAGAAGGGCAAAGGCATGGTTGAAATTTGTGAGCCCCAGGTCAAATTTTCAGATAAACATTGGAAATTTGGTTGTTCACTTGTTTAGGGATGTAACGTTCTTGACCAAACAACCCTATCCTCCCTCCCTACTTGTCAGAAACAAGAAATTTATGACATAGACGTGCAAGTTCAGACCAGACAATTTTGACAGGGAGGGACCAGAGTAGACTACTTACTTAAGTGGATATAATTTACTTAAGAAAACGAAAACCATTGGAATTTCCAATGTCCATTATTTAAGAAAAACAGCTTCAGAAGTTGTCAGCCCCAGACTACTAGAAATCGTACACCATCTGTACTCTGTTACACGCTTACGCCTCCAGTTTATTCAATTGGCTAATGGTTGCAAGCTTCTTCTTTTTTTTTTTTTACCTTTTTCCTTCTTCCATAAGACAAATTAAAGAGTGAAAGCGAAACATTAAACGCAGTGCATCGAAGCAAACGGAGCTTTGGTTTTTAGGACATGTCACCGTCGCTCCTCACTCGCTAGTTTTCCGTGCCCACATGCCTGTCTTTTCACAAATTCCTCTTTTAATCTCCGTCTAGGAGCGTCATCAACACTTCTCCAATCAATTCACATCGTGTTCCACACGCTCGCTTCAAATGATTCTTGGCAGATAAATACTTTTAATTTTTGTGTTAGCAAACACGTGGCACTCTGTGGGGGAAGTGAAATGGGTCACTGAGGACAATGCTTTAGCCCCACAAGTTGTACCAAGTGGCGTCCACTTCTGTCTGTCTCTGTCTACTTGGAAATACATACTACATAACATAAATGACGTGAGGACAATTTCGACTAAATAGGTTGCAACGGCGACTGATTCACGAAAACAAAAATGGACAGAAATGCCCAAGCCATGAAAGTGTCAAATCAGAACAGCCAGACCGTTCCATGAAATCACAGCTACAGCCTACAGTTGTTTAAGAGGGGGCCTGGCTGAGAATGAAAAAGAAAAACGCGCGTTGAGCAACTTAAGATCAGTGAAAAGCTTTTACTTGTCCAGAATTTCGGGATATATTCAGAACTTCATTTTACCCTTTGCTTCTTTTGTATGTTATAAATTGTTGTGATTAAAATTAACTTCCTCACGTCCCATCCGTAATCACTAAACTAACGCTTCCATTCTATCGCAAGAACTTGATTTGGACAGACTAAGTTTGATGCACGAAAGTTAAAGAGAATAGTATCTGAATGATAGGTTGCATGTAGCTGCACAGTGAAGCAACATAAATAATCGAACGAACTAGATTTGAAACGGCAATCTTTGTACGTTTACGGGTCCTAAGAATCCCATAAAGCCTGAAACCAGACAGATGTGACATTTGTCAAGCGGCTTTTCTCCATGGGGACCCGGAAATTGTCACCTGCCAGACTGCCACTCTTCTTCTTCTTCTTCTTCTTCTTTATCTGCGTCCTTTGCTTATCATTATTTACGACAAGAAATGCAGCAACTGTGAGCTTGGATGTCTATTTCCTATGATAAATATTTGTAGTGCTTAACTGGACAAGCTCAATATATTCCAGGGTTTAATATCTTTATTAGCTTACTCAGCACACATGCACGCAATATTTATCTTCAAAGTATGCCTCTTGTATACATGAGTAAACAGACTATATTTGAATATGGCAGGCTTTATGTTACATAATCTGTTTCCTAATTATTCAGGTTTTAGTATCTGGGTATTTTTTTAGTATTGGAGGAACAATCATCAAGCCAGAAAACATATCCGATGTTTTTGTCCGGCCATTCATAGACCCAATCTAGGATTCTAAACCTACGTTTCTGTGATAGCAAAAGGTAGTTGCGATTGTTTCTCTCCAGGGAACATGATTGAATTTTTTTCCGCATAAGAAAATGAACGAGACAGATTTCATCAGTCTGCAAGATGGATATGGTTCGTGAACCTATGTGATCGCTTGCTAGTCATTAAAACCTAAAACTGAATATTCTTACAATCGTTTAAATGTTAAATATGGTCATAAACCCTACCAGGACATCAATGCATTGATACGAGTTGAGGAAAATTTAGGTACATAATATATTGGAGAGAAGAAAAGGGTAACAAAATTCACTACATTATCGTTGTGGAAAGGAATACATTTTCATCAAAAAGAGTTAAAGTCTGCTGTCTGCAATAAAATAAACATGGGGGGGGACAAGAGATGCAAATGGGGATGGGAGATGGGGCTCTGGTTTCTGTTTCCTGAAGCAAACATTCAAAACTTTTAAAAGTAAAGGAAACAACTGCTAAACCAAGAAAGAAGCTAAAAAGAAAGTAAAGAAGAATGTGTAAGGCTCGACCTCCAAAAATCTATCAACCAGCGTTATCTGAACATTCATATTGTAGACGGAGTGGAAGAAGAACCCTACTATAAAACTCAATTGATGCATGTCACTTGACTTTATTATTAGTAGTAATTCAAATAATTATTAGTAATACTCTTGTAATTCATCAATATAAATATAATTTTAATCCATCTTCGACATAATGTAGTCTTGATTAAACTTATCTTTGAGATTTTAACCAAAACTTTCAAGTGAGTTAGAAAATGAAAACCATAGACCATAGCTGAATAAATCAACCTTATCTTATACAAGTGCTAGGGGTGATTATTAGAGTGGAAATATAAAATAATTACAGGTATTTGTACCACCTAAAGTTGAATCAAATTGTAACATTAGTAGAAAATGTTGGGCCTGCAAAAGAAGTTCCATCCGCCATATTCTGAACCTTATGGGCTTTTAGTTTTAGGATTCCTTTTCTTCCACTTCCACAGAGAATCGACCTTTACGTACTAAACTAAAACTTTCTACAATTTCCCTTGTTATGTTCTTTTTGCTTTCCCCCTTTCCGCTTCACATCCAAAATGAAAACGGTAGATGGGTTAGGGTGAAAAAGAACACGCACTAGCCTCTTCTTCGCTAACTAACAGTAACATATGGACCATCCACACGGCCTAAGGCATATCCGGCAAGAGGACGAGTTTCCTTACCTACTTTGAAGATTTATGGTGTCATTTCCTTGTACATTTGACATATTGAAGTATTAAAATGATTAAAATAAACTATACGAATGGTCTTCAACGTGGCAAGCAGTGACTGGGTATGTACCTGTAGAATAATAGAACGTCAGCCTCGGAAGCAAGCGCAGTCCTACTGGCTGCTGCTGCTGCTGCTTACGCTGGGACTGGGAAGAGGGAATTTCCTCTGTCAGGCGATGACCACATGACGTGATGGGACGACTCCCAATTTGTGAAACTGCAAAAGCATCGCAATTTTTAACAGTTGGAGCAGAACAGAAGCATGAGTTGCAGGAAATTTGAAACCTGATGGGGTTGGCCGGAGATAAGGAAGGAAGCAGATCGCGCTCGTGTTGATTTACGAGCATTTTGATTTTAGGATAGGTTCTGAGTCTTCTGACACACACACACAAACAACTTAAACACTTCTCAGCCTAAAATGATTATAACAGTCTTTACCTTTTTTAACCACCTTCATTTCATCGTCGTTGCTCACTGGAGAAAATTAGACAAGAGGTGGGAGTTGCGTGCAAAAGACACTTCTCTTCCCGTAGGGTAGGGTAGGGGGTGATAGTCATATACAAAAGAACAAATGAAACAAGAAGCGTTATTAATTAGCTCCAGTTTTGCAGCTACATACCAAAATAAGCAATTGTTGTGTGCAAGTGATGTCACCAGTTGGTTTTTACTTGTTAAACAAGTTGTTGTGTCAGTGGCAGTAATACTTATTAGAGATCAGAGAGTGACGGACGCACATGTATACACACACGAGGGCAATGGGCCCTTTCCTGGCTGTAATAAGATTAGTCAACATGCGGACAGACTCACTAATTTAGGTTGTCGTGATCTCATTTTATATAATGTTAGTTCTCTAAATCCACCCCGCGCGTGGGTCTCTCAAGGCTTCGAAAATTTAACGTTATCGGTATCGAAAGTTAAATTAGTAAAATAAGATATCTAGGATTAACGAATAAAATTAAAAATATAATTAATAGTTAAAAAATTTGAAATTAAATAAAAAATTATTAATTAATTTTAGTTTATAAAAAATTATTAATTTATAAAATTAATTTATTATTTAATAAATTAATTAATTTTTAATAATAAATAAGAATTAAAAAATTGAAAATTGAATAACAAGGTAGACGGTAGTTAAATTGAGTTTCAATTCATCGTCCATCATTCGGCTTGACTACTTGAGAGAGATTACTGTATTTTGTTTTGAATCGTTTGTACGAACTATGGCTGTGTGATTTGCACAGAACATCAAACTAGGGGCCCAAGCGATGGACGAGGAATCACAGACAGTATTCAATAAGCCCATTTGCTACTTAAATTAGAAGGAAAACTACAGGACCGTAGCAATCCATTTCATCGCTTGATATAACAGACTATGACGTGCAAACTACACCTGTGACCTGTACATTTGCTTGAAATAGGCCGGATTAATTTCAAATGAACTTCTCAATTTTAATGTATGATAAATAAAAATTTTATATTTATTTCACAATTATAGTACTATCAATAAATAAAACTTTACAAAGTATTTCAGAATACGGATATAATTTATTATAATAATATTCATAAATTATCAATTGCAGCTCATCCTTAAAAGGTGAAGTCTTTAATTTTTATATTTAATGTATAATCCCCTTAGCCTTTTTAAGTATAAATTTTGAATTTGATATAATCTAATTTCAATTCTTAAAACTTTTGAACATAATTTTTTAAATCTAAAGTTAACTCATGAACTTATTCTTAAAATTCAAGTTAATGGACTGGATCAACTTTACAGGTGTAAAACAAAGCTTTATCACGACTTCATTCACTAGGCTAACCTAAAACATGCAGGTAATAACAAGAGGCATATCATGATATAAGCAAAAGTAGACTCAAACTCTAAAAGATTAACACATCCGCAGATTCCTATTCCTCCAACTTAAAACATGGGGGTGGAAATCTACGGTCCAACAGCAAAAAGTAAATCTTTTCAATCCCTAATGAACAAGACAATATTGTGGTTATGTATCCGCCATGATGGCATAAGGGCAAACTATATACCTATGCATTGTCCAGCGCTAGCCAATCTACAAAAATCCTGACGGCCACGCGCTTCCCATGCATATTGATTGAGCAAGCAAGTATCTAACATATGCAGCAAATTCCTGTGATGCTTTTTCCAGTTCAGATTATTGGATCTAATGTCCGAAGCCTAATTCAAGTACTTTTTCCAGGTGATTGCCCGTGAACTTTCTTTTCTGCCTGGTCCATTCGGGATTGTGCATCACAGCACTCCGGAGCACAAAATGCGGTGAAGTCACTGCATTTCAACAAGTGTCAGTCTTTCTGCCCCCGAGAAGCAAGATTACATGATCTGGCATAGAACCACATGCATTCTAACTCTTAACGTTTTGGCAATTTAGGAAAGAATAACAAAAAGTTAACCAAATTCCATCTTGAGATTGATTACGAAGAGTCAGATCTGTCAAAATTTAATTATGCATCTTCCAATGGTGAAGACTAAAAGAGCAGTCAACAATGCATACATATGCTCTCGTTCTCTGATGCGAAATTAAGAATCAATTTTTCAAACCAAAAGAGTGAACTGATCTTTAAGTTGTCTCTATCAAGAAATTAAATATCTTACCAGCACCTGCAAGCCTCATTGTACAAGGAGGTAAACATTCCATTAATTTCCTATCTCATATTTCTCATAAACGGAATGATGAAAGACGAAGTATCGCCGCACAAATCAAACTGAGGAAATAGCATTTCCGAAATATGTAGTATGCAGAACGTACAGATCACAAAATTGAGAATTGAAAGTAAAGTTGGAGATTCCCCATCTAGAAGCTACAAGCTAGCTTGAAAATTCAATTGAACGACATAGCTAAAGAGATCAGCAAGAAATCAAAGTAGGTAAACAGCTAAACCTCGAAACTCTTAATCTAATTTTCAATTGAACGAAAAAGGTCCGCAGAATTGAATGGCACAATGATTACAATAAAATCTTACCCATACATGTAGACATTTTCTTTCAAATTCAACGACTTCTTGCAATAGTAGCACCTCTCCAGAAAGTATCCCGACTGACGATTCTGTTGGCTCCCCTCCCGCGGCGGCGACGGCACAGAGAAGAGGCTCCGGGAGGACTGATGTTGACGTTGGCTGCCTTCACTGGAGAAGGCGGAGCGCCACCGGAGCTCCGGGTGAAGCCAGCGCTCCATGAGCAAGCTTGGAGATTGTTCGTTGCGGGAGCGCTTCTTTGACATGGTTGAATTGAGAGCGGGTGGGCGGTGAGGAAGAAGAGAAAAGTGTGTGTGTGTGAGTGTGTATTGCGTGTGGGAACGAGCAGGTGGCCAGGTATTTGTTTGTTGGCGTACGTACAAATATTGATGACTGGTCTATATAGGCTACTGTGGGCCCCCCTGATTTTCAGGCGGGTTGGGAGAGATTATCCCGTGTTGTCAGCTGTAGCTAAGCTTGCAACTCTTTGTTAATTGTTATCCTATTTTCTTATAAAATTGTTATTAAGGTTTGAGTTTGACTAACCAACCAACACGCCGAATGTTTCACTTTGGCAAGAAAACTAAACACGCCTAACTAACCGATAACGATTTCTGCCAACCAGCCTATGTTTCCGCTTGTGTAAACTTTGATATCTTTAGGGTGTTTTTCTCCTCTCAATTAATGTTTTAGGAATCGTTTAATTTCTTTTTCCTTTTTTGAGCTGATAAGTCTGTCTGTGAGCAAAAGTGGAACTAGTTGTTTTACAATCCTAGCCCTTAATGTGTAATCCATACTGCCATAATGAATACCTAATAGACCATAAATTGAAAAGTTCAATATGAGAAATAGATACAATTTCCAGATATTCAGGTTGAGGGAGGTATTTGAGGTGAAAGACTAATAGAAGAGGACCTTCCACACGAAATATTAGGGTCTCAAGTAAACATCGTTTATCTTCCATCACGCTCCATTCATTTGGATTTGCCACTCCTTTTCCTTCACTTTTATGGTCAAACTAAGCCTAAACAGAGGACTATAATAGAAAAAACAGCACAAAAACTACAGGATTCTTCGGTCTTGCACATCATTGACCCACGTCTTGAATCTTGATCAATGCAGAGACCAAGGAAAGGTTGTTAAATTATACAAATATGTAAATACTCACATAGTCGTATGGTGTAGTTAGCTTGAGGGAAAAAATAAAAGAAAACATAAACAGACAAGGAACATGGGAGCAAGTTGCATGCATGGAGACAAGTGTCGTTTTGACGTGTCGATCATGGACAGAGCTCAATCGGAAGAGAGAGAAGCAATAAACAAATTTGGGTGGTAGCTTCCGACATTTGAGGGTTTCCAGGTTGATTTTCACACACTAAACGACACATTCATGTGTCCGCGTGTGTGTGAGCACAAACAAAGAAAGCTATCGTTCTAAAGTTTAATCATGTATGCACATATTCTTGTGATATCCCCGCGGCCTCAGGCTAGTGCCATGGCTACCGGTATTAAACCAAAGTGGTTGAAGGATCTAATAACGATAGAAAGACAAGCTCCGCATTTTGTTTGCCCCTTTGGGGTACTGTCGAGGTCTTTTTCGCCTTAGGTTGTGAAGTGATGATAATATAAGATGGGAATGAAAAGAAACTACCTAGGTATGAGTATGAGCTGTTAGATAATGAACTTGAATTATGATTGTTAAGAGTCCTAGTTTGAGTTATTAGTTAGAGTTATTATTTAAGTTAAATAGTAGTAGTAGTTATTAATTAGAGTCATTGTTTAAGTTAAATTGTAGTAGTTTAGTTTATCAAGAATTGATTTTGTAAGCCTATATTTATATGAGCATATTTCATGTTTTATTAGGATAGCAATTTACGTAATAATACAGAAGATTGTTTAGCCTCTATTCCTCTGTTTCTTTTGCCTCTTCCATATTTTTTGATGTCCAACAAATTGGTATCAGAGCTAGAAATCAATTTCCCACTATCCATCTCTTTGGGACCTAGAGTAAAGGGACGCGTCTTGACTGTCGGGCTGTAGATCTCCACAAGACAAGATGAATGGAATGTTACCGTTTCAATTTCTGAAACTTAACAAGGAGAATTATGACAACTGGTGTATAATAATAAAAGCATTGCTAGGATCACAAGATGTGTGGGATATTGTAGAAAAAGGCTACAATCATCCGGAACATGAAGAAACATTAACGATAGCGGAAAAGGAAGCGCTACAGAAAACTAGAAAGAAGGATTAGCAAGCACTCACTCTTATTCATATGTGCTTAGATGAAAATATGTTCGAAAAGGTGTCTACCGCAACTACGACAAGAGAAGCGCGAGAGATTTTGCAGAATTGTTTTAAAGGAAAAGACAAAGAAATTAAAGTACGCCTGCAGACTTTGAGATTGGACTATGAAAATCTCAAGATGAAGAATTATGAATCTATAGAAGAGTATTTTGGCAAAGTCTTGACTATTGTGAATCAATTAAAGAGATATGGAGAGCTGATGGAAGATGTTTGAGTGGTTAAAAAAATTCTTCGGTCACTAATTTTATAATTTGATTACATTGTGACTATCATTGAAGAGTCAAAGGATTTGGATTCGATGTCTATAGATCACCTTTTGGGTTCATTACAAGCCCATGAAGAGAGATCGAAGAAAATAGAAGAATCGGATGCTCAAGAGTTGCAGACGAAATTGAATTTAAATAAAAAAGAAGACAATCAACATAAGGACGTAGTAGAGGAAAAGGAGGCAAAGGTCATGATCGAGGCTGGAATCGTGGAAGAGACAGAGGAGGAAGAAATAATTCGAATGACAACGAAGAGTCAGATTTTCAGCAACAATATCCAAGAAGACGTGGTAGGGGTGGATCGTTTCAACGAGGTCGTGGTCAAAGATCCAATATACAATGTTACAATTGTGAAAGATTTGGTCAATATGCAGCAGAATGTAGATGGAATTCAATGAAGAAGAAAACTTAAATTGTGTTGAGGTTGAAGAAGAAGATGATGAAGCATCTGCCTTGTTATTAACGTGCAATGGTGACAAAGAAAGGAGTGATGAGTCTTGGTATCTCGACTCGGGAGCCAGCAATCATATAACTGGTAAAAAAGATTTATTTTGTAATCTTGATGAATATGTTAAAGGCAATTATTTCTTTTGGTGATAAAACTAAAGTTCCAATTAAAGGTAAAGGAGAAATTTTGATTAAATTAAAGAATGGAGATCATCAGTTTATATCTCATGTTTATTATGTTCCTGCTTTGAAAAAAAAATATGTTGGAAAAACTAGAAAGACATCGTTGCTATACTAAGTTGGAAAACAACATCTATATGAGAAAGAAAATATGACAACAAAGATTGGAAAACAGGAAGTATTTTTATTCATTCAAACTACAGAATTTATACATAGAGGAAATAACAAACTTCCCTATCTAGCAGCCACTTTCACATAGTGGATAAAACTAATTGAGAAAATCATGCTACTAACAGCCACTAAGCTCAGGAAATCAAGCAACTACATTGACTAAGTTATTGTTGCAGAAATAAAGGAAAAAATCTAAACTGAAAAGGTGGAACTGAAATGCCAACATACTAACACTCCTCCTTAGCATTTTGGTGACAAATTCTTCAAAGCTTTAAACTTTCTGTTGGTAGTGGCTTTTTCCCTTCTTCTTTACCTCTTTGTTGGCTTCTTTCCCGTCAAGAGAAAAAAAATTTCCTTTCATCTTTGTAGTTAACATCTTCACTCCAGTAGGATCAGAAATGGAGCAGCTTTTGTCTTTGAATGCTACTGAGTGCCCGTTTTCAAGTAGCTGGATAACACTTAATAGGTTTTGGCTAATGTTAGGCACAAATAATACATCAGAAATAAGTTTAATACCTGAGTTTGTTTAAGTAACGACTAAGCCTTTTCCTTCAACTTTCACATATTCACCATTGCCTAACTTTACCCTAGACTTGTAGGATTCATCAAGATTTCTGACCGTGGCAGCATTATTGCACATATGGTGTGTGCATCCACTGTTAATGAGCCATTCATTGGAGTAGACATTGTTTGACAAGCAGGAAGCTACAAAAAGTTGCTCCTCTTGTGTGTAAACTCCATATGCCATTTGTGCTTGTTGAGATTGACAATCTTTGTTCATGAATTTGCAAACCTTGGTAATGTGCCCCAGTTGTTTGCATTTACTACACATTGCATCAGGCCTCCACCAATAATATTGTTCAAGATGAGTAGTCTTACTGTAGTGTGCACAGGGTGGGAATTCACAGCTGTTGCTCTTGTTTTTGTTGTTGAAATTCTTCTTCCCTATTCCAGCTTGTTGGCTTTGCATATAAAATGTACCTTTGGTAATCTTATCTTGCCTAAAGGTTCTTCTTTGCTCTTGTGCTTGAAGAGCACTCAGCTAATGATATCTTGCTGAGATCCTTGGACTCTTTAAGAGAGGATATTTTGGATTCAAATCTCTCCAAAAGAGTTACAAGAACTTTTTCTACAATCCTGCTGTCAGGAAAATCTTCTCCAAGCAATCTGATATTGTTAACAATTAAAGAAATACAATCAGAATACCTAGTAATTGTTTCATCCTCTTTCATGTTTAAAGACTCAAAATTTCTCTTCAAATTCAGCACTTGCATTTGCGATTTCTGTCACTTCCTTGATACTCTTTTTTAAATCTATCCCAAGCTTCCTTTGCTGTTTTGCAAGCCATGATCATGTAGAAAATAGAGTGTCCTACAGAATTTTGAATGAGTGTCTTGGATTTGGATTTTTTTGCTTTTTCGTCACTATTGAACTTGATTTGAGCCATGGTGGGATCTCTGGGTAGAGGAGGCGCTGGCCTATCTTCTGTTACAACTTCCCAAAGATCAAAGGCCTCCAAATAAGACTGCATTTTTACTGACCACATTTGATAGTTTTCACCATTGAAGACTTCTGGAAGATTTAAAGCAATGATACCAGAGGACATTTTGATTAAGGTTTAAAAGAATGGTTTAAAAGTAGATGTAGATGTGCTGCTGCAAAGTGTTTAAAACAAGTTTGAAAAAAAGTTTAAAAAATTGTTCAAAAGATAGCAACAAACAAGTTGAAAAATATGAGAAAGTTGCTACTGTAAAATTGTTTAAAAATAGATTCAAAATAGTGGCAATAGCAAGTTTAAAACAGAAGTATGTAAGCTACTGAAACTAGATCAAAATAGCTACAGTAGTTAAAAATTTTGGATGCTGGTTTTGTGATTCAAAATTTTTTTCCGCAAGTCCTATAACACCAACTAAAGCTCTAATACCACTGTTGAAAAAAATAGAAAGACATAGTTGCTATACTAAGTTGGAAAACAACAGCTATATGAGACAGAAAACATGACAGCAAAGATTTGAAAACAAGAAGTATTTTTATTCATTCAAACTACAGAATTTATACATAGAGGAAATAACAAACTTCCCTATCTAGTAGCCACTTTCATATAGTGGATAAAACTAATTGAGAAAATCATGTTACTAATAGCCACTAAGCTCAGGAAATCAAGCAACTACATTGACTAAGTTATTGTTGTAGAAATAAAGGAAAAAATCTGAACTGAAAAGGTGGAACTGAAATGCCAGCACACTAACAAAATATATTGAGTATTGGATAACTTTTGGAGATAGGTCATGAAATATAGATGAGAAAGAGTGGATTGGTGTTGGACCCCGAACTTTTCGATTAAT